>JBBBVM010000675.1:0-547203 GCA_037355625.1 Petunia x hybrida
AGTTGAATGTTTTATACTCTTAGCTACAATAAAGAATAGAAATAAAGATGCTTAATTATTATAAAAAAAATTAATCAATGATAAAAATTTTTATTATTGTAAAATATAAAATAAAAAAACTAATCAAACTTTGCTTTATTATTATTCGATATCAGGAAACAATCTTTCTGTAAGATCAACAAGAGGATTTTCAAGAGCGCGCAATGCGCGGACAAGTTACCTAGTATATATATTAATATAAAGCTAGGCTCATGGAGTGCTGACTTGGCTCTCTCTAGAGCCAATCTAATTTTTCTATTTCCTCAGTTTTTTGGCTTTTCCCTATTATTTCTTATTAGAAATCTGCTTTCATCTTTTCTAAATAAGCCTACGGTTGCACCAATTAAAGCATACTATAGTAACGTAATGTAATGTAATGTAATGGTCCTAATGGAGAGTGAAAATAGAAACTGTTGTAATGTCATAATGTAAGGGCAATCAATGCAATGATGAGGAAAAACGATATAAAACGTGGGGCATTTCTTCCTTTTCCACCATGGATATCAAAAGCAGATAAATGGAGGGTAACAATTTTGCATGCCTTCTTTCATTTTCCTGTTTTAAATCGTTATGATTTAGTTGATGTTATTTACTATACCTTCTTTTTTTTAGCTTTGTTCTCTTCTTGCCTAAAATCTGACCATAAAAAAAGTGGATTTAGGTTCTCAAAAGTGTACGGTCAATCAGTCAACAGCATAGTAGCTAAAACTAAAGAAATTTTGCAATTACCTTAAAATCAGAAATCATGCTTTTTTAAATTTTGCACCACATGTCCACCTTATGTTTTTTTTTTTTTTTTTTTTTTGGATAAAACACGATTTATATTAATACTAAGTCAAGGCGGGTTACATAGTATGCCCATACGGATTCCACTAGAATCAAGCGTATGTGCATTAGAGTTCATAGAAAACATAGGAATAGCATAGAGAGCACTTAAGTTTTCTAATTTGGACAACATCAAACAGTTACTATCAGAAGTAGTTATCACAAAAGTTGTGCCATCTTGATCCTTCACCAAAGCTTGTTGAACAAAGTCAGGAGGCACTTCATAGTGGATGGTGTTGACACCCAATTTTGTCCCAAATATTGAGTTAATATTAAGTTATAAAATGTATTCAATTAAGAGGGCTAAAATTATAATTAACTTAACCAAATTGCTACTTTCAAAAGGAAATGGCTAAAAACGTAAGACACAGCCTCAGACCTTACCCACCTGCATAAATTACTTAATAACAAAATGTTTTTCCCCCAATTCAGTTCCAAAGACCCGATAACCTATCCAAAACCAATTACCCGCGACTCAAATTCCAATTTCAAATCCAAAACGCATAAATCTCAGTTCCAAAATGACAAATCTTTGTCATCCTTGTCTTCTTCTCCGTACGAGGTTTAGCTGGAAGGTTTTTACCCGTTGATTTTGTACGAGTCTAATCTGCATCGTCGATTTGGTTCAAAACGGGCAAATCTTTGGGGATAAGAAGAAAACGGTACAATCTTTGTGAGAATGGACTGTTTTCTCCCTTATCCCACATGAGAAATGTCCATTTTAGCCAAATTTGAATTTCAAAAAGGAGAGGAGAAACCCTAGCATTGAGAGGTATAAATGCTGATTTTGTTCATTTTTTTTCGGGGTTCAGTTTTTGGTGGAGGGGAAGCATAAAAAATAGCAGAACATATGCATTTTTTTTCGGGGTTTAAGTTTTTCTTAATATTCATAGTGTTACGGTTTCCTTGTTTGATCCTGGCATTGGTCTTGTGTTATCGCTTCACTAGTTGTGTCGTCGCTTCACTAGTCGTCGTCGTTGCTTGTGTTCGAGTCGCTCTCTTCAGTTCTTTGCCTTAGTTTACTGTGCAGCAACAGGTAATGTTTACCTCCTTTTATCCAGTTTTCTTAGTTCTATTTTGGTCTGAATGTTGATATGCAAACTTCAAGCTTTATATATTACATTGTTTACTTGTTTTGAGTTTGAATCTAAAGAATAACATGAAGTTCTGGTAGTGCTTCTGCTGATACTAGGACTGGTGCTTTAATACAAAATTTTGATTTTGCTAGCAGTTAAAACCATGTCAATATTCAGTTCTTGTTTGAGGGAACTTCACCTGAAATAATATAATGAATCCAGTTATGTAAAAAGCTTGAATCTTTGGTTAAAGTATGAGGTACATTATCCAGGTTTTGTTTGGTTCTGGTATGGGTATGTGAGTTGAGAAGTTGGTTTAAAGGGCTGTTCAGTGTGTGTATTGGGAGTGTAGGTGGTATAGAGAGTGGTCTGTTATCTGCAGGTGTTATCTCAGGTTGGGAATTAGTTTTTTCTGTGATAGGAAGGTTTGGTGGTTGCTCTGTTTGCTCAGTATGTGTGCAGGTGTTAGGGATATTAGAGGATTGCTATTTCAGGGCTCTTTGGGTAGTTTTGAAGGCTGTAGAGGAGTTAGTGGATGCAGGGTGGTTCTTGAAGTTTCAGGGTCAGGGGCTTGTTTTCCCTGTTGTTGGATCCCTGGTTGTGTGTAGGTGTTTGAAGGAGTTCTGATAGTGGTTGGAGGGCTGATGTGTATCTGGTTGTTAAAAAAGGAGGCTGTGCAGTTTGATTGGAGGTTCCTTTGGTCCTGACATGTCTCTAGAGTATGTACAGGTCGTGTGCAGGTCGTGAGGTATTTGTCCAGGGTCTTAAATAGATGTTCAGGAGGGGGATTAGGTTCATAGCTTGTCTAGGTTATTTGCTTTCTGTCTTTGAGAGTTTAAAGCAGAGTTTAGTGCAGTTTGCAAGCAGTTTGCAGTAGTGTGGATGTCTGGGCTGATTCATTTTTGTGTCAGGGAAGTAGTTTAGTAAGGGTGCAGCTGTCTGAGAGTTTGGTCATGTTGTATGGTAGTTATAGGGTCTTTTGAAGGCCCTGGGCAGTGTTTGAAAGAGGCCCAGGCCTTGTGTGATTGCTGCAGCTTTTGGATGAGAGTTTAGAGGAAATCTTGCTATGGTGTTTTGATGGTTCTAGCTGGTTTCTAGTTGCAGCAAGTAGTGGAGGAGGTCTGTTAGTTTTGAATGGTGCAGGGTATCTATTTTGTGGCTTTTTGAAGAAAAGAAAGCTGCAGCTACTGCTTGCTTTGTCCAGGCTCTTGCTCAAGTTGAGGACATTGAGTTGGTTTGGTTGTTATTAGTAGCAGTTTTCAAGGATTGGTGCAGATTGTTGTTCTACAAGCAAGAGTCGATAATTGAGCAAAGCATTGATGTTCAAAATAAACCGACCATTTTAGCAATTTGCGCCAAAATGGTCTAGCACGCATACTGATTTAATAAAAACTTTCAAAGTTGTTTTTCTCAACTCGCGTCTTGAAAATCAAATTTTGTTGATCATTGAGTTTCGAACTCTCAAATATTTTACTCCTTTATCGAGTTGGGAATTTGATTCCATTCATTCGGTCTAATGGCCTATTTTATACTTAAAATCTTTGCATCCATTGCCATTTTACGTATTAACTTACTTTTGTTCAATGTGTAGAATTCATTTGTTAAAGGTTGGCTAGCATTGAATACTGAAATGGTTGAAAATCTGTATCAAGGACAAAACAACATGGCAAAGCAGCTTCAGGCAACCAGTTCTGGTATGGGCATCTTGCAAGCACAGAATGATGATGTTGAAGAACATGTGGTCCAAAGGACTAGGATTGTCAACTTTGTCAACATTAGCAAACCTTTGTCAAATACAAGTTTTACCTCTAATCCACCTTACTTAACAATGCCCTATTACCCAATGCTTATACATATCGTATATCCACAAAACTCACAAGAATATCTTACCAATCCAAGTACTTGGCCAACTGCAACTTTATACCAACCGCCTTTTGTCACTATGCCTGCTGTGGGGAGTCAATCAAATCAAGTGATAGTGCGCCCACAAAAATTGCCTAGAAAAGAAGTTGAGACAACTGATTCGCATAGCATGGAGAGACAAATCCGCAATTTGCACAAGGTCATTAGAGATGAGTTGCGCTCTAGGAATATTCAGAGTTTATCTTATGAAGACTTATGCATTCACCCGGATATTGAGCTTCCACATGGGTATAAGATACCAAAATTTAACACTTTTGATGGAAAAGGGAATCCCTATGCTCATTTGAAAGATTATTGCAGCAGATTGATTGGAATTGGCAAGAATGAAGCTTTGAGGATGAGATTTTTCATTCAAAGTTTATCAGGAATGGCACTTGCATGGTATACCAAACAAGATTTTGCCAAATGGCACACATGGGAGGATATGGCTCATGACTTTGTGGAACAATACAAGTTCAAGATAGTAGGAGATCCCGATGTGTTTGATATGCGCAGCATTAAGAGGATGTCTCATGAGTCTTTTGCAGAATATGCTATGAGGTGGAGGTTAGAGGCTTCTAAGATGCATCCTCCCTTGTCTGAGAAAAAGTTAATAGCAGCTTTCATTGACATGCAAGAAGGCATATACTATGCCAAAATGGTCGTCAATAACGCAAGCAGCTTCTCTGAATTGATCCAACTGGGAAAAATGATAGAAGAAGGCATAGCAACAGAAAAAATCCCTTCTGGTTTATTTGGGTACACCACTCAATCAGAGAAACCCTCAAATTTGCAAGGCTCTCAAAGTCAGTTTCAACAATCATATTATGATTATCCGGTGTCAAAGAAGAGGAAGTCGAATACATTCACTCCTCTAGAAGAGTCTGTGACGAGCATATTTGAAAAATTGCAAGCTGAAGGACTTTTGCAACCAAGGAAAGGAACAATTCCTAAGTATTTGCCTCCATACTTTGATTCGTCAAAGCATTGTGCTTATCATTCAAATATCCGAGGTCATGATACTGAAGAATGCAGTGGCTTGAGATACAAAATTCAAAGCTTGATTGACAATGGATAAATTATAGTGCAAGAAGATCCATTCAGTGGTAATTGCAACATTCCTCCTGCATGCACAATTTTTGTTGGCGAAGCATCAGCCCCAAGATATTCAAAGAAGAAGCGGTTCGCAAGCTAAGAAGACTGAAAAGACCGCATTTTTGCAGCTTGAAATGTCATTTCATTACCAACTATCATATGTTTTACTACTCTATCGCAATTTTATTCATCCTAGTTGTAATGAACTACGTTATGTTTTGCTACCCTTATTGGGTTTAGTCCCAAAATCAATGAAATTTTATTTTTCCCAAATAAGCCAAGCCAAAGCAGTTTTAGATGGTTTCTCTTGTGCAAAAGGGAGAGTTTCAAGAATGTCAGATTTTCGCAGCAACAACACATTTGATTGCCATGCAAGGAAAATGCAGATTTGAAGCCAAATTAGGTGTTCAAACAAGCCAACTGTTATTTGATCAAAAACTAATAATTGTTCTTTGATTAAATAGGGGAAAATTTTACATTTACCGCAAAGTTCAGCATCAAGGTGGAAGGAGCAATGCAAAGTGTCGCGACTTCCCAGAAATTTTATAGTACTTACAATTTTTTCTTTGAATGCAGAAATCTCAAGCAGCAAAACGAGAAGAACTCGCAACTATTAGTTCCTCGAAGAATATTTGCCTTATCGCATATGCAGAACAACTCTAATTCTCTCTTTGTAAGTTTAGCTTTTGCTCGATTATCGCATCACAAGCATAAGCCAGACAATTTCAGATTTTGCAAGATACAGGGTTTATCCACCCACAAATAGGATATCTTCGGGTCCTTCCACCCACAAATAGGATATCTTGGGTCTTTCCACCCACAAATAGGATATCTTTGAGTCCTTCCACCCACAAATAGGATATTCGGGTCCTTCCACGCACAAATAGGATATTTGGGTCCTTCCACCCACAAATAGGATATCTCGGGTCCTTCCACGAACAAATAGGATATATCGGGTCCTTCCAGCCACAAATAGGATATTCGGGTCCTTCCATCCACAAAATAGGATATCGTTGGGTCCTTCCACCCACTAATAGGATATTCGGGTCCTTCCACCCATAAATAGGATATATCGGGTCCTTCCACCCACAAATAGGATATTTCGGGTCCTTCCACCCACAAATAGGATATTTCGGGTTCTTCCACCCACAAATTGGATATCTCGGGTCCTTTCACCCACAAATAGGATATCTCGGGTCCTTCCACCCACAAATTGGATATCTCGAGTCCTTCCACCCACAAATAGGATATCTCGGGTCCTTCCACCCACAAATAGGATATCTCGGGTCCTTCCACCCACAAATAGGATATCTCGGGTCCTTCCACCCATGAATAGGATATCTCTGGTCCTTCCACTCACAAATAGGATATTTTGGGTTCTTCTACCCACAAATAGGGTATTTCGGGTCCTTCTACCCACAAATAGGATATCTGGGTCCTTCCACCCACAAATAGGGTATTTCGGGTCCTTCCACCCACAAATAGGATATGCAGGTTTCTGTCAAGTAGATGACAGCGATAGACAAGTCGACTGGAGACACCACTTTCGGAGTGTCTCGCGATGTTGGTTGTCTTGCAATATTGACATGTTATATTTAAAGTAGATTGATAGTCTAAGACAAGTCGGCTGAAGCACCACTTTCGGAGTGTTTTGCGATGTCGGTTGTCTTGCAATATTGGCATGTTATATTTAAAAGAAGATTGATAGTCTAAGACAAGTCGGCTGGAGCACCACTTTCGGAGTGTTTCGCGATGCCGGTTGTCTTGCAACATTGGCATGTTATATTTGAAGTAGATGATAAAGATAGACAATTCGACTTGGGACGTCATGTCTAGTTAGTCGACTTACTGTATGAAAGCATTGCATTTTACAATTCATTCTCACTTTACTTACTGTTTTACTTTACTGTTTCAGAATAATGACCAACCTAGAGGTTCCCCGGGCGTAGCGCCTCGTCAGTTGATCGAAAGAAGAACTTATTGATGATATCACAACCCGCATTTACAATTTTACGTTATCGCTTTATTTATTTTTTCCAATTATTACAGTTTATTAGCAGTTGCTCGCTTACCGTTTGTTAAGTCTTTACATAATTTAAGCAGTACTGCAGCAACATTTGGAGCATAACGTGGAACTTTTTCTTAGCAGTGAACTGGGCAATCGTTGATATGAGCTAGACTCGTCAATGAGGATCTGAAGAATCGCACTCGAACAAGCAAATTCTATCCTAACCTTTTGTCTTCGGATTAGGACGTCAGTTTGAATTCTTTCCTATTCGTGCGTCTTTTTCTATCAATCGTGCGAATTTTCGTGCCTAAAGTGTCGTTTGAACTACATATGGCCTGATTCTCTTTCAGCCCGAGATATGTAGGCAACTCGGATACCGGAGTTCGGCCATGTCCATAAGCCTTGCACTTTGGTCCTTGGAATCAAAAGTCTTTGGCATTATCGTGACAAAATTGGTTTTATGTCAACTTCTTTACCCTAAAAACTCTTTCATCCTTTTCGGGTAAAGAGGGGCAGCTGTTGACACCCAATTTTATCCCAAATTTTGAGTTAATATTAAGTTATAAAATGTATTCAATTAAGTGGGCTAAAATTATAATTAACTTAACCAAATTGCTATTTTCAAAAGGAAATGGCTAAAAACGTAAGACACAGCCTCAGACCTTACCGACCTGCATAAATTACTTAATAACAAAATGTTTTTCCCCCAATTCAGTTCCAAAGACCCGATAACCTATCCGAAACCAATTACCCGCGACTCAAATTCCAATTTCAAATCCAAAACGCGTAAATCTCAGTTCCAAAACGACAAATCCTTGTCATCCTTGTCTTCTTCTCCGTACGAGGTTTAGCTGGAAGGTTTTTACCCGTTGATTTTGTACGAGTCTAATCCGCATCGTCGATTTGGTTCAAAACGGGCAAATCTTTGGGGATAAGAAGAAAACGGTACAATCTTTGTGAGAATGGACTGTTTTCTCCCTTATCCCACATGAGAAATGTCCATTTTAGCCAAATTTGAATTTCAAAAAGGAGAGGAGAAACCCTAGCATTGAGAGGAATAAATGCTGATTTTGTTCATTTTTTTTCGGGGTTCAGCTTTTGGTGGAGGGGAAGCATAAAAAACAGCAGAACATATGCATTTTTTTCGGGGTTTAAGTTTTTCTTAATATTCATAGTGTTACGGTTTCCTTGTTTGATCCTGGCATTGGTCTTGTGTTATCGCTTCACTAGTTGTGTCGTCGCTTCACTAGTCGTCGTCGTCGCTTGTGCTTGAGTCGCTCTCTTCAGTTCTTTGCCTTAGTTTACTGTGCAGCAACAGGTAATGTTTACCTCCTTTTATCCTGTTTTCTTAGTTCTATTTTGGTCTGAATATTGATATGCAAACTTCAAGCTTTATATATTACATTGTTTACTTGTTTTGAGTTTGAATCTAATGAATAACATGAAGTTCTGGTAGTGCTTCTGCTGATACTAGGACTGGTGCTTTAATACAAAATTTTGATTTTGCTAGCAGTTAAAACCATGTCAATATTCAGTTCTTGTTTGAGGGAACTTCACCCGAAATGATATAATGAATCCAGTTATGTAAAAAGCTTGAATCTTTGGTTAAAGTATGAGGTACATTATCCAGGTTTTGTTTGGTTCTGGTATGGGTATGTGAGTTGAGAAGTTGGTTTAAGGGGCTGTTCAGTGTGTGTATTGGGAGTGTAGATGGTATAGAGAGTGGTCTGTTATCTACAGGTGTTATCTCAGGTTGGGAATTAGTTTTTTCTGTGATAGGAAGGTTTGGTGGTTGCTCTGTTTGCTCAGTATGTGTGCAGGTGTTAGGGATATTAGAGGATTGCTATTTCAGGGCTTTTTGGGTAGTTTTGAGGCTGTAGAGGAGTTAGTGGATGCAGGGTGGTTCTTGAAGTTTCAGGGTCAGGGGCTTGTTTTCCCTGTTGTTGGATCCCTGGTTGTGTGTAGGTGTTTGAAGGAGTTCTGATAGTGGTTGGAGGGCTGATGTGTATCTGGTTGTTAAAAAAGGAGGCTGTGCAGTTTGATTGGAGGTACCTTTGGTCCTGGCATGTCTCTAGAGTAGGTGCAGGTCGTAAGGTGTTTGTCCAGGGTCTTAAATAGATGTTCAGGAGGGGGATTAGGTTTATAGCCTGTCTAGGTTATTTGTTTTCTGTCTTTTAGAGTTTAAAGCAGAGTTTAGTGTAGTTTGCAAGCAGTTTTAGAGTAGTGTGGATGTCTGGGCTGATTCATTTTTGTCTCAGGGAAGTAGTTTAGTAATGGTGCAGCTGTCTGAGAGTTTGGTCATGTTGTATGGTAGTTCTAGGGTCTTTTGAAGGCCCTGGGCAGTGTTTGAAAGAAGCCCAGGCCTTGTGTGATTATTGCAGCTTTTGGATGAGAGTTTAGAGGAAATCTTGCTATGGTGTTTTGATGGTTCTAGCTGGTTTCTAGTTGCAGCAAGTAGTGGAGGAGGTCTGTTAGTTTTGAATGGTGCAGGGTATTTGTTTTGTGGCTTTTTGAAGAGAAGAAAGCTGCAGCTACTGCTTGCTTTGTCCAGGCTCTTGTTCATGATTGTTTGTTGGAATGTCATTAGTTAGTTAGATTTGAGGTTGGTTTTCTGCTGAGCATTTCTTATAATAAGAGTCTATGCAACTCTGTTTTGCTCGAGTTCTTCCAGTTTAAGGGCTGGTGTCAGGAGCTAGAACTCCTAAATTTTAACATGGTAGTGGTCTGTTTGGAGCCTCCTTAGGGTCAGTTTTGTTCTTATCTTGCTTATGTCTGAACAGCATATCTTCTGGCTACCTTGACTCTTCTTGTTAAGAAGTAGAGGCTGCAATTTATCCTGGCCTCATCTTTGCTAATCATATTTCTTTAATAACAATCTAGTCTTGATTACTGGTTTGAGAGTTGTTCAGGTTTCATCGTTATTTCTTTTTCCTCTTTAGGTATAATAGATTGATATTATGAAGTACCTGTACGAAAGACTTGGTCATCTATGTGGTCATTTCTGCTCTATTTTCTCAAAATTAAGAGTTGTAAAAGGGTTTATATAAATAGCCTGTTCACCCATTGTTATAACAGAGTAATTCATGAAAGAAACAGGTTGAGTGTATAGAATTGAAAGCGGTATTAGCCAGTTGAAGTTAATTGCTTTGTTTGTTAAAATTGAAGACAACCCAAATGTTTCCTTTCATATTTTCATTTGTTTATCTGTTTATTACTACTTGCGCACACTAATTCCTTCTCTCTTCTATTTTTATTTGCATGAACACTTGGGACGAGTTTGAGTTGGTAAAACTCAATTGGGATCGATTCATTGGTGTTTGAGCCGCTTGGGTTAACTTGGTTGAAGTCGCATTGTATTCAAGGCTCAAATTATTGAGTTGCATTTCGGGTTCTACTTTTCTTACTCTACCTTCCCCCGCTCCTCTAGAAATCCATGTATAGGACTTTCCCGTAGACCGGACTAGGAGCCATGTAGGATAGAAATTGTATTTGAATTGTGAACAATTATTATAAATCATTTAAATTGCCTTATGAATGCTTTGTATCATTTCTTTGCGAATCGCCAATTAATTTAAGGTATTAAGAACCGATTGTCAATTAATGAGTGCAAATCAAATTTAATTAAAATTGTACTTTTCATCATTATTTATATTTAAATTATTTATCTATCTGATCAAATATTTAACTATTTATTTAATCAATCGATTATAATTATTTATTTATTTATTTATCTATTTTTTTATTTCATTATTTATTTATGTATTTATTTATTTATCTGTTCATTTACTGAATCTAATTTATTTAATTAAATTATTTAATTAGTATAATTGTACATTTATTAATTTAATCAATTTCAATTGGTGGATCATTTATTTATTTAATTAATCAATTATCATTATTTAATTAATTTCTAATCATTCATTGCCTAATTATCTATCTATAATTGGTTATTTATTACCCTTATTCAATTTTATCTTTTATTTATTTTATTATCATTTATTTATTATCCCTTATCTATTTATTATTCCTTATTTATTTATCCTTATTTATCATCCCTTATTTATTTACTTTACATTTTTCTAAATATTTTTAAATTGATAAAATTCGTGAAAACCGCCGGATTAACTGCATTTAGCGGATTTTCGAAAGTGCTCCCGTTAGGGACCTTCTTTCGAATTTAAAAGAACCACTTACTTAAGAATCTCTGATTTTAATAAATTCCTTTTAAGTAAAAGGAATAATTGCACTCTTTAATTAACGTTAGGTTCCTAATAATCCTTAAATTAGGTGGCGACTCCAAAGAAAACCCTTTGGAGTCTCCAATTTGTTGAAGTCAAATCCCGATGCATACTTGTGTACATTTTTTTGGGAGGGTTCAACAGTGTGGCGACTCCGCTGGGGATAGCAAATGGTTCTAACCATAAGGCTTTCACGAGTTTGTTTGTTTGTATTGTTTGAATTGTATGTCGATATTAGTATGTGTAGCTTATTAATTATTGTGTTAAAACTAGCATGATTATATCTGTTGTTTATTTGCAAGCATGCTTAGATTAGTCTAGTTGATTGTTGTGTGTCACGAAAGCATGTCACTACACCCTTACTTGTGCACATATATAAACTGGCATTCCGTTCATACTTCCCCCACTCCTGGGAACCTCTTTCATTCTCACTCAAAATATCCGCGAGGTGTGTGCATACGCACCCGCAATTTCTTCCACTAAAAGAACCCTTTTGACGAGTTGGTGTACCGGCGGATTGTCGTGGGAGTAATTCGACCACGAAGCCGCCTGCCACTCACCTGTTAGCCTCAACCGTTAACCCACTCTTAGACGGAGCTTTAGGAGCATGCATGCATAAACCTTAGTCTGGACCCGGTCCTTGGTACCGCCTCCATAGTTAGGAAACCGCCCTTACGTCAGCGGGTTTTGAAACCCAACGACAATGCATATTATGTGCTATGTGATAACGAATCCTCACTCCTAACCATGTCTTGAGCAAAATCAGATTTAGAATTTTATCTCCTATGTTGTCTTTTAAGTTAGAAAATGGAAGAACTTAGCAGAATCTATGTGATCATAGCAGTCCACGGAGAATTTGAGATCATAATGCAGAATTTTGTGAACAAGACAGAATTGCAGTCGGGGGAATGTTAGGCAAATTTGGTTGGTTTGTGTTTTGGATATGGTATGGTATGGTGAGATCTAAGAGGTGAAGCCCCTGGTGTCTTTTAAAGACCAGTGGGGCCCCTCTCGTGAATGGCTTTGCGTGTGTGCAGGCCTATGTTGACTGACCAGCTGCAACTTTATGAAAATTGAAGTATGTTTGTCGCATACTAGGAGAGTGAAGCCCCTGTGTCTTCGAACGACCAATGGGGTCCCTCCTTGAAGACCAGTGCGGTCTTGGCTACCTAGGAAACTGAGAGGCTTGATTAAAGACGAGGACCGGTGAGGAGCTCTATGAGCAAGGCCTGTGAGCCTTGCAAAACCTAGGAAACTGAGATGCTTGTCCAAAGCCGAGGACCAGTGAGGTTTTATTTGTAAAAGGCCAATTGGCACCTTTTATGATTTGCAGCCTGGTATTGTAAAGGCAGTTGGAAATCTCACCCCTGGATGTTGTAAAATACTTGGGAGTTGCGCTTGGAAGAGTGTGGATGTTTGCAAAAGGTAGGGAGGATTGTTTCAGGTTTAGGCATTTGGGTTTAGAATTTTATGCAGATGTTATGGAGAGCATGAGTTGTGTTAGAATTTTGAGCTGACACCAACTTTGGGAGATAGTTGGGATAACAGAATTGCAGTGTCAAGGCGGAGAGATGATTGTTATGAATTATTGTTATTTATTGCTTACTCTAAATCTGAATTGCTCAGAACTGGCATGGACTATTTTTCGTTACCACTTATTTGCGCGATTAGGCTTACCTCTAGCACAAAGAGGTACCTTACAGGGTAGGACGCGTTTGCATTTTATTTACGCTCAATTACCTGTGGTTGTCACATGTCAAATTATCTGTCTAATATGCGATTACTTGCTAAATATGTGCTACTTGCTTAAAATTTGTTGGCACTGATTGCGTTGTGATTGAATTTGTTTGGCGGTATGGTAAGATTAACGTTATGTTACTTCAACCTATCTTTTGTAAAAGTTAACCGCTTTATGAAGTCATTTATCTATCATCTGAACTCATGCATACCGTTATTTTAAAATGCCTTTCGAATTTTATTTTATTTATCTTAACCCTAGTTTTGTCATTTTGCAAAACATTGTTAAGCGTCATATTTTAAATTATTCGCAAGTGTGTTTCCCTTTTGAAAATAATTTTAGAGCTAAACAAACATTTTCGCATCTGGTTGGCTTTAACAAAATGAATGTCCTGTTTAAACTTTCTGGGTCTTTTCAGTACAGTCTCAATTTTTTTCCTTTTGGAATAAGTTGGCCCGTCAGTTTCATCTTTAATAAATTTTCATTAAATTCGGTATGCATTGCTAAAAGGGTTAATTATTTTGAACATCAAGATCAGGACCTATGGCTCGCCAAGCTGTTGTGATTGACTTGACTGAAAATGAGGAATCCCACCAAGACAAGGTTAACAAGCTTGAAGCAACCGTGACGAGTTTGGAAAAGAGACTCAATAGCCTTACTGAATTGGTTGTCGCGCTCATGGATGCTCGCAACCCAGTGCGAAATGTGCCAAGCCCAGGACCAAGTGCTCCTGTTGCTTCTATCCATACTGTTGCACCTCCTACAAGTCAAGTAGCTCCCGCATTCGAGTGTGATGCTCAAGAATTCCCCCATCTGCATGCATTCTTATTGGAGAACGGGTTCCGTGTCTCATAAAAAACAAGCAATGAGAAAAGCAACGGGAAAGGGCTTCCCAATGCTAAAGAGAGCAATGGCACAATGATGGGTGAGAATACTCTACCATCTCAAGCAGGCTTAGGAGAGGCAGAAAGTGAACATGTGAGTGTTCTTGACTCATCTAATCCTCCAATGTATGATGGGATAGGAAATCCTCGCGATCACTTGAAGGCATACCTTGCTTGGGTCGCAAGGTATGGACCAAGCAATGAAACTAAGTTGAGGATGTTTGCTAGGACACTTAAGGAACCAACTTTGACATGGTTTGCAATACAAGGTCCTTGGAAATTGGACAGTTGGGATAAACTAGCCCGGGACTTTGTCAAGCATTATGAATTCTCGAACCCGATTCTTGCAAAGGGCAGTCCATTGAAAAGAAAATCTACAGAGCTTCAAGTGGAGCCGGTTACAATAATTGTCAAGAGAATGTGTGGCTTAGTTGAGGCGCAATCTAAAGACAAAGGAAAAGCTGTTATGCCAAGCCCTTTGCCACCGATAGCAGAAAAACTTTATGACATCGAGCAAATGGTTGTCAATCCAGGTTTTCAGTCAAACCGCCACAAAGCACCTGCTGTTGCATTCACACCAATACCAGGATCCTATGCAAACCTGTTTGAAAGGCTTCTGAGGGTCGGTTTGGTATATCTTGCAAAACCAAAGCCGTATCGGTCACATAAGCCTGAAAATTTGAGAAAATTTTGTGCTTACCATTCAGGGATGCAGGGGCACAGTATTGAAGAATGCACTTTATTTAAGAAGAAAGTTGAAAGCTTGATCAAATCTGGCCATGTCAAAATTCTACCTACAAACGGCATTGGCGAACCTTTTGTTGCAATCTTACCATATGCAAAGGGAGATCCCTCGAAGAATGACATTTAGGCACCTGTCAAGTTCCAAAAAAGCAGTAGAGTTGCAGAAGCAGAAGTTAGTTTATTTGCATTATTAGGAAGTAACTATTGTAATCTTCTTTTGTTAGTTTTGTTGAAAGAAAAGAAAGAATATCAAAATTATGAATGTTTGACTCTATTTCTATGTAAGCAAACTACGGTAACCGGTTTCCCAAGGCGGAAAGCGTATGCAACTCATATCGAGTTTCGGTTACACCAGTATTTGGAAAATCTCTTCTATGTAAGCAGAACTACGCACGGTCTGATTCCCAAGGAGGAATACGTAGGCTCCTCCATCGGGTACAAAGTCATGAGGGTACAAAAGAAAGAAAATTACTTATAATTTTCAAGGCTTCACATTATAAGCAAGTAGAGATTAAACTAGTATCGCCCATAGGTCACTTTATGCATACGTGGTATGAATCACGTATCACAGTATTGACTCATTTTCCGTAGAGCGTATGTCTTTCACAAATTAAATACTGTGCAGATGATAGTTCAGACAACATATGTCTAACTTTGAGTTCACACATCTACTCATACATTTTATCCTTCAGAACTCATATCTGGCATTAAGACAGACTCACATTTATTCAAATATGATTAACCAAAAATAACAAGTGACATTCTTATTATAAACTTCAAGCTCTCTATTATTATCACCTCAGATAATAATAAGTTTATAATTGTCTCATCCCTATTAGCCACCTAGACAATAGAGGCGGTTGCCTGTGTGAATAGGCAAACCTTTTTGTCTGTCCGACATACTTCAAATTTATGTACTAAACATGAAACCATTCTATGTATATGAACCAACTAAATAATCAATTTAGGCTTCAACTACATTAACTCCAATAATGCATTTTTATGTGAACATGCTTGGAAAAATTTAAATATAAATACATCAACATCTACGCAAACTCAATGCCTTCACATATGACTCATAAGCACCAAACTCTATGAGTTTCATTATCAGATCTACTATCATATAATGCATAGAGATGTATTTCATGTTCACTTTTCTATGTACAACTATGTCTCTAAGAAAATTATACTTACATCAATATGGTTTGTCTTCTAATAATACTTGGGATTTTTGTGTAAGCTATTGAGACTTGACTATCAACACTTGATTGTCACTAATTCAATAGCACTATCAAACACACCCAAATTTATCATAAAGACGTTTAAGCCAAACAGCTTCTTGCACAGTTGATGAAAATGCTACAAATTCAGCTTTCTTTATAAATAAGGCTGATGATTGTTTCTTGTTGCACTAACAATATACACATCGCTATTGTTTAGCAAAGAAAGACATACTCAGATTTAGATTTTCTCTCATCTAAATCCTTCTCAATCATCGGAAGTATAGCCTTTGAGTTGTAGATCATTTCCTTTACATTACAAGGATAATCACATGTGCTTTTGAGATACTACAGTATCTTTAACTGCTTTCCAGTATTCATTTTCTAAGTCAGATTGATATCCACTAACTAGAATAATAGATATCAAGTTTCAAGAGACAAAAATCATATTCTTGTGGATTCACGAGGACACATCCTCCCGCTTGAAACTTCGGCTCTAGAAATAGGAGTATTAATGGGTTTTCACTATTGCATATTAAATCGTTCATGAAAGAGACAACAATCCCTTGAAATCTGAACTTCAAGAATTCACCCATATTTTATATTAAGTCATTCGCGTATTTTGAAAACCTATTTGTTCTCAATGGTGCTATGACCCATAAGTAGATAAACCAATTCCAACTCTTGGTTTGGTTTCACTAACTCCGTTTCATGTTCCAATGTTTCTAGGTACTTATCCTTAGCAGGGTATTTAAGAGCCTCATTATCTTTCTTGCTCTTATTCATCTTGTCGAGTAACTATATATGCTTCCCTTTCGATCTCAAATCGACAATGGAAAATATGTAGACGACTCATTCGTCGAGGTTGAGATTGATAAAATTGATTTATCAATTGATAGTTACTCCCACTGGGACCAACGATATTAAATAAATTCTCTTTTGGACAACGTTGTGGTGTTACTTGAAACAGATCCATTGTCACCAAATATAACTCCCACTCGAATCCATTTAGTGTTAATAACGGAAGCAATCTGGTCCATTATTTTCTGAAGAGACAAGTCATAACCTGTCTCACCCCACTTAGGAATAATATTAGCTAAGAAACATGAAACATCATGTGATTCAAATTCAGTTATAGTGCCACTATCTTGTTCACATATGAACACATAAACCTTGGACTGAAATAGTATCATAGAAAGACACATGTCCTTCCCCTTGAAAATAGTTTTCCATTTGGAAAAAAATATTTATGTATAAAAGCAGCACAAGCCCAGTAAAAATAAAATTGAGTTTTCATCTATCCATACCTTATATGGAATATGAATAAAATTGAGTTTTCAAGGCTCAAATTATTGAGTTGCATTTCGGGTTCTACTTTTCTTACTCTACCTTCCCCCGCTCCTCTAGAAATCCACGTATAGGACTTCCCAGTAGACCGGACTAGGAGCCCTGTAGGATAGAAATTGTATTTGAATTGTGAACAATTATTATAAATCATTTAAATTACCTTATGAATGCTTTGTATCATTTCTTTGCGAATCGCTAATTAATTTAAGGTATTAAGAACCGATTGTCAATTAATGAGTGCAAATCAAATTTAATTAAAATTGTACTTTTCATCATTATTTATATTTATATTATTTATCTATCTAATCAAATATTTAATTGTTTATTTAATCAATCAATTATAATTATTTATTTATTTATTTATCTATTTTTTTATTTTTTTATTTTTTTATATATTTATTTATTTATCTGTTCATTTACTGAATCTAATTTATTTAATTAAATTATTTAAATAGGAACATCAATGTCGCATGGTTCCCTCCGAGTCATAATACAATTAAATTAAACATAGATGGCTCGTTTAAAAACAATGATCAATCTGCTAGCATATGGGGGGGTGTTTAGAAACTGCAAAGGTCAATGGATTTTAGGTTACCATCGACAAGTTCATGTGCACAATCATACGCATGCAGAGCTTTTAAGCCTGCATGAAGGACTTCTTCTAGCCTTGGATCAAAGCTTCACTCCACTAGAAATTGAAACCGACTCAACAGAGGTTATCTCACTTTTGGAAAAGCCATCACCTACTTATGCTTCTATTGTCCAAAAATGCAGGTTATTAATGCACAAGCTGGAAATGCCATTAATCACGCATAACTTCCGTCAAGGAAATGGAGTTGCTCATCTCCTGGCAAAAGGAGCTCCCACAAGGTCCAAGTCTTTTGATACCATCTGTTGAACCCTCCCAAAAAAAATGCACACAAGTATGCATCGGGATTTGACTTCAACAAATTGGAGACTCCAAAGAGTTTTCTTTGGAGTCGCCACCTAATTTAAGGATTATTAGGAACCTAACGTTAATTAAAGAGTGCAATTATTCCCTTTACTTAAAAGGAATTTATTAAAATCAGAGATTCTTAAGTAAGTGGTTCTTTTAAATTCGAAAGAAGGTCCCTAACGGGAGCACTTTCGAAAATCCGCTAAATGCGGTTAATCCGGCGGTTTTCATGAATTTTATCAATTTAAAATTATTTAGAAAAATGTAAAGTAAATAAATAAGGGATGATAAATAAGGATAAATAAATAAGGAATAATAAATAGATAAGGGATAATAAATGAATGATAGTAAAATAAATAAAGGATAAAATTGAATAAGGGTAATAAATAACCAATGATAGATAGATAATTAGGCAATGAATGATTAGAAATTAATTAAATAATGATAATTGATTAATTAAATAAATAAATGATCCACCAATTGAAATTGATTAAATTAATAAAAGTGTTTAATATTGCTAAAAATAATTCTTGGGACTTATCTCAAATTGAATTTGTCTTTCCTTCTTCTATTGACGATCAATTTAAGAAGGCTAGTCCTCCTATGTGTCATTCTGATGTGGACTATCCCATATGGGCTTTAACCCCTAATGGCTCTTTTGTCCAAAACTCTTTATATGCTCAAATTGACCTTAACATGTGTGACAGTGATGATTTCATGTGGTTTTGGAAAATAGATGTCCCAAATCTCATGCTATAAAAGATACGCTGGACTTATTTTGTAGTATGTCAGGGGAGAAAGTTAATAATGATAAATCTAAGGTTATTTTTTCCTAACAATATTGATCCTCTTGTAGCTCTTCAGCTAACTAATATTTTGAATATTAAAAGAGGCCATCACTTTGGTAGATATTTAGGGTTTCCTATTTTTAATCGTAAACCAAAGCATAGTGATTACCAATTTATTATAGATAATCTTCATTCTAGGCTCTCTAGTTGGAAAATAAATTTCATCAATTTAACTGGGAGAGCAACACTAGTCAAGACTACTTTGAATACTCTTCCAAACCGTATTATGCAGTTCCATTGTCTTCCTATCAAAACTCTCAACATTATTGATAAAATTCAGCGTGATTTTTTATAGGGTACTACTGATCATAGGAAGAAAATCCATCTTTTGTCCTGGGACATAGTTTCAAAACCTAAACACTTAGGTGGCCTCTCCATTACTAAAGCTAGGACTAAGAATACCGCCACCCTAGCTAGCTTAGATTTTGTATTAGCTTTAGCAACAAATGTTATATCATCTGCAAAAAAGAGGTGGGACAATTCAGGTCCAATGGAGGAAAGTTTTATAGGATCCCACAAATTTCCTTCAACTTGTTGATTAACATAGATAGATAGTAACTCTAGACAAAGAATGAAGATGTAAGCGGACATAGGATCCCCTTGTCTAGTTCCCCTCGATGGAGAAAAATAATTAGTCTTAGATCCATTAACAAGCACAGATATTGTAGACATAGTAATGCAAGATAAGATCAATTTTGAAATCTTAGGAGGAAATTTAAAAAAAGCTAGCATGGTACGTATAAAAGACCATTCAATTCTATCGAACGCTTTTTCCAAATCAATCTCAATGATCATATCACTCTTAACACCTTTCAGTCGATTAAATTTATGGATAATTTTCTGAATAATTATAGCATTATCGGAGGCTCTCCTGTTTTTCATAAAAACTAGCCTGACAGGGACTAATGATAGAATCTAAGTGTTGCTTCAAACGATTTGCTATAATTTTACTAACAATTTTATAGACAGTATTACAAAAGCCTATAGGCCAAAAAATTTTCAAGTTAACAGCATTCTTAACTTTAGGAATGAGACAAATATACGTGGTATTTAAGTTAGGAGGCATAACACCATTCTGAAAAATTTCATGACAAATACTCTTAACTGAGGGGCCAACTATATTCCAATGAGATTGATAGAAAATAGGATGCAAACCATCGGGACCCGGGGCTTTATAGGGTTTAAAGGAGAACAAAGCATTTGTAATCTCACTATCTTTTAAAGGTCTATCTAGGGAAGTCAAATCTATTCCACTATACCATAGAGCATTATTATGAACAGGAGCTAAATGATTAAGAGCATGATTCGTAGTATAAAGTTTCTTAAAATAACATGTGACATGGTTGAAGACTTGCTTAGGTTCAAAAACTAGGTTTCCATGATCATCCTGAAAATAAGTAATTTTGTTCCTTCTTCTACGATTTAAGGTTGTAATATGGAAGAACTTGGTATTAGCATCCCCATAACTTAACCAATCCAGTCTAGATTTCAATCGCCAAAATTCCTCCTCTTGTTTCAAAATAGAGTTGTAATCAGAAATCATTTCCTTTTCTAAATTTTGGAGAAAAGAACTAGTAGCATAATTTGGCGAAAATTGAACACCTTTAAGTCTTGCCAGGGTATTAGACTTTTTATGAAAGATATTACAAAAAACTTCCTTATTCCAAGTCTTAACATTTTCTTGAAATAATTGTGTAGCCTCATTTAAAGTTCTATTATGCCATGCATTGGACACAATATTTTTAAAATCTGGATGAGACAGCCACATTATTTTCAAATGAAAAGGCTTAATGTACTCATGATGCTCTTTTTTATTCAGACTTAATAACATAGGGTAATGGTCTGAATAAGTTGTAGGAAGGTGAATCACAGTTGCATCCTTAAAAAGGGAAATCCACTCCTGATTTGCTAAACATCTATCCAGTCGTTCTAAAATCAAACCTCTCCTTCTATTCCTATGATTTGACCAAGTAAACCTCGAGCCTTTGAAACCTAAATCATTTAAATTGCAATAATTGAGGCAGTTTCGAAAGTTAATAGCATTTTTATAGTTTATAGGTCTACCACCCCATTTATCATCTTGAGATAAGACTTGATTAAAGTCTCCACTGACTAACCAAGAGCCTTTATAATTATCATATATTTGCATGAGATTTTTTCATAAAGTTTCTCTACTATAACAAGACGTACTTGCGTAGATAATTGAAAAAATCCAATTAAAATTAAAAGAGGAATATAGTACCTTGATCATAGCATGTATCTCATTTCTATTAATATGGATGTCTGTGATAGTTACTGAATCATTCTTCCAAAGAAGAACCAGTCCACCTAATCTGCCCTCAGCAGGAACCTCAGCGTAATCAGTGAAATCATATCGAACTCTAAAGTCATGATGGTCATCCATTTTAGTTTCTAATAAGGCAACAACTACCGGCTTATAAACTTCTATAATAGCCCCAAAATTTCTACGAAAATCTGGGTTGTTAGCACCCCTAGCATTCCAAACTATTGTCACGCCCTATAATTTACTAAAAAATAAATAAAAGGTTGTGACTTAGGTGTTTAAAGGTACACTATTTATTAAGAGATTTTCGGAGTCGCCACTTGACAAGTTAAAGGTGTGCCAAGTCACCAAAGTGGTGTACCTAGAACACCCTTGACTCGTAAATGGTCTGCGTCAGAGTTCCGGGTAAGGATCTCGATTGACTCTCGGGAAGGTGTTAGGCACCCTCGAGTCCTGTGCCAAGCACAGTTGCTTTATTGACGCATTTCGACTCTTGAAAAATTGTTTGTTGCATTTGCCTTTGTTTGTTACGTTTTGATTGTTTTAACAAAAAATAGTATCAAGTAACCCACGGGGTATAGTTTAGAATAAATAGGCTTTTCTATTTATTTTGGTGTGCCTAATAAGTAGATCACGAATCATACTTATTTGTCGTACTTATCTTTAAATCGACTTAACTTTCTTATTTTTTATTGCTCGTTGCCTAATAAGTAGATCACAAATCATACTTATTTTTGCCTAATCGAGCGAATCTTTATTTCTATTGATTTGCCTAATCGTGTCTTTGTTTGTATAAAGTGACTTAGCGACATCTCACTATTAATACCATTTATACGAATTACTAAACTTCAGATCTCAAACCTTGTCAGTATATATATACACGAGTAAGCCTTGGCAATTTTGTTGCCTAACATTTGCACGTGAATATTGGACCAAAATTATTGTTTTTTCATACCAAGGCATGAGGTAGACCTCACCAACACTCTAAAATTAAAGAATTTGACTTACTGTTATGCATCACTTTAGTTCTTTTAAATACTTGATTAAAAAAAACTTAGCATAAGTAATAGTAGAGCCAAAGGTAACAGTAGCAAACAAAAATGTAATTAAAAAAAAAGACACACAAACATACAAGAGATGAGAGAGTTGGGCTAGGCTTAGTCTTCTTCCACCAAATCACAACTTTGAACAGGCCATTTTTCACATATTGAGACTTTAACATGATAAAAGTACATACAAAGCACAGGGAAGGTATTAGGAAAGAAATACCTATTTGTGAAAAAATTTCCAAAGCAACAGGGAAATGGACCAAAAGATAGGCCCAAATAGTTTTCCAGCAACGCAGCAACTGTGACAACCGAGCGACACTAGCGACAAACGACCCTTAAACAGCTTCCATATTCTACTAAAACTCACAAAATTCCACTTGATTTCTTACTCCTCTTCCCTTCTTCACTCCATCTATTTCACTCTCTATTGCTCTAACATTTTTAGCCTTCTCTCAACCTCCATTTTCCAGATCTGAATTATATCTTTTTGAGGGTGTGAAAGAATAATTTTTAGAGATATGAAAGTGTTTTTCCTGATGGAGTTCCTCAAGAGAGGGAAGTCATGGTTCAGCTCTTCTAAGTGTATTTTCAAATGTGTTCTCTTGTGTGTGAGTTACCAGATCTGAATTATATCTTTTTGAGGGTGTGAAAGAATAATTTTTAGAGATATGAAAGTGTTTTTCCTGATGGAGTTCCTCAAGAGAGGGAAGTCATGGTTCAGCTCTTCTAAGTGTATTTTCAAATGTGTTCTCTTGTGTGTGAGTTACCAGATCTGTTTTCTACAATGAGAGACCAAGGGGTCTTAAGTAGGTGAGAAGGGTGGAGTAAAAAGTGAGTCAAAAGGACCAAGGTCACGTGACTCTCTTTTACTTTTTTAGAAAAAACAATTAATTCTCCTTGGCATGCTCAGCTAGACAACAAAAATGGCAGGGGATCTTTATACTTTAGGCTGCCACTTTCTTGTCTTTTTATTTGACTTTTACTCCCCCTTTCTTCAATACCAATATCCTACTTTCAGATTTGGAACTTAAGTTTTTTTCCCTAAAACTAAAACTTGACCAAACTTACTCAATATTTACTTCAGACTCTAAAACTTCAACTAAAATGACTTACCTATTGAGCTAAAAACTAATCCCAGCTGCTTAGCTCAAATGCAAGAATGGAACTCAAATCCCTATCCCAAAAATCTCCCAAATTCACCTAAATAAGATACGCGGCTTACACATACAAAGACTGATTGTGCAAGCAAACTCTATGCAAATTTTCATGATCAAAGCTGAGCTTAATCATGAACTAAAGAAGCTCCCGGTTACCTCTTAATTAATTGACGAAAACAGGTTATACTGCAGCTAAGACTAGACTATTTTCAAGCAATTTTAAATTACAAACTAAAACAATAAACTGTGTATTCGCCAACACCTCATGTTCACACAGTTAACAAGAACACCAAACACACAATTCACCTTTAATACAGCACAATCCAAGCAAGCCGGCTTCGCTACAGATTACACAAATACTTCAAATCCGACTTACAACAATTTCAATGCTAAACATGTGCATCAAAACATCAACTCATTTTGATAACGAATCATAGCCAGTTTACAAAAGATATACAAATGCTGATACCAAGCTAAATCACGTCTTTTTATCATTAGTAGTCAACAACGAACAACAGGGACAAATTACTCAACCTTATGAGAAAGACTACAGCTGAACAAGATATTAACACACTGATTCTTGAAGCTAAATTCGCCACTAAACAGGATTATCTAATGGCTAAACAAATCCCACACACATGGAACAAAAAGGGATCGAGGAAACTAGATTTTAATCTAACCAGTTGAGGCAATGTCAAGCTTACTCGTTGTTGTCTCGTACCATTGCTACGATTGTCATCATCGCCTCGCCTGCGGAAATTGCCCTCACTGTTACACCATCACCTGAACACACCCTTAAATATCATCACAACAGCTTCTAAGCAATCAAACAAACACCTTAGTCACGGTTCAAATTCTCCACAGCCCCCATCATATCAACACCATAACAAAGCGAGTCACAGCATCCTTTACCACCTCGCTGCCCCCGTCACTGCCTCGTTATTGCCTCGACGCCACACCTCCAAACAAACAATCATCACAGCCCCTCCAAATATTGCCACCGCGCCATAACAAAATAGCAACAAAAGGAAAAATAAGAAGAAAGAAGAGGGAAACAAAACGGGGCAGAAATGGGGTACAAGGGCAGGGGTTTTGGACGATGAGGGTGATGGGGAAAGTGGAGAGGGAGACAATAGAAAAAGGAAACTAACAAAAAAAAGTAAAACTTACCGGATTTGAAGTCTGGCCGAATTTCAAAATCCGATCTACAAAAATGGCTACGAATTTGAAGAAACCGAGTTGAGAAATGAAGAGAGGAGGCCGAACGGAGTCGATACATGTATTTTTCATATTTTTCCGGTGGCGGTTGGTGGCGGTCAACGGTGGTTTGACCGGCGGAGGAGCGGTGGAGGCGATTTCCGATTGTAATCTTCATTTGGCAAGGTTTGCCTTTAAGGTCTGATGGTTTTTGTGAAAAATGGACCAAAAGGGAAAATTTTGATTTTTATATGATGTGGATGGGCCGGGTTTAGAATGTAGTTGGGCTACTGAGTCAAGTTATGTATTGGGCTAATATTTCATCCTATTTTTTGCTGAATTTTCTCAAGCCCAATTGATTATAATACTTAGACTAAGCAGACTAATACAATTACATAAATTTAATCAAGAAGCTATACTAAACATATTTTGACTTAGCACAAAATTCCACTAATCATTAATCCAAAAATACATTTCATCATTTTTTGGTATTTTTTCGCTTGATTAATTAATAGAAAAAAAATGGCTAAATAAAGGATAAAAAATCTTGCAAAATCACAAGACAATTAGCATAACTATTTTATATCTTTTTTTTTATTTTGAGTGCCAAAATTAGGTGATTACAGCTGCCCCTCTTTGTTCGGGAACATGAAGAGTTTTCGGACAAAGAAGTAATCGACAACTAATTTTAGCTTTTCGGTTCTAGCCGAGAGCATGCTTTTCAAAATGGTGACCGCACCTTGAATTTCGGTTCCAACCGAGAACAAAGTTACCTACATATCCCTGGACTAAGGAATCAGGTCAGTGTAGTTCCTTACGTGCGGTAGCTGGGTCTACCGCATTCAAACAGACACTAGACTCTTCTAGACTCCCTAAGACAAACCTAGACACTCTAGGCCACTAAGATGATACTAGACACTCTAGACTATTACGAAAAACAAGAGACTCTTCTAGACACACTTGGAACTGATACTAGACACTCTTAGGCATACAAGGGCTGTCGCTGCTGGTCACTTGTTGCTGGTTGCTGGCTGGTGATCATTGCTTTACAAAGAAAAAATGAAAATGCAACGTTGGAATGTAAAATTGCAATTCCTATTCTAAGTCTTCATGCTTCCCGAGAATGAACCTCTTGGTTCTTGCCCTCCTCAATTGTTGAAATAAAAACCACCGCTCTTGGTTCAGGTGGGTCTTGCTCTTTGTAGAAAAGATAAACCCCCGATCTTGATTCAACTGGGTCTTGCTTCTATAAATGGATTCCCTCGTTCTTCAGGTGGGCGTCTGGACTTCCTCAAATGTATTCCCTCATTCTTCAGGTGGTTGCTTCGACTTCTCCAAACTACTCCCTCATTCTCCAGGTTGGGGCCTCGACTTTCTCTAAACTACTCCCTCATTCTCCAGGTGGGTGCCTCGACTTCCTCTAAACTACTCCCTCATTCTCCAGGTGGGTGCCTCGACTTTCTCTAAACTACTCCCTCATTCTCCAGGTGGGTACCTCGACTTCCTCTAAACTACTCCCTCATTCTCCAGGTGGGTGCCTCGACTTTCTCTAAACTACTCCCTCATTCTCCAGGTGGGTGCCTCGACTTTCTCTAAACTACTCCCTCATTCTCCAGGTGGGTGCCTCGACTTTCTCTAAACTACTCCCTCATTCTCCAGGTGGGTGCCTCGACTTCCTCTAAACTACTCCCTCATTCTCCAGGTGGGTGCCTCGACTTTCTCTAAATGAATTTCTTGTAAAGGTGGCTTCTGACATGGAAGTTGAAACTGTTGCTCTTGAAATTGCCGCTTGGACTGGCTTTGACTTGAAATTTGAAACTTCTGAAACTTGAAATTGCCGCTCAGGCTGGCTTTGACTTGAAAATGAAATGTCCGCTTATAGTTGTGCGGATTTTGACTTTAAGACTGGAAACTGCATCTTGAATCTGCTTATTCCTGGACGATCTCTTTCATGGTACATTCTTTGGACCGTCATTCTTTCAGCTGATGTTCGACACTAGGCTTCAATTATCAAGGTTGGTCCTGACTTGCTCTAGTAAGACTATGAAACTTGTAATCAAGCTTTGCGAAGCTTTCTATTGCTCGAAAAGAAATGAGAAGAAAATAAAATGAAAGAATTTCAAGAGGAGATATTGAATGAAAGATGTCCCCAGAAAAAGAAGAACTTATCCGGAGGTGAAATAACGACCTTATTAAACATGACATGCATTTTGGAATCAACTCTTCATCCGTTCACACGATCTATCCCTGATTTTGCTCCCATTCTTCCGATATTGCTTGATGGCAAATCTAGCGACCCTCATTTGACTAGTAGTGCCCTTTCGGGTTTTCACTGACTAGCCTCTCTCTTTGTTCTTTTAACTCACTATTGTCTTGCAGCGCCCTTTCAGGTTTTCGCCGACAAGACTTCATTTTTCATCTTCTTTTTGTTGTTTTTTTTGTTTGTTGTTTTTTTTTTGTCATTTTTGGTTGTTTCCTCATCAATCTCCTATCTTTCCTTGCTGATCGACCGCACCTTTTCTTTCTTTCTTCAATTTTCGCCCTTTATCTTTATTCTTCAGAGAATTTCTCCTTTAATGACCCGGGTGCCCCTCAGCTTCAAAATGCGATTGTTGACTCATAAGAAATGCAACTTTACAGTGTGAAAATTGTCCCTTGACACCTCACTCGGCTTGACATTCTCAATGATCGGTCAGAAAGGTCTTTATTTGGACTGTAATATTGGATTTGGTTAGGCTATAAAGAAAGAATTCAGCATAAAAGCTCAAAAACATCTGATGAGACGACTAGAATGAGCATTACAAGATTTGAAATCGCCACTTTTGAAAAATAAACCAAACTTTTTCCCCAGTTTAGGCGAATTGGGATTCTTTTTTTTTCTTTTTTTCTTTTTTTTCTTTTTTTTTTTTCTTTGGTTTGGAGAGCGGCATGAAAGCATCTCATGAAACGACTTTGTAAAATATTACAACCTTTGGAATCATTTCTTTTAAAATAATAACTAACTGAGGCCCAATTTATTGAAAAGCCAAGTAATAATTTTTTTTGAATTTTCTGATATGCAAACATAAGGGATATTGAGACTTTCCCCCGAGATGAACACAAAGAAAGCAAAAGGAATTGACTTTCTCTTTTTCTTTTAAACATAAACTTAAACTTCTGCCCTAGTTTAGGATAAACTGGGGCGCTTTGAGTTTCTTCCTTGATTTCGAGACTGATATCTCATGAAACATATGAATAGATGGTACAAAAATATAGAAGTTTGTTTTTATTTTATTAAAATAAAATAAAAACAAACTTCTGCCCCAGTTTAGCATACATTGGGGATTTGAATTTCTTTGACATTGGCCGCAAACTTGGAGGCAAGCTTTTGCGTCAACGAGGAATAGGGGTAAAATGAACTTTCCCCTGTTATGACCGCACCCGAATGGTTGCCTACGTATCCTTTTGAGAGGAATCAGGTCAGACGTAGCTCTACACTGAGGTAGATTTTTATTGCTTTTCTTTTCCTTTTTTTTTTTCCTTTTTTTCTTTAATCACATCAAATTGATTCCAAGGGAGGGTAGGCCAAAGAAAACACAGAATAAGACTCAAAAAGGACTGACAAAAGGATATAGTGTTTGGATAGAAGAAACGAAAGCCGTTCGTCATCCCGACCAGAGAATGTCTCGCACAAATGATGATTCAATCAATTGACCTAGATTAATCCACACGTGTCCTCGACTTCTACTTCAACGATGGTTCTCAAAACTGATATTTCAAATTCGGCCAACGCGACCAAACACGATTTGAACTTCTCACCGATCTCCCTTATCGGATGGATATTGATCAATTCCCAACTTATTTCACCCTCTCTTTTATTTCCTTTTTGCTACTCAGATAGCTCATGCCAGAGCACGTGTTTAGATCAAGATGTGAATTCCGCACGCATGTCATGTTATTAAGGCCGATAAAACATAAAACAGAATACTAAGAAAACAAGACCAAGAAAGAAAACAAGAGAAATAATGTCGAGACGAGAAAAAGATCTCGCTTTTCATTGAATTAAAGATAGAAGGGTTTGAACATCAAAATTAGCAAAATAATGCACTTGGATTACAACCCTTAAATAACCAAGTACACAAAAAGATTAGCAAAACAAGCTACAACATTTCACAGCCTCTCAATTGCAAGTCAGGGCTAGTTTTCCTGTGTTAGGCATTGTTGACCCCTTCGCCAAGATGTACCATGCTGATACCAAAGAAAATCCCTGAATCTGGCAACATCTTCTGCTTTTCCTCATTTTCTCCAACTCCCATCATGGCAGATTTCACTTCTTTAGGATTGATGACTGATTGGGCAAGATATGGAATTGGCTTCTCGAGAGACATGTTCGTCTTCTTCATTTCTTCCACCCTTACTCTGTCTACTACCCTAAACACAATTTCAGGAACACAGTTCACTGCCACAAGCATTTGGTTAGCCCCAATTGACACATCACCAACAGGTACTATCGGCATTGCAGATTCAGCTCTCAAATCTTCTCCACATACCATACCCACCATATGCACATCATCACAGACAGACAATGAGTTCTGGTTGATATTTGATGCATCTGAGCCCTCGACTCGGACCTGGCCATTGTCTATCAAGGCTTGAACTGCCCTCTTGAGGTAGTGGCAATCTTCTGTGTCATGACCACGTGCGCCTGAATGGTAAGCGCATTGACGAGATTCGTCCACTTTGTCCCTTGGATGCATTTCTCCCTTGACCGGCCTCAACATATCCAAAGCCTGCAACTTCTCGAAGACACTAGTGTAAGATTCCCCGATTGGCGTGAACTCCTTCTTTTTCTGCATTCGTAACATCTTGTGATATGGACAAGGGCAGAAGGCTTTCTTTGATCGGTGAGTGGGGTTTGGAGAAGCGTGGAAATAGTTTTGTGGAGTATTATTTGTGGGCTGTGGGCTTGCTGCGCGCCATTGCGGATGCGAAGGTGCTGGAACATATGCACGCGCTGTATAAAGTGGAGTATTGGAATATTTTGAAATTTTTGGAGGGTGGCGTTCCGGATTATGCTTTTGTTGTGCCCGGGGGTATGAGTGGGGTTTTTTGTACTCTTTCTCATTCCTGCTTCCTTGACATCGCTCCCTTTTATCTTTCCTCCCAAGATTCTCCCTTCTAATAGGACCCGTGAATGGTGGGACAGAGGCTCGGGGCGAAGCATGCCCCATTTGAGATGGATGTGGTGCCCAAGGATGCATTTTAGACGATCCCCCATCACTTGCATCGTTCTGGTAGTAAGGAAAGTCGGGAGAATACTGTGGGTCCTCAAATTTAGTAGGTGAGCCACGTGCCTGATGTGCAGAGAATGAAGCAGCCCCTAAAAGATTGGTTGGCATAGGAGGAGATGCTTTTCCCGTGGCAATGGCAATATACAAGTCAGCCACCAATTGTTTCAAATTTTTGACCTCTTCAGACAACCTCTTGTTTTCCAGCACCAGAAGTTCATGGGTGCTGATCTCAGAACTTCCCTTATCAAACGACATGGTAACAGGTCCCTTTGATCCTATTGCGTACGGGCGCGAGATAATGCCAAAATTCCGTAGCAACTTCCAAACTCCAAGCTATTGCAAATAAATCAGATTAGCACAAAAGTGACACAAATTGCAAGCCTAGAGTTGTTATGCGTCATCCCGATATAGTTCACGGCGCATGCCGCGTGTACCGACCATATCCCCCAAAGATTGCTTATGTGCCTTGAGAAAAATCAGAACAAAATTGTAACTTGCACGTAATTAGAACAAGAACAAACTTGGATGATGATTTTTTTTTTCCGACTCAAAACATAATTTAGACAAACGACACGAGACAGACTAACAATAAACTGGTTGCCGTGATGCACGAGTCAATATATATATACAAACTGACACGACACTGGGCGGATATACCCGGACGGTGATAATAATGAGACTCGACATCTGAGCGGAGTCAGATTACTCCAAGAGGATCGACGCAAAATAATACTCAAGTAATTATAATTTATCGCCTGTACCCTCGCTTGACCTTAGACAAAACAAAATAAAGCGGACCCTAAACAATAACGATTTTTGATCTCTTTTTTTTTTTTTTTTTAAAGAAAAATTAAGACTCAACCGAAGATTCGAAATGGAACTTAAGAACGGATTATGAAACAAACTATTTTTTTAACCCGAAAGGTGACTCCAAAATCGGACATTACGGCAATGCGAAGATAGATACGAAAAATTGATTTTTTGAAATAAACTCCTCGATCTAACTTGAAAATTAATCTTAGAGTATTTACAAAATTTGGCCATTATAACGGCGTAAAACCCCGATAAATTACTTTCAAAACTTGGTCTTGACTTGGATACAAACTCAAATACAAAAGGGGCCCCAAAATTTTGCCATTATAACGGCTCAAAACTATGAGAAATTATTTTCTAATACTGGGACCAAACCCGGACACAAAATTAGACTCTAAGAGTTCTTGAAAAAATTCGCCATTATAACAGTGTAAAATGACAACTAAACAAAAAATATTTCGAAACACGGGACTAAACCCAATTTTTTCTATCATTTTCCTTTTTTTTTTTTTTTTTTTTGACACTCGCCCCCCGGTGATCGGTCAGCATAACAACCTTTCGAATATATGCAGCACAGCAAATGCCATAAATGTGTCTTTCTAGGACGTGGGTCCCATCCTGACACGAAGGAGGTCAGCCTAGACAAGTGCAGTACCGGTGTACCGCACCTCACTAAGTCATCAAATGAAATGCAGATAAATCGGGCCTAAGGGTTTAACTCTAGGTGACACAATTGACTCAGTGTCAAGACTGGCTGAAAACCCGGTGGACAAACCGGGCGGAAAGCGTATCAGGGCCATCCGGAGACAGTGTGTCCGGCCTAAAACCCCGTCACGCCTTCCTCCTAAATCATGGGCAATTTAGTAAGAAGTCCCAGATGCCACAAGCAATCTGGTATATATATATCAGAGACTCAGAGGGGTTGTGCGAGAGGAGACAGTTTATATACAGTTCAGATAAATATTAAAGCACTGACATTCAAAACATGGCAAACAAACAAACAAATATTCACAAGCTGAAATGCGATAATTTATTAAAGCCTGAGACTCTCAGTTTTCACTTTCATCCCCAGCGGAGTCGCCAAGCTGTCACGCCCTATAATTTACTAAAAAATAAATAAAAGGTTGTGACTTAGGTGTTTAAAGGTACACTATTTATTAAGAGATTTTCGGAGTCGCCACTTGACAAGTTAAAGGTGTGCCAAGTCACCAAAGTGGTGTACCTAGAACACCCTTGACTCGTAAATGGTCTGCGTCAGAGTTCCGGGTAAGGATCTCGATTGACTCTCGGGAAGGTGTTAGGCACCCTCGAGTCCTGTGCCAAGCACAGTTGCTTTATTGACGCATTTCGACTCTTGAAAAATTGTTTGTTGCATTTGCCTTTGTTTGTTACGTTTTGATTGTTTTAACAAAAAATAGTATCAAGTAACCCACGGGGTATAGTTTAGAATAAATAGGCTTTTCTATTTATTTTGGTGTGCCTAATAAGTAGATCACGAATCATACTTATTTGTCGTACTTATCTTTAAATCGACTTAACTTTCTTATTTTTTATTGCTCGTTGCCTAATAAGTAGATCACAAATCATACTTATTTTTGCCTAATCGAGCGAATCTTTATTTCTATTGATTTGCCTAATCGTGTCTTTGTTTGTATAAAGTGACTTAGCGACATCTCACTATTAATACCATTTATACGAATTACTAAACTTCAGATCTCAAACCTTGTCAGTATATATATACACGAGTAAGCCTTGGCAATTTTGTTGCCTAACATTTGCACGTGAATATTGGACCAAAATTATTGTTTTTTTCATACCAAGGCATGAGGTAGACCTCACCAACACTCTAAAATTAAAGAATTTGACTTACTGTTATGCATCACTTTAGTTCTTTTAAATACTTGATTAAAAAAAACTTAGCATAAGTAATAGTAGAGCCAAAGGTAACAGTAGCAAACAAAAATGTAATTAAAAAAAAAGACACACAAACATACAAGAGATGAGAGAGTTGGGCTAGGCTTAGTCTTCTTCCACCAAATCACAACTTTGAACAGGCCATTTTTCACATATTGAGACTTTAACATGATAAAAGTACATACAAAGCACAGGGAAGGTATTAGGAAAGAAATACCTATTTGTGAAAAAATTTCCAAAGCAACAGGGAAATGGACCAAAAGATAGGCCCAAATAGTTTTCCAGCAACGCAGCAACTGTGACAACCGAGCGACACTAGCGACAAACGACCCTTAAACAGCTTCCATATTCTACTAAAACTCACAAAATTCCACTTGATTTCTTACTCCTCTTCCCTTCTTCACTCCATCTATTTCACTCTCTATTGCTCTAACATTTTTAGCCTTCTCTCAACCTCCATTTTCCAGATCTGAATTATATCTTTTTGAGGGTGTGAAAGAATAATTTTTAGAGATATGAAAGTGTTTTTCCTGATGGAGTTCCTCAAGAGAGGGAAGTCATGGTTCAGCTCTTCTAAGTGTATTTTCAAATGTGTTCTCTTGTGTGTGAGTTACCAGATCTGAATTATATCTTTTTGAGGGTGCGAAAGAATAATTTTTAGAGATATGAAAGTGTTTTTCCTGATGGAGTTCCTCAAGAGAGGGAAGTCATGGTTCAGCTCTTCTAAGTGTATTTTCAAATGTGTTCTCTTGTGTGTGAGTTACCAGATCTGTTTTCTACAATGAGAGACCAAGGGGTCTTAAGTAGGTGAGAAGGGTGGAGTAAAAAGTGAGTCAAAAGGACCAAGGTCACGTGACTCTCTTTTACTTTTTTAGAAAAAACAATTAATTCTCCTTGGCATGCTCAGCTAGACAACAAAAATGGCAGGGGATCTTTATACTTTAGGCTGCCACTTTCTTGTCTTTTTATTTGACTTTTACTCCCCCTTTCTTCAATACCAATATCCTACTTTCAGATTTGGAACTTAAGTTTTTTTTCCTAAAACTAAAACTTGACCAAACTTACTCAATATTTACTTCAGACTCTAAACTTCAACTAAAATGACTTACCTATTGAGCTAAAAACTAATCCCAGCTGCTTAGCTCAAATGCAAGAATGGAACTCAAATCCCTATCCCAAAAATCTCCCAAATTCACCTAAATAAGATACGCGGCTTACACATACAAAGACTGATTGTGCAAGCAAACTCTATGCAAATTTTCATGATCAAAGCTGAGCTTAATCATGAACTAAAGAAGCTCCCGGTTACCTCTTAATTAATTGACGAAAACAGGTTATACTGCAGCTAAGACTAGACTATTTTCAAGCAATTTTAAATTACAAACTAAAACAATAAACTGTGTATTCGCCAACACCTCATGTTCACACAGTTAACAAGAACACCAAACACACAATTCACCTTTAATACAGCACAATCCAAGCAAGCCGGCTTCGCTACAGATTACACAAATACTTCAAATCCGACTTACAACAATTTCAATGCTAAACATGTGCATCAAAACATCAACTCATTTTGATAACGAATCATAGCCAGTTTACAAAAGATATACAAATGCTGATACCAAGCTAAATCACGTCTTTTTATCATTAGTAGTCAACAACGAACAACAGGGACAAATTACTCAACCTTATAAGAAAGACTACAGCTGAACAAGATATTAACACACTGATTCTTGAAGCTAAATTCGCCACTAAACAGGATTATCTAATGGCTAAACAAATCCCACACACATGGAACAAAAAGGGATCGAGGAAACTAGATTTTAATCTAACCAGTTGAGGCAATGTCAAGCTTACTCGTTGTTGTCTCGTACCATTGCTACGATTGTCATCATCGCCTCGCCTGCGGAAATTGCCCTCACTGTTACACCATCACCTGAACACACCCTTAAATATCATCACAACAGCTTATAAGCAATCAAACAAACACCTTAGTCACGGTTCAAATTCTCCACAGCCCCCATCATATCAACACCATAACAAAGCGAGTCACAGCATCCTTTACCACCTCGCTGCCCCCGTCACTGCCTCGTTATTGCCTCGACGCCACACCTCCAAACAAACAATCATCACAGCCCCTCCAAATATTGCCACCGCGCCATAACAAAATAGCAACAAAAGGAAAAATAAGAAGAAAGAAGAGGGAAACAAAACGGGGCAGAAATGGGGTACAAGGGCAGGGGTTTTGGACGATGAGGGTGATGGGGAAAGTGGAGAGGGAGACAATAGAAAAAGGAAACTAACAAAAAAAAGTAAAACTTACCGGATTTGAAGTCTGGCCGAATTTCAAAATCCGATCTACAAAAAACGGCTACGAATTTGAAGAAACCGAGTTGAGAAATGAAGAGAGGAGGCCGAACGGAGTCGATACATGTATTTTTCATATTTTTCCGGTGGCGGTTGGTGGCGGTCAACGGTGGTTTGACCGGCGGAGGAGCGGTGGAGGCGATTTCCGATTGTAATCTTCATTTGGCAAGGTTTGCCTTTAAGGTCTGATGGTTTTTGTGAAAAATGGACCAAAAGGGAAAATTTTGTTTTTTATATGATGTGGATGGGCCGGGTTTAGAATGTAGTTGGGCTACTGAGTCAAGTTATGTATTGGGCTAATATTTCATCCTATTTTTTGCTGAATTTTCTCAAGCCCAATTGATTATAATACTTAGACTAAGCAGACTAACACAATTACATAAATTTAATCAAGAAGCTATACTAAACATATTTTGACTTAGCACAAAATTCCACTAATCATTAATCCAAAAATACATTTCATCATTTTTTGGTATTTTTTCGCTTGATTAATTAATAGAAAAAAAATGGCTAAATAAAGGATAAAAAATCTTGCAAAATCACAAGACAATTAGCATAAATATTTTATATCTTTTTTTTTATTTTGAGTGCTAAAATTAGGTGATTACAACTATAAATTTAATTTGTCTATCCATTTGAACATTTGCATTAAGATTTTCATTATTATCCAGTTCAGGATCAGTTGTCAACGTTGGGTTCAGCACCACCGCATATTTGCCCACAGTCTTGTTGGTCGGTTCCCTCACATCCAGTGAGCACTTGAAAAGAGTGGGATGACATGTTAGAATACATTTCCTGTCTAGTCTTTCTCTGTAAAGTAGAATAATAATTTCCTTTAGGCTTGCAAATTCCGTGCGACTCTCCCTTCCCCCTTAACACGATTTCCTGTTCCTCTCTCTGATTTTGCTCTGGTTCTAGTTGATTGGGATGGTATACTGGAAGTGGTGGTGGGGCTGGAGGTGGGGGAACATCTACCTGCATGAAGGGTTGTGGATCTATTTGCACATTCAGTGGGTTTAGATCTTGAGGGGCTCCATTCATGTTCATTAGCTATTGAAAAGGTTGATTTAGAGCCATGTCCCATGCTATGAAGATTGGATTTTGAGGTGTACCACCCTCGGAGGAAAGAAGGGAAGATCCATCAGTAGTTGTCCCTGGAGAGGGTGCAAGAACTATGGCCACATGTTGTTCATATAGTTCTGCATGGTAAGATGCATTCCCTCGCTTACTATTAGGGCTAGGTAATAAGGGTCTTGTATTATTGCATATGCTAGTTGGCCATTGAGAGTCATCAGTATTGTTATTGCATGGCCCCAGAGTGTGGATTCCACCCAAGATTGAGGTATGCGATCCTATTGTGGAGGTAGAGCAAACATCAACGGTTGATTTATCAAAGGTGGAGGTGGAATTTGAAAGTTGTTTGGTAGTGGATTGTTTGGATTCATGGCTTTCAATTTCTTGTGTGAACTGTGTTGATAAATTAGCTGCCTCACTAGTCGTTGTAAGGAAGTTTCATTATGTTTTATAATAGTAGAAGTGGAATTAATAGAGGTAGTAGAAGGAGGGTTTTGCATGGATGATAGCGTGTTAGTTTTGCTAAAAGAGTCAGTAAAGTCAGTATTTCTGCTTTGTAACTCCACAGGCGTATCTACATTTGAGTTTGAGTGAGTAGAATATTTGGGTGGTGGTAAGATTTGGCAAGATTCTGTGGGAATAGAAATTTTAGTAGGAGAGTAAATTTTGGAAGAATTGTCAGACAAAATAGCAAAAGAGTTTGCATGCGAGTTAGGTTTATGCAATGATTGGACACACACGTCCATGGGGTCCTTTACATTCTCACTCAATTGTTCCTCCAAGTAGTTTGACACGTGTGTACGCAAGGAAGCAGTTGTCCTCGAATGTATCAAGTCTTGCATGTCAATTTTTTTGGCAAAATTATTTTTAATTTCCAATGGGTGATCTTGGACAAGATCAATATTTTTACCATTAATTTCATCAGAATTTTATTCATTAACTACCAATAAAGATTTGAACTTATTAGTTGCATATTTTAAGGAAGAATTTATTTTCGGATAGTAATGAGATTTATGGTTGGGCTTTAGCATGTAAGAGTTGAAAAACTTACCTGCACCTCTAGAATCCTTTGGAGGTGATGAGTGGCGCTTGAATGCATAGCTGGTAGCATGGCCTCGAGAAGCAACCTGATCCATTCTTCTTTTTTGAAAAGTGACTGTTTTCTACTCACCATCCCCTTCTGTTGTTTTTTATTTTTGAGGTGTTATGATAGTAGGTTGTTTATCCAGTGTAGAAATAGGAGAAGGTATTTTAATGGGGCATAGATCTTGTAGATGGCTAAGTCTTCCACAGACTTTACACAAGAGGTTCTCACCCTCATAGATTACAACTTGTTTATGATGGTCAATGAAAATGTGATTTTTGACGCGTACATCGATTGGGACTTCAACACATAATCGAGCATATCTTGCTCTAATTACCGTTGATGTTTGTAATCAACTTTTAATAATTTGCCAATTTTAAAACCAATTTTCCTCAGTATGCCTTCATCGAAAAATTCAATTGACAAATTAGGCAAGCGTACCCAAATAGCTGTTGTTTGCAATGTAATTTGAGTAGCAACAAAATTTTGTTCACAGCACCTTGTTGATAGAAAAAAGCCGTTAATGAACCATGGACCTTCAGTTAACACTTTGTGTAGGCTTTCATGGTGGTGAAATTTGGCCACGTAGAAGTCTTCTCCGAGGTCAATTAAAGGAAATTCTTCCTCTAATTTCCATAAAGTAGTAAGCTTCTAATAAATATATTGATGATGTAAACGCTTCCATGGAGTTTAATAATAACGGAATTGATCCAGGGTGAGTAAATGCGTTGTTTTTCCTCGTGTGTAAGAGAAATATGGTCAACCAACCCATCTACATCTATTATTTGGTGTTGCATGTCATCAGTCGATTCAATGTGCAAGAAATGAGGTTTTAGAATGCTTTGCGTGTTTTAGGAGGTCTGTTCCATTAATTTGTCACAATAGCTAACTTTATTAATAGGCAGAGGGTTTGACTCATTTAATGGTGGATCTGGAGGTTTTGGTGGAGTTAATGGTATATCATTTGATGCCATTTGTGAAGGGGAATTGAATGTCAATGAGCTAGAAAGGGGAAGGGGAAGGGGATAGTGAGGGTGGGGAGTTTCTCACTCTAAAAATCAAACCTTTGCACGTTATGTTTTTTCTGTAAGTACTTGGTAACAATTAATGTAACTTTGGTAAATTTCCCTTGGTCTTTACCTTTCTTCTTTTTATCTTTTGTCTGAACGGTTGTAAAAAAATCAGAATCAAAGTTGGTGAATGGAAAGTGTCATGTCTCTTCTATTTCAATTGACTTATGTCAAACAACTAACACAGTAAATCATGAATACTTTATGCAGAAAATATAGTAAATTAGGATGTTTTTCAAATCCATCATCCCTCATTTATCTTTCTCATTCCCTTTTTTCATATCAAATGTAGTGTAAGGGATCGGGAAGGCATGTAAAACTATTAGGTGCACACAATCTTATAAAATCATTTGAGTAGGAAGATATTATGATTATGGGGAGATTAAGCAATAGAAAAGGCACAAACTAGAAGAACAAAGTTAGTAAATAAAAAGAAATAGTAAAGACACAGATAACAGAAATGTAATTCAATTGACAGACATTGCAACTTATTTCTCTTGATTTGTATTCTTTCTTTTTTTTTTCTTTTAATTTTGCTATATAAATTATATTTTAGAAGAACAAAAGTCTAATGAATTAAATACATCAAAATACCTAAATACTACTACGTACTAACCGATTTTAACATCTTTAAAAGCAAGGGTAGGATTTTGAAATATATAATTAATCATTTGTGTTGGTTTTTTTAAAGCGTTCTTGGGCATTTTTCCAGAACTAAGATGACACTTCAAATTTGACAGATAGAGTAATAACCTACACTTGGAGATTCCTGTAAAAGTGCGCAAACACATACACGCACACATTATTTTCCTTTTATCTTTCTTTTAAGTTTGCCGATGCAAAATATTTATATTTGTAATTTAATTAAATATATGCATATATGGGAAAAACTGCATCTACTTTCTCACAAATAAATTGATAACAACATCAATTATATAATTACTAATTCCGATTACAACATCGCGAAGCGCGGCCTACTACACTATTTAGAATATAAATGGCGTGATTGTTTCCTACATTTAGGGGAATTTTTCAAGTTTTTTATTTTACCATCCGCTTAGATAATTTAAGCAAATCTCCGCCCATAAATTTGCTATTTTTAAGGAATAAAATTATCTTCTAAACAAATTCTCATTTATTTTCTATGCTATTTTAGGGCTAGTCATTGTGAAAAATTATCATAAATTTCGCCCAGCAGCCACTTTTAATACTGGTATTTGGTTTGAGGCCACTATTTTCTTTGGTCTTACACTAGAGGCCACTTTTGGGCCTTTACTAAATAAATATTGACTTTCATTGACCGAAGTTCAGTCCATACGGCCCCTGGACTGAAGTTCCAGACTGAACTTCAGTCCATATGGCCATGGACTGAACTTCAGTCCATGGCCAATCAGTCCATGATATGGCCATGGACTGAAGTTCAATCCTTAAAGATGGAACTTCAGTCCATGGCCATACTATGGACTGAAGTTCAGTCCATGGCCATATGGACTGAAGTTCCATCTTAAGGACTGGACTGAACTTCAGTCCATATGGCCCTGGATTGAAGTTCAATCTTTAAGGACTGAACTTCAATCCGGCCTATGGACTGAAGTTCTATCTCTTTAAGAAAAAGTGGCCACAAACTAAATGTTTTGGTATTAGTGGTCTGTGCCCAAAGACCAGTGGCAAAAGTGGCCTTTCGTGCACTTTCTTACTGGCTATTATGATGTAAGAGCCCATTAGTTTAAGCCTATTTATGCCCCTTTTTTTTTCTTTTGCTCCTCCAAATTAGAATCTAGTATCTAAATAGAAAATGGTAAAGGAAAAATCTCATTATTATAGAATTTTGAAGAGCACATTAATTGGGCCTATTAGATTCTCACTCAAAATATTGGGTGAATTTGATGATTAGCTAATTTTTAAGCTGCTCAAAGATAAAACAGTCAATAGTTGTCAAATTTCAAAAGTCAAAGCCATAGTCACAGGAAATTTGAACTAAACTCTAGGAAAATTTTCTAATGTTTAGTTCAAAAGTCCCATGAAATTTACCTGAGACTTCGTAAAGTTTTGTTCAAAGTCTTAAAAAAATTTTCTAGGACTTCATATTTGCACTCCCACGAAAATTTCCTGGGACCTTAAAAATTTTAGTTAAATTTTTCCTGGACTTTAGTGGCTACTTTTTAATTTTTTTTTTTTTTTTGTGTTTCTTAAAATATGGCTATTTTCTAAAAAAATTTCAAATGCTAATTGTTTCTCATTCAGCACGCTTAAAACCAAAAAAATTCACCTAGTGCCCTCAATAACACATGGTCTTACCTAATTGCCCCCACTTACAAATATTTTAAGTAAATGCCCTCCACATCATACCCCCTTATGAAAGGACTATTATGCCCCCCAACTTGTGTTAATTCACGCTGAAGGTTTCCTTCTCTCTTTCCCCATTCCTGGCCTCCTTCTTTCTTCTTTGTGTGGCCCCCAACTTGTTTAATTCACGCTGAAAGATTTCCTTCTCTCTTTCCTCATTCCTGGCCTCCTTCTTTCTGCTTTGTGTGCTAGAAATTTGGGATTTTTTTCTTGTGTTTGCTTGATTCCAGTGATTTGAAGGTTTTTATTGCCTATGGCTATTAGATATTCATGTTTTGCATAGAGCTTAAAATTTTGACCATGGCCAAGAGTTGCATAGACTTTCTCTGCAAGTTGCTTATTGCAGTAGAGTTTAAAGTGTTGGCTATTTGGCAATACTTACAGAGATGTTCTGTGTAAGTTGTCGCTTCCACCAAAACTTAGAGTCTTGGCTATTGCCAAGAGTTGCAGAGACTGTCTCCAACTCGTCCACTGCAGTAGAGGTAGAAGTCTTGGCAATTGCCAATACTCTTAGAGTCTTTTAGTGTAAGGTCCCCCTTGCTAGAACTTAAAGTCTTGGCTAAGAGTTGCAGAGACTTTGTCTCCAACTTGTTCACTACAGTAGAGGTAGAAGTCTTGGCAATTGCCAATACTCTAGATATTTTCAGTGTAAGGTCCCCCTTGCCAGAACTTAAAGTCTTGGCTATTGCCAAGAGTTGCAGAGACTTTCTCTGCAAGTTTTGCATTGCAATATAGGTAAAAGTCTTGGCAATTGCCAATACTTGCAGAGACTATTTGTACAAGTTGCTCCTTCCACTAGAGTTTAAAGTTCTGGCAATTGTCAATACTTGCTGAGACTATTTGTACAAGTTCCCCCTTCCGCTGGAATTTAAAGTGTTGGCTATTGGCAATAGTTGTAGAGACTTTTTCTGTAGTTGTAGAGACCATGGCAACAGGGCTTAAAGTCTTGGCAATAGGCAAAGAAGTCTCTACACAGCCTCTCATTGCAGTAGAGTTTAAATTCTTGGCTATTGCCAATACTTTAAAGATTTTTCAGTCTTTGCAGCAGAACTTAAACTCTTGGCAATAGTTGCAGAGAACTTTACCCTTGCAACTTGAAGAAATCTTACGTTGAATCTTCTCTTGAACAAAGCAATCTGTAAAAGGAATGGGGTTTTATGGTTTTCTTGATAGCGTGAATGGAGAAAAGGAAGGGGAGGATTGGGGCGCGTCTTTTTACTGATTTGTAGGAGTATTTTGGTCCGAAAAAAATTTCATTAAACTAATAAGGGCATTTTTTCTAAACATCTATTAGCGAGGGCATTTTGACAAACCAAAGCTTCCCGTGTCATATTTTTGCAAATGCGACTACACTTGCAAACGAAATTTGCAACAAGGAGAAACAAGGGTTAATTTTACGTATGATCACTAAACTTTACCTTATGTAACACTAAAGTCACAAAATTATTTTTTGTAACAACAAAGGCACTAAACTTTACTCTATGTAACAATAAAGTCACAAAACTATTTTTTGCAACAAGAAAGTCATTAAATATTACCCTACGTAATACTAAAATCACAAGTATTTTCGTTAAACTATAGATTAGTTGCACAAAACCAACAATTAGTCATCAAAAGTCAAAGCTAGCTCTGATTCGAAAAATAACATCTCATTGTCATATCATCATTTTGCTACCGTGTACATGCCACGTATTTTTAAAAATCCACATTATCGTCACATAATTTTAAATCACAAAAAAAAAATTGAAAAGACAAGAAATTGATAAAAAAAATTATATATACTTTGAATCTAAACACTTATATAAAGATGTCGATGATAGATATTCTTTGAATTAATATTTAAATGTAAATATTGACAAAATGTGGATTTTAAAAAAAATATAGATAAAGAAAACTTTGAATTTTTATGATTTAAAAATATATGACGATAATATAGATTACAACAAATTACAAAGTACATGGTGGTAAAATAATGATATGACAATGAGATGTCATTTTACGGAACCAGAGCTTTGACTTTTGGATAATGAATTGTATTTTTATGCAACTAATAGTTTATTGACTTCCTTGTTACTAAAAATAATTTTGTGACTTTCAAGATACATAGAGTAAACTTCAGTGACTTCTTTGTTATAAAAAATATTTTTATGACTTTACCGTACGTTATCTAGAATAAAATATAGTGACTTTCTTGTTACAACAAATAGTTTTGTGACTTTAGTGTTACAAATAGTTAAGTTTAGTGACCATACATGATATTAATTATATGGTTATTCAATTACAAACTGGAGCAACAAGAGGCGCTCTTCTGTCCTTTAATTTCTAGTCATGTTCTCATCAACAAGCAGAATATTAGTAAGTACAAAGTTTGCAACAAGGAAAATGTTTTCAACTTAGACCATTCAATTACACTGAGCAAAAGCTTTTGATATATCATCAATAGATAGAACATAAACTCTTTGATGTTCTAGAGTTCATTTATGCCAAGAATTATTACTGACGATATTCATGGCCTGAGTCTTTCGTTTTTATAAAATCATTACAGAAGTTTCAAAAAATTTTGTGTAATCTGAACCTTATTAGTGAAGATGCTTCTGTGTCAATTAAGATCAAATGGAGTTCTCCATTGTGAAGCCAACCTTGACTACATTTATATGATGATTAGTTCGTTGGACAAAAATCAAGGACATTTTTTAGTGACTCCATGGTAAGTAGTTTTATAATTGTAAACTGTCTGATTTCAGAATAAATAATTGCTCTAGAATTTTTGTGAAAGTTTACATAGTTGATTTACAAAAACGAAGTGCCGCAAACGCATTGAAAAAGGAGGAGCACATTAAAAATCCTAGCTAAGCATCATGACGACACTCTTGACGAGCAGCTAGCAAGCTCAAAAAAAAAAAGGACCAACCGACCAAGAACACCTATACAATACAACAAGTATGCTGCATAGTTCTCTTTTTCAACACCCTTTTATAAAGGTGTTCAAAATCTTGTTTTTCAATATTTGTTTGTAAGTATTATTCTTTTAGTACACAATATGCATATATGCAATTTGCAGATGCCAACAAAAGTAGCACAACGTAAACGATATAACCTATGCATATTCATATTGAACTTGAACAGATGTCACTAGCTACAGCCACCTTCTTCCACAGTAGCTTCCCCTCCATCCTAAGTTTAGTCTACGAATAAGATAATTTTCCATTTCTTCTGTATTTATTGATGATACTGAAATTAATAGATTTCACTTTAACGAGCCAATAGATTCCCACTTATTAATACAATGGCACCTTCTAAACTTAAAGGCTTACTTCCCAGGCTCCTTTGAAAAATACCCTTATTATTGCATCAACCAATCTACACTCGAACCTCCTTAGGAGACTGACTGGGTAAAAACATGTTTACCCAAGAAGGTTCCACTATTGTTTCACATCTGCTGAAACTGAAACAGTGCACGATCTTCATACGTGTATGTAAGAGGAGCCACTGCCTAATAGCGTATCATATTTTGTTAAGATAAACTTAATATATTCATTAGTTCCAGATGGAAACGCACTTACAGATTTCATATATATATTGTTTGAATCGTCTTGTAGACTATTTGTTTCACTGTCAATTTGTAAAGGATTTTTAAATAGCATCTAATCTCGATTCCTTTGTCAAGCAGGTATGTCTGATTTCTAACGCTTAATAGTCTCATGTTATTTCCGTATCGTTAGAAGCTTCACATTTCATTACAAAAAGTATGATGTCGTTGAAACGTTCTACCACAAGATTTTGTCTGTATATTACTACTATTATTTAATGTAGTTTACGTTATTTTTGACCAAGAGGAAGTGGATTTGAATGTAGTAACCTCTACTACCAACAAACACACTCAAGAAGATAACATTGATAATAAGACTTGTTTTTGGGATTTTCTTAATATACTATATGATAAGCAAAATTACAGGGAAGATAGGATAATAATGCAGAAAACATTAAAGGAATAGTTTGGGAAGAGGGGTGAGAAGACACAGAAGAATTGGAGATGGGAAGATTAGAGTTTACTTAAGCAATTTCACATTTTGGATAATCCGTTCTTGGTAATGCTTAGTCCCTTTTAACCACTTGTTGATTGGGCCTGGATCCCAAATCAACCGTTGGTTGGATTGTTTAGTACTTAGGCCCCACCCCAGATTAAAACAAAGCCCACCTCTTAGGCCCCGTCAAATAGTTCATAACATTACTCCCCTCATCTATGAGAACCTTGTCCTTAAGGTTCGAGGTAAGAAATAGACCACCATCACTACTACCAAAATTTGTTCTTCCCTGAGAGATGTAGTTGTTGAAGGAGCCAACTGCCCGGACAAAACCAGTAACAGCAACCCATGCAAAAGTATCATCGCTGGAGTGTCCATTTGAATAACTGTAAACACTGTCCAAGTGACAGAGCAAGAGCAATAAAACTCCCGGTAAACATTCCTTAAGGCACACTACCACATTGGATGGTGGCAGTCAAAGTGCAGATAGCAATTTGTTTAAGCACTCGTTCAAGACAAACTTTCTAACATCACCTTGATAGCTTGTCTCAACATGTAAGTTCACTCACTCTGTTGTAGTGAGGAATCCAGTATAGGCGCCCAGAGTACCATATATCTTGGTGCAAGGCGAAGAGGATAGCTAGTGTGGTACAAGCAATTGGAAGCTCATCAAATTTGCAGCGTTCTTTTTGCACAGCAAGATTAAAACAAGATACTCGTAATCCCCAACATATGATAACAAAAATATATCCTTAAGGTTTTGCACCTTTTATATTGAACTTATGCTGTGAGAAATCTTGGTAACCAACTGGAACAAGAATACTAGTAGTAGGATTTTCCTCATAAGATGTATCTGCTCTTCGCTAATTACTCTCAGAATCACCGGACAAAATATAGTCTGCAAGTGCACTGCAAGTCCTGCTGAATTTGACTCGCCATCCATCCTGTCAGTGTGTGCTTCGAGAGCTAAAATTCCAGCTCTGAGAGTTAAACAACATAACAACACGAACAGAATATGCAGTGAACTGTTTGTCGACAAGAGGAATTGCACTTAGCTTGGAAAAATAACTAATTAGGGAGTCGAGAAGGAAGAGAGAAAGTCCCAAGTTATCCATTTCTTTAGTTCCCATAGCACGGACAATAAGAACGATATGCCAGCAATTTTCTTGTGCGAAACTCATAGGCCGATAAGGGAACACAAATAGGTACCTTGAATACTTTGTTGTCCTTTCTTTATTCAGAGTACTCATTTCCAGGTGATTAGAACTTAGAGAAGTCAAAACAAAATTACATTTCAAGATGCAACAATGCGCACAACATTTTCTTCCTGGATCCCACACTTTAATTACATAGCTAGAAGTCATGTACTCTTTGCAACCTGTTAGTGTCAAAGCGTGCACATAAAGCAGTCCCGACAAAATTGAGTCTAAGATATCTTCAAGTATCAAAGAGTCTATGGAAATGCTAAAATCACCAACTTTCAGATGGAAGAAAAGTTCATAGTGTAAAGCAGCTATATTTCTAGTTCCACCAACTCGCACAATTGCTTCAAACCTGAAAACCTCATTAGATGGCTTATGGTGAGAGGATCTGCATTCTTCTTTTTGGAGGCTTCGTTAAAAGTACCTTTTTTTGAATTTACCCCAGTGAGGTCATGCATTCTTGGGTAACATTTAGTGACAATACTAAAGAAGTCCATGTCAAGAATAGCACATAGATCATGGATGGTGTTCACGAATTCAAGAACCTTGTGCATTGGCTCAATCTGTTTAACTTGAAACTCTTGAAGTTGTGAGTGAAACCTATCCAACGCTAGTGCTATACCAGATCTAGCCTTTGTTTGGAGGTCTTTGCAGTGCATTATCAGGAGCGCATCAGCAAGCACACTCTTACCAGTATGTTCAGAGGTTTTCTCAAACACAATGACCAATTATGTCATAGAAGACACCTCGCTCATTTTCACGCCAACTACTTCTAAACTGATCATGTTTCAAAAGAGCGCCAGGGTCAAAGGGAAAGCTCATCGCAGAATATTCCTTTAGTTTCTGAAAAACAAGGATACAAGCTTCTTTGCTAGAAGCCTTAGTAAAGCTAGATCTGTCCACAACAGAGATAGCCGGATCCATTCCAACAAATTGTGTGTTGATATGCCCTTCAAATTCCCAAGGCGTGAGTGTTATTTCTTTTTGCCCAGTATCAACCCAAAAATCTAAAGCAAGGGCATGACGACACCACACACTAATGCAATTAGGCGCACAAATTTCTTCAAAAGTTTCTCTAGCTGACAGTTTGGCAAGCACCTTGGAGTAGCAACACCTGTCCGATATTTTTTTAAAGAGTTGGTATGCTAATATCTTATCAAGCCTGATATCATATTCACCCGGAACAACAGCAGTGCGATCACCAGGACACAACGCATATACACTAGGAAAATTTGCAACAATACAGTTGTGAAAATTGGAAGAACCAGAGTACACCAAACTGATCTTAATTCCCTGCCCAGTGTCGAACCACTTGTCCACATAATGAAAAGCCTGGAAGACCGGGGAACTATCATGTGGAACTGATTCCTGTGCATTAAGTGTAGCTTCTTTGAAAAGGCTGGAAGCAGCCTGCTTTGGTTGGACACCATCCCCTAAGCTTTGAACTCGCGCTTTCACATCGCTTCGCTCTTCGGATTTACCTACTTTGATAGCACATTCCAACGGTGTTAACGTCAGCTTAATGTCGAGCAACTTAGTGTCACTTGGAAGAGAACTAATGTTGAAAACTTGGTTTTCAAAATTTGTTGAAATGTCCTCTGAATCCTCTGATCCCATAGCTACAATATCAGTTGAAACATCCAAGTTAGGTGAAGGAACCAATAACAAGTCAATAGGTCCAGTTTGACTTGGCACAATGGAAGCACCAATGTAGTAACCTCTACTACCAACAAACACACTCGAGAAGATAACAGTGATAATAAGACTTGTTTTTGGGATTTTCTTAATATATATGATAAGCAAAATTACAGGGAAGATAGGATAATAATGCAGAAAACATTAAAGGGATAGTTTGGGAAGGGGGGTGAGAAGGCACAGAAGAATTGGAGATGGGAAGACTAGAGTTTGCTTAAGCAATTTCATATTTTGGATAATCCGTTCTTGGTATTGCTTAGTCCCTTTTAACCACTTATTGATTGGGTCTGGATCTCAAATCAACCTTTTGTTCATTGTTTAGTACTTAGGCCCCACCTCAGATTAAAACAAAGCCCACCTCTTAGGCCCGTCAACTAGTTCATAACATTGAACTCCGGAAATAGAACCCAGGCTACCTAGCTAGGTATGTTGTGGATAGTAAGGAACACAATTACGAATGCCATTGACATGTCTCAAGCTCCAATGATAGATTCGTTTACGATATTGTTAAGGTCAAACCAGTACTCACATGTATATACACTGCATTACTAGACTAGCTTGATTAGATTAAAATTAAAATCGTAATTCTGTTCTTAAATTTGTCTCTGATGAGCTTGGTGATAGCTCAACTCATGAAATTAGTATCAAATTTGCCAATATTCACACATTGAAGAAAGTCATGATGCATAATATATCTGATAATCTCACCCAATAAAAGAGACGAATCAAACTGACAAGATAGCAATGTTAAAACAAATACTACATCTTACGTATACGTACTATTCCACTAGAAACACAAATACATTGGTGAATACATATATGTCAAACACACATGAATTATCATCGCAAGAGGCATCATGCAAATGATTAATTCTGGCACAACAAAGAAAAACATGATCACATGACACACGAGCATATAAGTGATACTATTCAAATAGTAGTGCAGGATGGTGAAGGCCTAGCAATCAAGGCTTCCCCGGCAGAATTGGGATTTCGGGCAGAGGCAAAGTTGGCAGTTCAGGCATTGGCAATGTTGGGATTTCTGGCAATTCAGGCTTTGGTAGGAATGGAATTTCGGGTAATTCAGGCTTAGGCAAAGTCGGGATTTCAGGTAATTCAGGCGTAGGCAAAGTTGGTAGTTCAGGAAATTCAGGCGTAGGAAGCTCAGGCAAAGTTATATCAAGAAGATGGCGTGCTTCTCCTTGAAGAATGTAGCTGCTCATTGATGACAAAGTGATAAGTAGTAACAAGAAAAAAGATGCATTCTGGTGATAACCCATTATGTTGAAGTTGATGATAGATATGTTTCTATTTTCAAGCTTTGATTTATAATGCCTAAGGCTTCAGTTTGAACAAGTTTATATAAACATGCAAAATGTATTGGAAAGTGAATTGGGCTATAGTTGGCAGGAAGTATTGCCTGTTAGTTCGACTTCTAAACCATAATGTCATAATCTAGTTTTAGGCGTGTGTTCTTGTAGAAAGTTATCTTGCTACAGGGTCATTGGTTACCTGAAAACAACTATCACTCCCTTTATTATTTTATCATTTAAAAATTGTAAGTATTGCCTTGCAAATGTGCAGCTAGTAGTATAAGATAGCACTCGTTGGAGTGTCCTTTATTGGTTGAGAGAATGAGTTGTTGTCTCCTTATATGATACTCTATATCTCTATTGGGCAATTTTTATGTCATTGCCTAACTTTTGAGGTTAATCGATTCAAGATTCAATTTCTTAACACCTATTTTCCAACCCCCTTGTAGTCATTTTCTTAACACCCAATTTTCCAAACCCCGGTAAGTATAAGTAGGAAAGAAAAGAGAAAAAATTGGTGGTGTTGATAATCTCCAAGGTATTATCCTGAAATAAAGGAGATATTGAATTCCATTTTCACAAATATAACAGAAGTTATATACAAATAAAATGAAGGCAAGCATTACTGGCAATTTACTCTTACAAATGAACTACTAGACCGATGGATATCTTTCTCAAAAGAGGACAAGGCATAATTCAATCTTATTTGTCTAAGGAAAGGATATTGAGATGCCTACTAATATTGGATTCCAGCAAAATTGGAGTTGACGGCTTTAATTTCTTCTTTTCCTGGTTTGATTAGTTTGCTCTCGATTGCTCAAATGTACCTTTTTTTATGCATGGACGTGGAGAGAATAGAAAAAATAATGACGTCTTCCAAACTTTGAAAATCATTTAATTTAAACTAATTATTATCACTAACGAAAAATTTTTATAATCATACAAATATTACAGCATATCTAAAATCAAAGTTCATAAATCTTATTAGCAAAAAAAAAAGTTCATAAAATCTTCACTTTTTTTTTAAACCGAGGGTGTCCAATCTAATATGTTCAAATAAATTGAAATTAAAGGATCTCTTTGGTACTGTTAAATTTAAAAGCCAACGTACTGAAGTAGTCTCTTTAAACAAATATTTTATATGGATATACTTTAATAAATATTTCTTATTAACATATTATAATCGTGAGGAGTAAAAGTTGTTCTTTCTCCTCTTCTTCTAGCTCTCTCTTTTTCTTTTTCTTTTTGGAGGTGTTTTAACATCCACTTCTGCTTTAAACTAAAGGTCACACCACACAAAGGCTAGATCCCACTTGGGTATCGCCATTCAAGGTGGAACGGATTTTGGACACACTTTGGAAGGCTTGGGCCACTTTATAAAAATCACTCTTAGAGTAAGGTTAACATTAGTCTTTGGGACCTGAACTTGAAGGACAACTTCACTCTCGTGAGCGAAGTTCGGGTTTGAAGTTGGCTTAAATTTCGAATTTTTGGTCTAAAGTTGATGGAGTTGGCTTCAACTTCAGGTTCCGGAGACAAACGATTTGTTGTCGCTAGGTCTTATTAAGATGGCTTCAACTCCAAGGTTTTACCCCGTAAAGGAAAAGTCTTATTAAAATAATTTTTTTTTGGCGATCGTAAGATTCTTTTATTAGCAAGGACCTGGCAATCGCCAGCTATTTGCCAATAGAAAAATCAGGTGATCGGAAGGAAGGACCATTTTCATAAGATTTTTTCTATGGGGGTCAAAGTTGTAGCAGCAGCACCGACAGTATCTATCTCGCAAAAGCTTCGTGCTTATATGGTTGAGAAAACAGGCTGCCAGGTTAATATTTACCAAAAAAATTGTGTGAATTGAGCACTTTTAGGTATGGTCTAGATGTGTGAGCACTTTTTCATGATCTTGAAATTTTGAGCATTTTTCCACAATTACCTGGCAGCTTCTTCTTTCACACTTTCTTTCTCTAGAAGACTACTCTTTCTCTCTCTACACACCCACACTTAATAGAAGCTATAAATAAAATGAAGGCAAGCATTACTAGCAATTTACTCTTACAAATGAACTACTAGAAGGATGGATATATATCTCAAAAGAGGGGAAGGCATATCTTTTCTGGTGGATTTTCTGATCTGCTCCTCTTTTTTCTTTTTCCTTATGTATGTGTATATGTGTGTATGTGGTATATTTATATACATATATCCTTTTATTTTTGTATATCAATGGCTATCACCATTTTTGTATGTATATATGCGGTGTATATATGTGTATGTTGTTGTATGCTTGTGTATGTGTATGTCTAAAGTAGAAAATTATTTATATATTTTTTTGTATATCTTTGTATGTTTTTTTTTTTTTTTTGTATATTTTTGTATGTTTATGTATGTTTGATTATATGTAGTTTCAAAACATTAATTTTTATAAAGTTTCAATGTATATATGTTTATTTTTTATATGTTTCATTTTGTAGATCCAAAAAAAAAAAAAAAAAAATCTGTTGGTGGTAGCGGCTGTGGCTGGCTGGCGGCGGTGACTGATGGCAGCAGCCCCATATGACAATGATGAGTGGAGAAGATAAGATGAAGGAGATAAAACCCTAATTTGTATGTGTTTGTTGAAATTTGTATATGGTATGTAAACAAAGTATTGGTATGTTTTGTAAATTGTATACTATCGGTATTTTTTGTAATTTTGATGTTAGGGTTCTATATTTTTGTAACTGTCCCATATTTTTTAATAACATATTATAATCATGAGAAATAAGAGTTGTTCTTTCTCCTCCCTTTTTTTTTTTTTAAATATTCGCTTCTGCTTTAAATTAAAAGCCAGACCACACAAAGGCTAGAACCTACTTGGACATCGTCATTTAAGGTGGAGCGAATTTTGAACACACTTTGCAAGGGTCAGCCGCTTTATAAAAATCACTCTAAGAGTAAGCCTAACTTCAGTCTGCAGGACCTAAAGTTGAGGTCAGCTTCACTCCCGTGACTGAAGTTCAGGTCTTAACTTTTTTTGTTTTATTTATTGTAATAACTAAGTTGGCGTTAACTGAGCTCTTGGAATTGAAATTGAGTTTAATTTCAAATATTTGGTCTAAAATTGATGGAGTTGGCTTCAACTTTTCCAGACTAACATTTGTGGCTTGCAAATTTCTTTAAACGTGTCCCGTGCTTATAGTGCTTATAGAGAGATTTACAAAAATATAACACTTTTTGGTGCCCTCCAAGATTTGACAGCGTAAGAAAAAAATCTTATGAAAATGGCAATTTCTGGTGATTTGTATATTGTTCTATTAGCAAGGACCTAACGACTTCCAACATAGTGGTCGCCAGGTCTTTGCTAATAGAAGAATATGGCGATCACCAAAGAGGACCATTTTCATAAAAAATTCTTATGGGGAGAGGGGTCAAAATCGTGGCAATAGCACCGAAAATGTCTATCTCGTGCGAACACTTCGTGCTTATATGGCTGAGAGAACATGCCGCTAGGTCAATCTTGATCTTGCCCAATCAAAGAATCAAGCCCAAATCTATGACTGGGGGTTATTTACATAAATAACATAGGGATTTTTAAACTCAGAGACAAGCAACACACAAAAATTACTGAAAAATAGCCTTTATTTGCGAATCTTACCCGAGACGATATCAATTACACAATATAGCAGCATGCCGCTAGTTTATACAAGTTTATACACTTCTATAAAGGTGTATAAACTTGTATAAATATGTATAAATGTGAATGTACAATGAGCAAAGTTTGTATAAATTTCCTGATTTATGCAATATTATGAATGTATATATAAAGTTTCAGTTTTTTTTGTATATATTTTTGTATTTTGCTACTTGCCTACGCATTTATCTATGTATATTCATGTATAATTTATTTTTTTTTGGGGTATATTTGTGTGTATAAATTTATCCAAAGCAATGATATAGACAAAATCAACAAAAATAACTTCTGTGAAATAAAAAAAAGTAACGGTGCCGCAGGCGGAGAAGGGTGTCTGCCGGTGGGTCACTGGTAGGGGAAGGGACGAAGTGGCAGCTAGGATTTTTTATTTTGTGCCTAAATTTGAAAAATAGAGACAGTGCTAAAAAAACATGACTACTCATTTGTAATTTTCATTGTTTCGAGTGCTATTTTTGAAAAGTTTCAATGAAGATATTTCCAAAAAAATTCACCTGACATCCTCAAAATTGACCGGTTTTGAGAGTTTGTCCCTGTTTAAGATAGTTCTAGTAAAATTGCTTCCACCTCGCCCATAGACAACACTTCAAGTTATTAATCGTAATGTACTGCCTCTTAGAGGTCAAAGGGCAAGTGTTGCACAGGCAGCGCTTCAAGTTATCTGGGAGAATGTACAAAGAGATTGAAGGCCCCGACAATACTTCATGTTACCTGGATGAATGTGGGAATGGATTCAAGAGCAAGTGTTGTCTAAGCAAGAGGAGGTCAAAGGGAAGTGTTGCCTCTTAGGTAATACTTACGATAAAGGGAGAGAGGGGCATGAGCATCATTATAAGATTCGTAAGGAGTATTTTCGTTTGGAATTTATTCATAAAATCAAGCGAATGTCATTTTTTTCTAAACTATTGTTACGGGGGAAAATTACACAACTATGACACCTTAGGCAATGGTTTGCCTAACTGACCTCACTTGAAATGGTTTGAAAGAATAACCCCGCTAACTTTAAGTAAGTACTACCCCGTGGTAGCACTTGACATTTTATCTCTTTTAACATTCTCCCAGATAACTTGAAGTGCTACCCCACCTTCCAAGATAACTTGAAGTGTTGCCTTGGCAGCACTTGCCATTTATATTTCCCGAAGATGCATCACTTGTCAATTTATAACTTGAAGTATTGCACCCGTGGCAGCACTTGTCAATTTATAACTTGAAGTGGTGCAAGGCAAACCCGAAGGTGTTGCTAAGCACAGACGCGGAAGAAGAACAATTAAAGAAGAAGATAGAAGCAAGACAAAACTTGCTTCTTTCGAAAGAACAGTGAGGAACCTGTCTCAAAGCTCAATCGAAAGGGACACAAGAATCACCCTAACTATGCAACAATCCTCAAGAGAACATTGCCTCTTGCAAACTGAATGATCAAAGAGGAATGTTCAATCGGATTAACCGAAAGCCACAAGTCCATAATAGCCCTCACCGGGGTTTGCTCACGACGGAGACAAGAAGAAATGTGCTCGGCACTTTCATTCAATTTCAATATCCCAAAACTTCCTCTTACAATGTAAGGAAATAAGGTTTATATAGGAAATACAAAGGGTAAACTAGTAAAGGGTCACAAACGACCAATAGAAATAAGCCACGCAGGGCTGAGTTTAAATGTGCTCGGCAGCCTTGACTTCGGTTCTTGACTTCGGTAAGCCTGGCTTTGGTTCTCTATTGCCTGCTCGAACACATTTGTCATCGGGCGCTGACTTGGCTTCGAACACATGATGTTGTGTTCGGTTCTGCGCTGCCCGGTGCCAAGAGCTGCTGTTCAGGAGCTTTGTCCTCGGGCTCAAGCTTGAAGATGTAGCCCTCGGTTTCAACACTTTGCAATTCCTCTTCCGAACACATGCCCGACATGGCCAGCTGGATGTGCATGTCATGGAGCAGCTTGGCTTGGCTTCGAGTAATGGGCCTCCTCGGTTGATCAGTCACTTCCTTCGGTTGAAATCTCCTCGGTTGATTGTCGAGTCCGTGATCGGCACTTTGGGCTGCATCATCCTCCCCTTCTTGAGAAGATTTCGTCCTCGAAATCGATTCATCCTCTGCTTCCGATACTTGGCCTACAACACAAGGAGTTAAATCAGTGACATTGAAGGTGTTGGACACATTATACTCACCTGGGAGGTCGATAACATAAGCATTGTTGTTTATTTTGCTCAGCACTTGAAATGGACCATCCCCTCGAGGAGCCAATTTCCTTTTCTTAGGTGCGGAAATCGTTCCTTTCGGAAGTGAACCCAAACCCAATCTCCCTTCTTTAATTCCAACTTTTTCCGCCCCTTGTTTTTCTTCAAGGCAACCTTTGCATAGGCTTCCTCGAGGTTCTTCTTCGTTTTGGTATGCAACTCGAGCAGAGCTTTGGCTCGGTGAGTACCTGCAAAATCAATAACGACATCTCGAGGCAACGGGGTTAGATCAAGTGGAATTAAAGGGTTAAATCCATACACACACTCGAACGGGGTCATGTTAATCATTCGATGCACCGTTCGATTATATGCAAACTCCATCATGGGCAAACGATCAGCCCAGTTCCCAACCTTGCCTTTGGTCATTGCCCGAAGCAAAGATCCTAAGGTTCGGTTAACTACTTCGGTCTGTCCATCAGTCTGAGGATGGTGAGACGTCGAGGAAAGTAGTTTGGTGCCGAGGGCACCCCATAGACACTTCCAAAAATGACTCAAGAATTTTGTGTCTCGATCACTCACAATAGTACGAGGTACACCATGCAATTTCAACACATTAGAAATAAACAATGTAGCTACATGTTGTGCATCATCACACTTCTTGCAAGGAATAAAGTGAGCCATTTTCGAAAATCGATCAACCACAACGAAGATGCTATCATGTCCTCCCCCCGACCTTGGTAACCCCAAGACAAAGTCCATGGATATATCAACCCAAGGTCGATCAGGCACAGGTAACGGGGTGTACAAACCATGAGGGTTGGACTTCGATTTAGCTTTCTTGCAAACGAGACAAGCGTTGCAAAGTTTCTCCACATCTCGTCGCATTTTGGGCCAATGGAACTGTTCGGTCAAGATACCAAGAGTTTTGTCGACACCGAAATGCCCCATCAGTCCACCGGAGTGAGCTTCCCGAACAAGGAGCTCTCTCCAAGATGACACTGGCACACAAACCCTCCCATTCTTGAAGAGGTAGCCATCGTGCCACTGATACTTCTCAACCCTTCGGCCACTCAAGATTGTGTCACGAACGCATTTCAGCTTGGGATCGTTATCGTACATTAGCTTGATGCTTTCGAATCCCATGAGCCTCGAGGCGAGAGTGGTCGCTAAGGCAAATTTCCTTGATAGCGCATCGGCCACAACATTGTCTTTTCCCTTTTTGTAATGAATTACATAGGGAAAGCTCTCAATGAATTCAACCCATTTGGCATGTCTTCGGTTCAATTTCTCCTGACCTCGGAGATGCTTCAAGGACTCATGATCGCTTTTGATCACAAACTCTCGAGGCCACAAATAATGCTGCCAATGGGCGAGTGCTCGAACGAGGGCATACAATTCCTTGTCGTACGTGGAGTAGTTCAAGGTTGCACCCTTAAGCTTTTCGCTAAAGTAAGCGATCGGCTTCGATTCTTGCATAAGCACTCCTCCGATCCCAACTCCAGACGCATCACACTCGACTTCGAATGCTTTGCCGAAGTCAGGGAGTTGCAACAACGGGGCAGAACAAAGCCTCCGTTTCAACTCTTGGAAAGCCCTTTCTTGGGACTCTCCCCACACAAATGGATTGTCTTTCTTAACCAGCTCGGTAAGAGGAGCTGCCAAGGTGCTAAAGTCACGAACAAACCTTCGGTAAAAGCTAGCTAACCCATGGAAGCTACGAACTTGTGATACCGAGGTCGGAGTTGGCCAATCTTTGATGGCTTCGACTTTTGATTCGTCGACTTCGACACCATTAGCACTGACTACAAATCCAAGAAAGACTACACGATCGACACCAAAGGCACACTTTTTGAAATTAGCATACAACTTCTCTTCTCGAAGCTTTTCAAGCACAAGCCTTAGGTGTTCGACATGTTCATCCATGGTTCAACTGTAAACAAGTATGTCATCGAAATAAACGACAACGAACTTGTTTATGAATGGTTTGAGCACATGGTTCATCAATCGCATGAATGTGCTCGGGGCGTTGGATAAGCCAAATGGCATTACCAACCATTCATAGAGACCGAATTTGGTCTTGAATGCGGTTTTCCACTCGTCTCCGGGTTTCATTTGGATCTGGTGGTAACCGGACCTGAGATCAATCTTTGAAAAGCATGAAGAACCACTTAATTCATCTAGCATGTCATCTAATCGAGGGATAGGATGACGATACTTTACCGTTATTTTGTTGACTGCTCGACAGTCAACACACATTCGCCATGTTCCATCCTTCTTCGGAACAAGGATAACTGGAACGGCGCAAGGACTCAAGCTCTCTCGAACGAGGCCCTTGTTCAGCAACTCATCAACCTGCCGTTGGAGCTCTTTGGTGTCCTCGGGATTACACCGGTATGCAGGTTTGTTGGGGATTTGGGATCCCGGCACGAAGTCAATTTGGTGCTCGATTCCTCTCAACGGAGGCAATCCACCTGGCATTTCCTCGGGAAACATGTCCTCGAAGTCCTGCAACACACTTTGTACAGCACTAGGCAAAGGGTTATTGTTAGAAAATTCATCATTAGAGTTTAGAAGAATACCCTTGTGCACGAGGCAAATCATCATCTGACCGTGGTCGTTGCCTCGTAAGATCTCACCGGGTTGCATGATTGCACAGATCCCTTTCTCCTCGGTCGGTGAGTTTGTCTCTTCGGCCACCAATTTTGCTCCCATCGGAAGCTTAGCTTGGCCGCTTCTTTCAGTTCTTTCATCCGTTTATAGTCCTCGGAGACTTGCTTGGGAGACAAAGGCTTGAGTATGAAACTCTTCCCATCGAGCTTCACAGTGTAAGTGTTGGATCTGCCATTGTGAACAGCTGTTCGGTCATATTGCCACGGTCGACCCAAGAGCAAATGACAAGCTTGCATCGGCACCACATCGAATACCATTTCATCTTGATACTCGCCGATTCTAAACTTGATCCACACTTGTTTGACAACTCTCAATTCTCCACACTCATTCAGCCACTGTAATTTGTAAGGGTGGGGATGCTTCATCGTAGGTAGTCCCATTTGTGAAACCAAGGTTTGGCTTACCACATTTGCACAGCTACCAGAGTCAATGATCATCGAACACACCTTCCCCCTCACTCGACATCGGGCATGAAAGAGATTTTCTCTTTGGTTTTCCTCTTCTTCAAGAGTCATGCAGCTCAAATTCCTTCGAACCACAAGAAACATTTCCGGATGATCAGCTTCGGCAGCCTCATGATCATCATCATTTTCAGCTCGGTCGGTCTCCTCGTTTAATTCCTCCTCGGTGTCACTCGCTTGCTCATGGACGGTTCCATCTTCGAGCAGAAGCATAACTTTGCGAGTTGGACACTCTTTTGCCATGTGACCATAACCTCTGCATTTATGACACTGAATGTTTGAAGCACTAGGAGAGTTGAGTTGAACTTTACCTCCCGCTTCTCTTGGTTGGTTAACGGTCACACCCCTCTCGAAGGGTCTCTTCGGATCTCGAACAGTGTTGGCACTTGCTTGGTTAGGATTCTTCCATTCTTTTCCTCGGTTCATAGGAGTAGAGGTAGTGACTCCTCGATACCGGTTTGCCTTTTCTTCCTTCACCAATTTTTCAGCTTCGGTGGCAGCATCAAACAAATCTTCCAACGTGTGGTACACGTGGAGTCTCAACTGAGATGACACATCCTTGGCCAAGCCACTCTTAAACCGGATAATGGCTTGTTCCTCGTCTTCGGTCAGATCAAGATTCAATCGAACCTTTTCAAATTCATCGTGGTACTCTTGAACTGACTTGGACCCTTGTTTCAGCTCATACAACTTTTGCATTTGAGTTTGCCTGTACTTGGCACTCAAGTACTTAGCATCCATTGCTCTCATCAACTGTGGCCAGGTAATGACTTCGGGATAGTCATTCCTTCGCCTATGTCTCTTGTCAGCTTCCCACCACGTAGAGGCATAAGCTTCGAACGAGGCAATGGCATGGGCAGCCTTCCTCTCCTCAGTCATCTCATTGGTTTCAAAGATGCGTCCCATTTTCAACTTCCATTCAAGATACTCATCGGGATCACTAGTTCCTTTAAAGGGTGGAATAGTGATCTTGACACTGTTCAAGTTAGAGTCTCGAACACCACGAATCTGTTCGGGATACTCATCATCACGATCATCAGCCTCACGCTCAATATTTCTTCCAACATTTGCGCCTCGGCCTCGACCTCGGAAATTTCCACGTCCTCGGTGAGCTTGCCTTCGTTGAGCGAATGGCGGCTCACGTTCATACTCGTCCTCGGGAAATTCCTCTTCATCAGCCTCTTCGGCTACAGCTCCAAGGTCTCTTCGTGCCTTTGGAAGTGGTAACCTCTCTCCTCGGGAATGCCCAAGTTTTGATATCCAGCTTGGGGATTGCCCAAGTTAAGTTCTCTCCGAATTGCTTCACTTGTCAACTGATGTTGTCGAACAAGCTCAGCATACAGCTCAGGTTTCATGGGAGTTGAGCTACTCGTTCCAGCGCCGGATCCATGCATGGTCACGGACGCACTTCCCTGCTCGAGGTTAGCTACTCGAGCACTCACTCCTCTTACTTCGGCACTGATGCCTTGTATCGCAGCCATGAGATCGGCTAACGACACTTCGGGCCTTTCAATGCCCTTTCCATCACCTCCATTTCCAGCCATGGTACCTGCACAAATCAAAGACCAAACAAATCTTAAGGTTAGAAATCACCTCACACTCTCCCTCACCTTTGATGGGTGGCACTCGGGTCCACTCAATTTATGGGTTCGGTTTTGGTCACTCAAGGACTTGTTAACAGTGGCTCGTCCAATTGATCGGTCCTCTAAGATCCTTCAAGTTCGACAATAGTCACTGTCTCTTCGGGAAGAGTGAAGTGATGTTCGACTCGATGGAACGGACGTTTTTAACTGAGCTCGGGGAGTCAAAGAAATTTCCACGAAAGTTGGGACTTCGGTCACCCCTTCGCACGAGTTCCTATCAGCTCAAATGAGTTAGTACGACCTCGAGTAGGACAATTACTCAAGAGATCCACCAACCAGAATTTTTGTTCACAAAGAAAGTGAGAACCTAGGAGAATCTACCCTTTGATTCCCTTTGGAATCTTTTTCGATCACACCCACTCCTGTCCGTACAAGAGTGGTCCCTCCTTGGTACGGATAGGGTTTTACCTTATCCACTTTCCTTTTTCAGCCGACAATTTTCACCTGGGGTTTTGATGTTCAAAATTTAACCCCTTTCTTCTTCAATGGAACAGTGACCTTTGCTCCGGCGTACGGACACAACAACTTCGGTTCACTGACCACGAATTTCAACAGATCTGGGTTGCTTTCAACTCCGGTCTCAGTAGCAACGGAGGAATTCAGTCGAGTTCTTCGAACCAAGAATCAGCTCGTCGTGTCGTACACTGTTACGAACTTTGTAACAATTTTCCGGCGTACGGACAACGATTCAAACTTAAGAACTTCGATTTTTCAAGCAACAAACAAACCCAAATCACTCAAGAACCACCATTCTTCATCGGTTTCTTCCAAACACAATGGGGTTCGAGTTCAGTCACCATGGAAGCTCAAAACAGTCCAAAAATTCACCAAGAAACCCTAGTCACAAAATCAGTACGTCGGGTACTCGTTGGAATCAGAAAACAATGGTGAACAAGATTCAATGATTGTTTTTCCCAAACAACTAACAATCAAACACAATTTTTGAATTTTCTTTTTATCACTTTTTTTTTTTTTGTAAAGCAATAACACCAACAGTAATAAAACCAAATCAAGAACACGAAAAGGAAAACAAAGACACAAACGCACGAAATAGAGAGATAACTTGAACAGGATTTGGGGTTGTAGAAACAAGCCCAAACCGTGCTCTAATACCAAGATGGTGCAAGGCAAACCCGAAGGTGTTGCTAAGCACAGACGCGGAAGAAGAACAATTAAAGAAGAAGATAGAAGCAAGACAAAACTTGCTTCTTTCGAAAGAACAGTGAGGAACATGTCTCAAAGCTCAATCGAAAGGGACACAAGAATCACCCTAACTATGCAACAATCCTCAAGAGAACATTGCCTCTTGCAAACTGAATGATCAAAGAGGAATGTTCAATCGGATTAACCGAAAGTCACAAGTCCATAATAGCCCTCACCGGGTTTGCTCACGACGGAGACAAGAAGAAATGTGCTCGGCACTTTCATTCAATTTCAATATCCCAAAACTTCCTCTTACAATGTAAGGAAATAAGGTTTATATAGGAAATACAAAGGGTAAACTAGTAAAGGGTCACAAACGACCAATAGAAATAAGCCACGCAGGGCTGAGTTTAAATGTGCTCGGCAGCCTTGACTTCGGTTCTTGACTTCGGTAAGCCTGGCTTCGGTTCTCTATTGCCTGCTCGAACACATTTGTCATCGGGCGCTGACTTGGCTTCGAACACATGATGTTGTGTTCGGTTCTGCGCTGCCCGGTGCCAAGAGCTGCTGTTCGGGAGCTTTGTCCTCGGGCTCAAGCTTGAAGATGTAGCCCTCGGTTTCAACACTTTGCAATTCCTCTTCCGAACACATGCCCGACATGGCCAGCTGGATGTGCATGTCATGGAGCAGCTTGGCTTGGCTTCGAGTAATGGGCCTCCTCGGTTGATCAGTCACTTCCTTCGGTTGAAATCTCCTCGGTTGATTGTCGAGTCCGTGATCAGCACTTTGGGCTGCATCATGAAGTGCTACCCCCGAGGCCATTTTGCTAAACCATTCTTAAGTAGGGACAAAAAATCATAACAAAGAACAAGGGGGTACATGTGGTGAAATTTTTTGCTGTTACGGGGTCAAAAAGGCAAACCATTGCCTACGATGTCATAGTTCTGCAATTTTCTCATATAATCCAACATAGATTAACTTTTGATGATGCTTAAAAAGTTATTTAACTTTGGTTTTTTTACACAAATATACAAACTAATACCCCTAAATTACAAGAAAATAACAACATTATGCAAATTACACCACATAGCAATATTTTTCATAGCACATTTTATTTTTCATTGTCACTCCCTTCTATTGAAAGTTTAAAATACACAGACCACAAAAATAACAGATACACAGCAAGACGACTGCGGCGGATAGACCATTAAAATGCCACTGTCACAGTCATCACCACCACCGTCATTACCACAACTTCTAGAGAGTTCAGGGATTTTATTGCTTGCTGTTTGTAGAGGAATCCGTAAAAGCTTCTGACCCGCCGTCGTCGACTGCAGCGGTGTTAGAGCATGAATACCTCTTTGGCATCGCAATAATCAAGCACGTCACCAGATCTACGCCAGAAATAAAATCGCACAAAAACAAAATGTCGTCGACGGCGACGTTAGAGCAGAAATGCTTCTTCGGCATCACAATAATCGAGACGTCGCCAAAGCTCTAGCAAAAACAAAATCTCACAAAAAATAAAACGTCATCATTTTCGTCGACGGCGACGGCGTTAGTGCAGACTGGATCACATATGTTTTGGGGCTACTAATTTGAAACGAAGATAAAAAGGAAAAGGGAATTATAAGGTAACCTGAGGTGTGTCTTTAAGTTGGTGAGTTTTATGAGAAATGACAAAAATATATATACCAAAAGTCTGTGGAAAAATAGAATAATTGACTTTTGAGGTGTCAAAGTAATTGTTATGCAAATAGGTGTGTACAGTAGAAACAATTCTTTTATTGTTCATAGGTAACATGAGCTACATTACAAAACAGTTTTGAAACGACATAGATACAGCGAGATACGAGTAAAAATAGTGCCGATACAACGAGATACAACGTTGAAACAGTCTGAAACAAAAATTGAAAACAGTCTGATACAGTCTGAAACGCCGTTGAAACACTATGATACAGTCTGAAACGGCGTTGAAACAGTCTGAAATGGTGCAGAAACAGTTAGATACAATGCTGAAACAACTTGAAACTCTGCAGAAACAGTTAGATACAATGCTGAAACAACCTGAAACGGTGCAGAAATAATTAGATACAGTGTTGAAACAACCTGAAACGGTGCAGAAACAGTTAGATACAGTACTGAAACAACCTCAAACAGTGCTGAAACAATTATATACAGTTCGATATGGAGCAAAAATAGTGCAGATACAGCTCTGAAACAGTCTAAAATAGCTAGTAAAAAAGTTTGAAACAAAATGTAAAAATAATGTGAAACAACTCAATTAAGGTAAAAATAGCTTAGAAACGGTGAGAAACAATGCACAAACGGGATGAAACAATACTAAAACAATTTATAATTAGTTAGATATGGTGCAAAACAACCTGAAATGATGCAGAAACAGATAGATATAGTGCTGAAACAACCTGAAACTGTGCAGAAACAATTGGATACGGTGCTGAAACAACCTAAAATGGTGCAGAAACAGTTAAGATACAGTGCTGAACAACGAGATACAATGTGGTTGGTAGTTGAGAAACATTGAGATACAGTAAGATACAACGAGATACGAGGTGGTTGAGGATGGGAGGAGGAAAAGTGAAATTGGGGGAAATGGTGGGAGCAAAAGTGAAATTGAGGGAAATGGGAGGAGGAAAAGTAAAATGGAGGAAAATAGGTGGAAGAATGTAAGGTTTTGATATGTAATAGAATATTGCTATGTTTTTTCTATGTTTTGTAATTAACTTTTCCTTTCCTCTATATTAGGTAATTTTGCTAAAATATTGCTATGTTTTGTGAATAACTTCTAAAACTTGTATTTTGAGGCCACTTTTTTATTGGTTTTACATGAGAGGCCACTTTTTGGAACTTCAATTCTTTTTTGTTGAACTTCATACAAGTTCAGCCCACAAGGATTGAAGTTCAACTTCAGCCCACCACAAGGATTGAAGTTCAACTTCAGCCCACAAGGATTGAAGTTTATGCATCTATACCTAAAAGATCAGCCCTTACAGATTGAAGTTGAAACTTCATAATTTAGGCATGAAGTTCAACCCACAAAGTTTGAACTTCAGCCCATAAAAATTGAAGTTCAAAAAGTGGCCTCTCATGTAAGACCAATAAAAAAAGTGGCTTCAAACTAAATACCAGTGATAAAAGTGGCATGTGGGTGAAAATTTTACCCTCTAGGCGGCGTATTTTTCTTGGCAGATTTCCATAAATGGCTAAAAATTTAACACTCATTTAGCCGGAGCTAATAAGTAAGATTGGCGATCTCCATGGCCGCTAAGCAAAAAGTTTACATGATTTGAAAGATCCAAAACTATTAGCCCAAATCAACTTGCTCAGGATTTTGGATTTTATTTTGGAATAGTTCAATTTTGGATTTTTTACATAAAAGTACAAGTTTTAGAGCTTAATTACCAAACATAGCAACATTTTAGTAAAATTACCCTATATAGAGGAAAACACAAGATAATTACAAATATAGCAAAAACATAGCAATATTTTCCCATAACATATCAAACCCTTACATTCTTCCTTCTATTTCCTCCATTATATGTTTTGCTCCTCCCATTTTCCCTTATTTCACTTTTCCTCCCACCATTTCCCCTCAATTTCACTTTTACTCCACTCATTTTCCCCAATTTCACTTTTCCTCATCCATCCTCAATGTATCTCGTTGAATCTCACTGTTTCTGAACCGTTTCAAAACAACAGCGTTTCAGCTGCGTTTCAGCACCAAAACTGCTGCAATTCAGCACCAAAAAAACTGCTGAAAAACAGCAGCGTTTCAGCACCAAAACAGCAGCGTTTCAGCAGAAAAACAGCAGCGTTTCAGCACCAAAAAAACTGCAGAAAAACAGCAGCGTTTCAGCAACAAAACTGCTGCAATTCAGCACCAAAAAAACTGCAGAAAAACAGCAGCGTTTTAGCACCAAAACTGCAGCGTTTCAGCTGCGTTTCAGCACCAAAAAAACTGCAGAAAAACAGCAGCGTTTCAGCTGCGTTTCAGCACCAAAACTGCAGCGTTTCAGCTGCGTTTCAGCACCAAAAAAACTGCAGAAAAACAGCAGCGTTTCAGCTGCGTTTCAGCACCAAAACTGCTGCAATTCAGCACCAAAAAACTGCAGAAAAACAGCAGCGTTTCAGCACCAAAACTGCAGCGTTTCAGCTGCGTTTCAGCACCAAAAAAACTGCAGAAAAACAGCAGCATTCAGCTGCGTTTCAGCACCAAAAAAACTGCAGAAAAACAGCAGCGTTTCAGCACCAAAACTGCTGCAATTCAGCACCAAAAAAACTGCAGAAAAACAGCAGCATTTCAGCTGCGTTTCAGCACCAAAGCAGCTGCGTTTCAGCTGCGTTTCAGTACCAAAAAAACTGCAGAAAAACAGCAGCATTTCAATTCAAATTATTTTAGCACCGTTTCAGACCGTATCATACTGTTTCAACGCCGTTTTAGACCGTATCAGATTGTTTCAATAGTTGTTTTAGATTGTTTCAACGTCATTTCAGACCGTATCATACTGTTTCAACATCATTTTAGACTGTATCAAACTGTTTTAAACTGTATCAACTCCCATTTCAGACTGTATCATAGTGTTTTAATGTCGTTTTAGACTGTATCAGACTGTTTTAAATTGTAACAACTCCGTTTCAGACAGTATCAGACTGTTTCAGACCGTATCATAGTGTTTCAATGTTGTTTCATACTGTATCAGACTATTTTAAACTGTATCAAGTCTTGTTTCAGACTGTATCAATTTCGTTTTAGACTGTTTTAAACTGTATCAAGTCCCGTTTCAGACTGTATCATATTGTTTTACACTGTATCAACTCCCGTTTTAGACCGTATCAGACTATTTCAACAGTTATTTCAAATTGTTTCAATGTCGTTTCAGATGTATCATACTGTTTCAACATCGTTTCAGATGTATCAAACTGTTGCAACAATTGTTTCAATGATATTTCATACTGTATCATATTGTTTCAGAAATCTGTACTAACAGAAACAGAAACGAAACAGAAACAGAAACAAAAACAGAAACGAAATATGAACAAACAGAAACAGAAACAGAAATAGAAATAAAAACGAAATATGAACAATTCTGAAGAAACAGAAACAGAAACAGAAACTGTATCATTCTATTGTTTTTATTGTTTCTGAAAGAAGTAATTAAACTTGTGCTTCTATCAGGCTGTTTCAACAACTATTTTAGATTGTTTCAACGCCATTTTCAGACCGTATCAGACTGTTTCACCAACTGTTTCATATTGTTTCAATGTTTCAGTGAGAAGACAGAATAACAAATAGAAGAACTACATAATCAAGTGGCAAAAATATACGATATCAAACCCAGTAATAATAAACGAAACATCTTGATAAACAAGTTTAAGCAAAAGACAAACGGAAAGAAAGTGCCAAGAAATCCAAGTAGATCTCGGCCAAAAATTCAACAACAATGTCACAAAATCCAAACCAAAAGAAAGAAAAATGAAATACAAGCAACTGTTGCAACTGGAAAATCACAGTAGCAGTGATGAATGATGCCCAATTCTCATCCCCAAGTCTCACAGTAGCAGTAAAAAATTGAATATTGTTCCTGTACTACATATATAACTGAGATTTGTAAAATAGAAATGTATATCAACAGAGACTCAGTTAAGTCCCAAAGCAGATCGAACAATCAAACAAAACTTTGATTCCTCTGATGAGACAGCGGTGGAGTGGAGGAGCGACGCCGGGTCCTTTTTCCGGTGAGAGAGCACTGGTAGCATCATTGTTGCTTCGCCTTCCATCACTGTTGCTTCGCCTTCCCTTTTGCACTTTTCTTTTGCTTCAATAACAGACCAATCGAAGGCAGAGGAAGAGAAACAAAAGGGTCACCGACGATGGGAGTTCACCTCCGCCGATAGTGTTCTCTCTGTTGTATGTCTGGTTTAGGCTTTGTTGGAAATGGGGGATGACGGCTGGGTTTGGTTGGGGGAGTGGAGAAAATGTTTTAGGGTTTGTAGAAAAGTGGGGTAAGTGTAATTATGTTGTAAAAATGTGTTAGGAAAATATTGCTATGTACTGTAATTTGTAAAATATTGCTATTTTTTTGTAATTAAGTGTGAAAAATTGTATATTTGTGTAAAAAATCCTTCAATTTTACAACAACCTTATGTGTTATGGCAATTTGAACTTTTATCAGTAGATTCTAAACAAAACTGAAATAGAAAAGTAAAAATTGATGATTCAATTTACTAGTAACTCGATTAAGACAAAATGATGATCAATAGAGTTCTCATTAACAATTTACATTAGATTTGTATCATCCAATCTTGTTGTAGATTCAAATCCTACTAATCTCAAAAGTAACACATTATTCTTGTTATAGATGCCCTTTCACACATACTCTTTTTTTAATGCCTGTATATCTTTCTTCCACCAAATGAAAGGACGTAATAAAAAAGAGGAAAAAAAGTAAAGGAGACAACAAAATCTAATATTTTCTGTAACTTTTATTTTATGTTTGGGGGGCTTTTGTTCTGGCATTGTTATGGAGTATGATAACCAAAACAGTATAGCAGATCTCAGACAGATTTACAAAATTTAGGTGGTTGTTACCTGTAACCTGTAAAAGTGCTACTTGTGAACTGGCATGTTGAAATATTCAATTTTTTATTTGGTCTACTATGCTTATAGTTAGAAATATAATTAGAAAATTCTGCTATGCTAACTCAAACTTTTGTCATATTTGAAACACCTCTTGACCGACCATAGTTAATTTATTCACCTTATCATAAGGTCTTAATTCTTAGCAACTACGCATGCATTCTCTTGATTCAACTAAAATGTTTAAAAAAAAAAAACAGAGGATTATGGTGGTATATTGGATATGATTATTCATTAACTTTAATCATCAGTCGGAGTTTTATGAATGGAAAGAATTTTATAAAATGAAATCCTCAAAAATAAATTTTATGCGGCACAAATTTGAATTAATCGAAATTCAATATAAGAATTGAACATCAAGTGAGGAATGACAAAAAAAAAAAACTATAATTTAGAACTGTGCATTCATACATGTTCTATGAATGAGGTTAACTTTTGTGGCACTCATTTTAGGTATTCCAAATACCAAAACATTAAAAAGTTTCTGAAAGACCATGTATATTGAACCTACACAGGTAAAAGTAGTTATAGAATTTCATTTTGGCACCTTATCTCAGCTAGGTTTCATTTGAGCACTTTAAGTATGTTAAAACTGTGTCTTTTTAACACCCAAAGCTGACCTGGACTAGATCGTGCATCTCACTTCTTTTAAACGAGTGCAATGAGCTTAATATTATAGTGGGACCCACAGTTTCCAACTTGTGTATGTAGAATATTTTCTTTTATATCATTTTTTTTTCATTTTGTGTATTTTATGTACTCTAATTCTTTTCTTCTTTCTCCATCTTGATCTTCTTTAGAAGTTACTATATATTTTTTTTCTCTTTCTTTCGCTTAAATCTTTCAACTCTCTTCTCATCTTTTGACATAGATTAATGTGTTGATGGATTAAAAAATATGTAGACCATTTTTGCTTCCATTTTGCAATAATTTTATTGACGGGTCAAGAAAAAAGGACCTTTATATGCTAAGATAATAACAGACATACATACAATCAAACATGGTTTACATGTTAAAACTTTTAACTTTTTTTTCTTTCATGATTAGTGTAACTTCATGATCATAAATTGTTAAAAGAAGAAAAAACAAAAAAAAGTTGCAGGGAATTAGGAGATATTTGTAGGAAGAAGATGATGAAGGGGTAGGTAGTGGGGAAGAGATGATGGGTTGGGGGTGGGGGTGTGCTTTGGAAAAAGGTTTTCCTTTTCCTTTTGAGCTCAAATGTCAGTTTAGAGTGCGTGTATTTGAGACATCATGTTTCTTTTGCTTGCTAGCTATGAAGTGTTTAAATAATATAGATTGGATATAGTTAAGATGCTCAAATGAAATCTAGCTGAGATAAAGTGCCAAAATAAAATTTTGTGCCAAGTTTGAGGACCTCTTTATGTATTTGTAGAATCTAATTAATACATCGAGCAACTATAAGTATGGTAGGCAAGAAGAGGGAATGACAGAAAGATGCCTAGCGGCTGCACCACATGATATGCAGTAATAGAATTGAGGAAAAGAAATTATTTGATTTGGTTACCTTAATCTAATAATGATTAGAAACCATGTTAAGTAACAACCAAAATCCACCACACACAATAATTCGTTAGGTAATATGACTATTCTAATAGAAATATAATTAGGTAATAAAGGGGCTAAGATTTTTTCTACATCTTATAATTGTTGACTGGTATTATTGATGTCATTGTTTTTCTTTATCTTGGTAGTCCCATCCTTGCATTTTATTCATGTACAATTTTTTTCTTTTTCATATCCATTTTCAAAACTGTTTTGTTGAAACGATGGTCTTTCGAAAGCAGCATTTTTAAAGTCTGCATACACCCGGATACTCCCTCCGTCCAATTTTACTTGTCCACTTTCAACTTTTCACACCAATAAAAAAAATTCAACTTTACTAATATACCCTTATTAGTGATACTTGATTCAATTAATTGTGTCACTTTGAAAATTACAAGATCTTTAATATCAATGGCAATTTAGGAAGAATATAGCTAATTCTCTCTTGAATTGCTAAAAAGACAAACAAAAGTAGAATTTGACTTTGAAGAAATTGGACAAGTAAAAATGAAGGAAGGGAGTGTATTATGGTTGTTGTAATTGTTGGAACAGGTGCAAAAAGAAAAAAAAGATATTGGAATTCATCTCTGCGCATTTGTGAGTGTTTTATAGCCGCTAAAAATATTAGTGGCGTGAAAAAACACATATACAGAGAACGACCAAGACGAAGACCGGAAAAATGAGAGACCAAGACCAAGACGAAGACCAAAGCCAAAGCTTTTAAACGCAAAAACATGGTTATGAAAAAAACTATTTAGTACTTATATATAAGCGTGGAAGAGAGCTGCCTCCGGTTAGGATCCGGTTGGCTATTTGGGTCATAAGGGTATTTTTGTAATTTCACTGAAAAGTCATGATTTTATTGGTTGTAGTCTCTGGTGTATTGACGGAAAAGCCATGACATCTCTTTTTAATCCTACCTCCTATGTTTTACTCTTTGGTAAATATGATAAAGTCAAGGGCCTTAAAATATCCGTAATGACGTCATGGACGCACGTGGAAGGATTGACATCAACGAGTAGTTGACTCCGTTTGGAGAAAATTTCAGTAATATGTAGAAACCGTGGGGCCCACATTTTATCAAATTTAACTCTTCCTCTTAAGCGTCTTCAGCTTCACCCCTTAATTAACCTTGACATGTAGACGTTCGTCATATCTATATGACATTACAATTCTCAATGTTAACGAAAGTGTTGAACCATTTTTCGTTTCATGGATCTTCAATTATTTACTCTAAAAGGTAACTTTTGTGTAAATTATTTTCTTTTCATGTCATACTTGTGATAATTAATTTAAGTTATTGCATCAACAAAAAAAATCGATACGAAGTGGAAGTGCTATTGATAATTTCAATCTTAAAATTCAAATTAATCATGACACCTTGTAAATTGAATTTTTTATTTAATATTAGTTGGCAATTATGAAGATGCTTAGATGAATGTGAGTATACAAGAAAAGAAAAGACTAAGAACGAATTCATACAGGACAAGGTAGGAGTACTTTCAATGATGGACAAGATGTGGGGAAGCGAGGCTGAGATGGTTCGGGCATGTAAAAGAAGGAGCATAGATGTCCCAGTGAGTAAGTGAGAGAGGTTGGTAGTGCTCGATTTAAGGAAAGCTATGAGTAGACCGATGAAGAATTGGGCGGGGTGATTAGACAGGACCTAGCTCTATTGATAGAGGGACATGGAGGTCGAGAATTAGGGTGGAAGGTTAGAAGGTAGGTGAGTGTTTTTCCCTCCTTTCTATGGGAGATCATGGTCCTGGAGTGGGATTTTAGATAACCTTAGTGATACTAATAATATTGGTATTTTCTAAGTTTTATCTCAGCTTTCTATGGTTAGTTTTAATACTTTGATGTTATTTTTTTTCTTTAAATTGGTATTTCTATTTTTCTGTGTTATTCTTGCATTCTATACATCTCTTTCCAATCCTGTTTTCAAAACTGAGGGTCTATCAGACACAGTCTCCCTACCTCGAGTGAGGTAAATAAACATACTGATTACTGAGTATGTTGTTGTTGTAATATTAGTAAGTATTTGGACATAGATTTGGTCTTTCACGTTGAAGTTGTGCTTAGATATATATATTTGAAGTTGCAGTTCGCCAAAAAATTTAAAAATCAATTTAAATTAAAGTAAAAAACCTATCTTAAAAAAATAAACCAAAGCTCATTTCAATGTATAAACAAATAGTGTCTAAACTTCTTTTGGCGAAAAAAAAAGAAGAAAAAAAACTCATCGCAATTTTGTAATATATGTATAGTACATATACAATATATATATATATATATATATATATATATATATATATATATATATATATATATATATATATATATATATATATATATAAAATCAATGTATAATCTATATATACTAATAAAAAATATTATATACAAATAATTTGGTTGAATATTTAATTAAAATCTCCAAAATTACAAGTACATCAAAATTTATAAATGTTATTGGGCCCGTGCTGGCACGGGCTTGCCTCACTAGTAGTTATTAGATACTCGATAATTTGTACGAATAAGTTATTTTCTGTATGTTGTCTAAACAATGACCTCATCTTTGAGATTTGTATGAGAATAGCTTCATCTTTAAGTGATGGACTCGTCATAAATTGAACTTGTGATGAGTTCAAATTCATTTGTTAGTAACTGAATTCTAATAAGTTACAAATTTTTGCAAAAATTTTACTAATATATCCCAAGTTAAATAACATCGCGCCAAAGGACCCTCTAGTGAAATTTTTATAGTTCATACACGGAGTCAAAAACTAATGGTAGAATATATAAATAGCCCCTTAAAGTTGACACCAATTTCCACTTAAATACTCTAACTTTTCAAGTGATCAAAGAAACACTTCTTTTTGTTAAATATGTGTCTCGTGGACACTTGACACTGACGTGACAATTCATGTGAGTTTCACTCAATATACCGTGCGTGAGGGCCTTGATAATTTAACATTTTTGCTCTTTTATTTTAAATTAAATCATATTAAATTTCTTCAAGTGGGTCTCACACCTTCCATCTTTCTCACAACCTCTGAAGCTACACCAGAAACCACCACCTCCTCCACAAGTCCACCATTCCTGTCAATTAAAAAACAGGTCACAACTCATTTTTCGTCCAAAAACTCACCACTAATTATTAAAAATGTCTGTCATCGCATCGTCTTCTCCAGCAACGCTACCAACAGGCACGTCTAAATTCGTTGTCAACCCATCAACTTCCATGGTGGAATAAATTTGCATTGGTGTGTTTTGCAAATTTTTTCTGGTGTGATTCAAGGAGGAGGGAGTTAAACTGCTAGGGACAAAGTTGATGGTGCGACGATGGATCAGAAATTTTGTCGCCACCGGAAAGGGGGAGTGAGTTGGCCAAATTGACTCGATATTTAAGAGAAATTGATCTTATTAACTCGGTCGATCCTTTTTTAGTTCGAAATGGAGCTTATAAGTTTTAACTATGTTAATTATCTCCAATTTTATAAATAAAAATGGAGAGTATAATCATTGTAAAGTTGACCTTTGGGCCTTGTGCCTAGGCGATGATGAAAATTAAAGGAAATAAAGAATAATTTTAGCAAATAATATTTTGTTCTTTTGCTGGGAGGGAGTTATTTATTAACAGAACACAAATCAATTGTGGCGAAAGAGCAGGTGATGGAGAGAAGAGGATGGGGGAGTATGACGAGGAAGATGAGGTTGGGGTGGAATTTATGTTAATTTTATTTAGTTTTTCTTTCTTTAAATTATATGTAGACTTTTTTTTTAAAAAACAAAATTACACATACCACCACGTGATTTGTTGGATTTCCATATCAACAGCGATTGCTATTCACTCGTGCGGTATATTTGATACGGGTGTCCACTAGACACATTTATGACAATAAGAGGTGTCTATCTGATGATACAAGTTGGAGTGTTCAAGTGGAAATTAGTGTCAACTTTAAGAGGCAATCTATGTATTTTACCAAAACTAATCTAATTCAAGAAAAATTTGAACAAAACATGACTTTACAATTAGAAAAAAAATTTGGCAAGTGGGAAGTTAATGTGGTCCTTCTTCTAACATTCAGCAACATATGCAACATTTTCTTTGTACTAAAAAAAATGGTAAGAAAAGGGTCTACCTTATCACCTGTCAGATTTAGGTCCAATATCCTTCCTGGTAAATCGAGATTGCTAGACACACACCGATATTAGTGGATGGGTTTTGTATTTCTCTTTCGCTGTAGTGAAAAAGGTTTTATTAGCATGGATTTTGGGAGTAGTACAACCTGGCTCTAGTCTCTGCCACGTACCAGTTAAACTAGAATGATACAACGTTATGTTTGGTTTGACATAAATGTGTACCTTGCTTTGTTCCCGTGAATAAAGTTCTATGCATGGGTAGTCTATTATGTCGACTATAACAAGTAAATTACATATTTTTCAAGTCATAATATCAGCTATACATGCTATGAGTAGTCATTTAGAGCCCGTTTGGGTGAACTTATTTTAAGCAGCTTACAAGTTAAAAATAGCTTATTAGTCACTTTTTGAGAAGTTAGGATTTTCTAACTTTTCACTTTTGGCTTTTTTATAAGCCTATAAATTTTGAGTTACCAAACATTTACCAATAAGTTTATAAGCATATAAGCCACTTTTAAGCTCACCTAAACGAGCTCTTAATGTAACATGCTAATTTAACTCGATGGGAAGAAAATTTGATAAGCTGATAGTGTGCGCGTGTTTGCATGTCGTGACAACCTAGTTCTTTCCTATTCAAAATTTATACATTAGAAAGTTCTCACACATTATTCTTTAGACTGATGAAAAAAAACATTTAATATGGAGTAATAGGAATGTTTCGAAAGAAAAAGATGTAATTTTAAATAAATAAAAAATTGGTAATGAATACCATTATTTGCATCTATTGTTTGTATCCTTAGTTTTATACCAAAGCTACTAAACAAAAAAAGAATTGTGTGTTAGATGAGTTTTATATTGTTTTATTTTTGACTAATTTATCTCACAAAGTTAATTTTTATGATAATGGAACAAATTCAACTAGATTTCTAATTAAACAACACAATCCTCATTATACTAGCTAGATTTCAAATGCATATAATAGAAAAAGTATAGAAAATTAGCTTTTTTTATAACTTCGATCAATATAATCAAATAAAATTTTAGCGTTAAATGTTATTATATGTGTATAATGTATAACATCTTTCAAAATCTCACTTTATAATAAAGTCTCTGTTTTAAAAAGTACAAAAAGCTCTGATTGACAATTCAACTTCAACAACAATGGTTCTATAGGACTAAATCAACTACTGTAACACTTTCAGATTATGTAAATATTTAGAGTCAAATTACATTAACTTTGACCACCATTTTAAAATATATTTTTTATCATATATTAATATAAAAAGGGCAATACGGTGCACACAGCTCCCACGTTCACGCAGGATTTCGCGAAGGGCCGCACCTCAAGGGATGTGCATGCAGCCTATCTGATGTAAACTTTAATGACTGTTTCAACAGCTCGAACCCATAACTTATAGGTCACACGGAGACAGAGTATAAACTTAAAAAACATTGGATACAATATAGGAAATTACTACACAAAAGAATCCAAACAAGACACAAAGCTAGCTTGGACATAGATTTGGTTGAAACTTGGGAATTTGAGTTTTAGAGGTTGAGTTGAAAAAGAAAATTTGAAACTTGAAGTTGTGTTTGGACATACATTTTAGTTGGAAAAAAAAGTTAGAAAAAGTATTTGAAATTTGGTTGGAAATTTGGAATGTTGGATTTCAAAATTTGACAGATTTTATAAACAAACAACTTTTTTCCAAAAAATTTCCAAAAGCGATCCCAAAAACTGTCCAAAAACTATAAACAAAGCTAGTGTTTGGACATAGATTCCCAAATAGTTTTTGGGAAACATTTTTTGGGTGAAGTTTGATATGAAAATGAAAAAGTGTTTGAACATACTTTTTGGGAACAAAATTTTTGGCTCAAAAAGAGCATTTGAGCTCTTATGAAAATGAAATTTGTATGTAAATGTTAGTTTTTGGCCCAAAAAGAGCCTTTAGCACTTTTTGAGTTTTTGGGAAAAGTTTTGCTCAAATAGCATAAACAAACAGTTTTTCCCCCAAAAAAATGTTCCAAAAAACTATAAACAAACGGGGCAAAGTCCTGCCAGTTGTCAAGTGGAGTAAAATGTTGTAGCTCAAGTATAGGTGTGCAAGTGCATCCCCATCCCCACCCCCAAAACAAGGTCGCGCATATACAGCTCAAGTCTTGATGAGGCAAAATATACACCCAGCCTAAACTCTACTACTCTCTAAGCTTGTACTTACATAGTATATATCAAGAACAAGAAAAGGGGTTTGGTTATTAGAAAAAGCAAAGCAAAGATGGAGCAAGGAAATAGTGAAGAGGAAGTGTTAGGTTCAAGTTTAACTATGGAAAAAGTTGCTGCTGCTAAGCAATTTATTGAGAATCATTACAAGACTCAGATGAAGAGTATTCAAGAACGCAAAGAAAGGTACTAACTTTAATCTTTTTTTTTTTTTTAAAAAGATCATTTTTTTATGTGGGGTCTAAATTAATTTTGATGGTCTTGTTTATTTTCCGTATCGGAAACAGCCTCTCTACCTCACCCGAGCCCTCCCTGTACCCACTTGTGGGATTATACTGGGTACTTGTTGTTGTTATTTATTTTCCAAGATCTGAAGTTAGCATTAGTTTTATTTGGAATTAGGTAAAAAAGAGTTAATTGGGTTTTTGTGTGATTCTTGAATCTTTCTTGTTTGGAACAATTTGACTTTAAATTAGTTGTACTTAGTTGGTTTAGCTGGTTGAGAATTAAAGGGAGTATTTTTGTGATAAATAATTGGGATATTTTGATTTTGCTGCATTTGAGTATTGAATTTAAATCAAGCCGAATGCAGCAGAATGGATAATGAAAGATTCATATAACCGATCCCAAACTAGTTTTAGATGGAGAGTTAGTAGTAGTAGTTCTAGTACTATGTCAGAATGTATCACGACATCATGAACTCTTGAGTTAAGTTGCTCACTCTATGATGATCATGTCATGGCGCAGTCTAGGATAAGTAGTTTTCTTTGACATCTTTCAGAAACAGAAATGTGTATACTGGATGCCCTACTTTTGAGCTGGCTGGATGTTTGAGTATGATAAGTGATAACAGGTTAAAGGTTAGAGGAACAGCTGGCAATGTGGCAAAATCACAAATGCCAGCTTGGGAGTCAGTTAGAGAGATCAAGTTGAGCATAATTGTGTAATAAAATCTGGAAATCTATTACAGTGTAAATCATACATAGCGAACGTGTTAAGAGTTAATAGGGCTCAAATTTAGTTCATCTGAGTGTAATAGGTACAACTTTCAAGTTAAGATATAAATGGTGATTACAATCTTATCCAACATGGGGGTGTAGCTTACTGTAATTTTTGAAGGATATAAAAGGTGATTAAAACTTTAGTCGGAGGTATCATACTTTTATAATAGCATACATTAGGAGCACATACGGGATACTGTTTACAGAAGATTGGGTGTTTTTTTTGTGGAAAACGATGTATTGTGGGATATTATTTACTTTTGTTATATCTTGTATGCAGGGATTTCTCTCCATCACATAATTTTATCAAAAATAAACACACAGCAACTTAAGCTTTGAGCAAACTATTAATTTGATCTCTTTCCATATTCCTTTCTATTTTAGAATGTGTACACTATTTGGACCTTCCAATAGCTTGAGGGCATATTTAAGGCACACTTCTCTCAATCTATCCCTCGTCTCTTATTTGTACAATATTGTTTAAAACTAGGCGTTGGATCCTGGAAAGAAAGCTAGCATCTTCTGATGTGCCTAAAGAAGAGCAAATGCATCTGATCAAAGATCTGGAGCAAAAGGAGACGGAGTATATGAGACTAAGGAGGCACAAAATATGTGTGGATGATTTTGAACTTCTTACAATTATTGGCAGAGGAGCCTATGGTGAGGTCAGTATTACCTCTTTAAGGTCTTACGTCATGTTTGTTCAGGTTGCAAGTAAAGGATTTTGTTTCATAGTTTTCTGTTTCCATTTCTACTGTATTTGCTTATGTTCATGCAAATGCTTGATATAGACAAACTGATAATAGAAAGTGCTGATCTATTCCTACTATTTATATGACACTTCTTATTTTGGTTAAGTCCAAAAGGTTTGTCATTTCTATTTATGGCACAATAGAAAGGTTTGAAATGGCACAAAAACCTTGAGGGATAACACAAGGCCATGTGGTATTTAAGTGGAGAAGGGTAGAGCGGCGGGCACATCATCTACCAAGTTTCAGATCGTGCACCACTGCCCCTCGGGGACTTCCCGATTATAAAAAAAATTGGAGAGGATTTGAAGGCATTAAACATTTATGTACATATTGGTGGACTCTCTCATTTCTAGTATAGTTTTGGAGCACGTAAATTCTATGCTCTTTGGAGAGAAACATGCTCTTCTATAATAGATCAATTTCCGTCATTTACCCTTTGGTTCGCCCAATCAAACAACACTGGAGACTATCTATTTTTTTCCCTAGTAACAAACTTTTACCATGTATATCAAATATTAGTCCCAAAAGAGTGCTGACTTCCTACGGTTAGAGTGTTCACTTTGATGGCGGGTATATGTTGTTGCGTCTTTCTATGCTCTTGGACAATCATCACCTAACGAGCTAGCTTTTGGGATTAAGTTAGGCTCAAACTCTATTTTGTTAATACGGTATGAAAGCAGGACTCAAACTCCATTTTGTTAATATGGTATGAAAGCAGGCGCTAGTCCTAGGCTCAAGTACCCTCCGTCATCCATTATCAAAAGGAATCTTCACATACTCATTTATTAAAAAAGAATTAGGCATGTACGTGAAGGGCTTGTCAAAGGCATAATTAAGTAAATAAAAGTGTTCTATCTCTTACAACTTAAAATTCTAGATGAGGTTGTCACACAATTATGATATGGGAGCCAGATTCATCATGTTAATTGTTATCTAATGTTTGTTTTCATATATGTTATCCACGCTACTGCTGTTCAATTCTGGCTGTGCGTGGATGTTGAAGTAGCTATCATTGATTTAGGGGTCGTTGGTTTCTTACATACTAGTTATGCAGGGACTATTATACCAGATTTATTTATGCAATAAACAACAGTGAAGAGATTGTTGCCCCAAGGTTTCGGTCTAGTTGTAAGAATGCATCTTGTAATGTATGAGTTAGGCACAGCTCATGGTTTTGAACCCTGCCGCAGAGAAAAGTTTGGTATTTAAGTAGAGAAGGGTAGAGGGCTGGGTCCATTATCAACTGACTTTGAACCCGTGTGGCAGTGGCTTGTTGCTCCCTGTTAGAAGTATGAATATAGACCTGTTCCCTAGCAATGTACATATCTATAAGTATCACTAGCAGATTCTTAGGATTCTCTTTTAATTCTTTCCTTACTTAGATGTACAGTGTTGTTGTATTTAAGCCTAGCACCTATTGGAATACTAATAGATACAGAATTCCTACATACCTAGTATATTTGTTCACATGGTATCAGAGCCGGTATTATCGCCGGAACAGTGACAAGCTCGCCGGTGGTACCGCCGGAACAGTGATATTCTCCCTGGCATTCTCGTTGGGATAAGTGGAGACTTAGACTACAACTCTCACCACCTAACTAGTAAGAAACGCCTCTGTTCGATCTGACATTACCCAGACCCCGGTGGTCGGAGAAGACGCGTGTGTGCCTTACGCGCCGGCGATAAGCTTTCCGACAAACCCCTCGGTATCGCGCGTGAAGGCGCGTGGGTGTACCATCCTGTGTCCAGCTTCATTCTCCGCGGCCGCGTTACAATTTCCGGTCGATTTGTGGTGGTTCTCTGATCTTAGAACCACGTTTTGGTAAATAAAGGTTGTCGGACCAGATTATTCAGCCACAACAGTCAGGTTTGCATTCTTCTATAGATCTCTGTTCAATCTCTTTTGTGAATATTGGGAGGTTGCTTGTGTGAAAGCATACAGATTTGATTCTTGGTTCTCAAATTTGTTATATTTGGTTGAAAGTTTGGTTCTTGCAACTTGATAACTACTTCCATTCTCATTTGGACTCTTGTTGGTTTCACTATACATCTGGGTTTTATTCACTTGGAACGAATTGGGATTCATCTCTGTTTGCAATTGTGAACAGCAATTTGTTGGTTTTTTCTTCCGTGTTGACTACTACTCTGTTAGGGAAATTATTTGTTACTCTTTGGTTCTATAAAGATCTCATTTGAGAAGTTGAGAATTTGAGGGAAAACAAAGGAGTTTCTTTTCTAAAGATATATTCTGATCTGGTAACCTGATTGAACTACTACATTCGGCATTTGGTGAGTTCCATTTGGTTGAAAATGACTGAAAATCATGGAGGAAAAATAGTTACCACCCTTGCTGAGTCGGGTAAAACATGCCTTATCTCATCTTCTAGTAAATGGGTAATTGATTCTGGTGCCACGGATCATATGACAGGTAATCCTAATGTATTTTCGAGCTTTCAATCGCACAAATCACCATTTACTGTGACTGTAGCAGATGGTTCAACTTATAACATCGTTGGATCTGGAACCGTTGAACTTACTCCTTCAATTACCCTCGTCATCAGTGTTAACCCTACCAAAACTCGCATTTAATTTGATTTCTGTGAGTAGACTTACCAAAGACCTTAATTGTTATATATCATTCTTCCTCGATCATTGTTTGTTTCATGATCTTACGACGAAGCAGGTTATTGGTAAAGCACATGTATCTGGTGGTCTTTATATCCTTGATCAATTGGAGCCTTGTTCTATTGCCTGTTCCAGTGTTGTGTCTCCATTTGAAGCACATTGTCGGTTAGGACATCCATCTCTCCCTTTGTTGAAGAAGCTTTGTCCTCAGTTTCATGATGTTTCTTCATTGAATTGTGAGTCTTGCCAGTTTGCTAAACACCATCGTACCTCGTTAAGTCCAAAGGTCAACAGACGAGCTGAGTTTGCCTTTGAGTTAGTTCACTCTGATGTTTGGGGACCATGTCCGGTTATGTCCAAAGGTGGATATAAATATTTTGTTACCTTTGTTGATGATTATTCTCGAATGACATGGATCTACTTTATGAAGAATCGATCTGAAGTGTATTCCCATTTTTGTGCATTTTGTGCTGAAATTAAAACCCAGTTGGTACTAGTGTGCGTATATTAAGGAGTAACAATGCTAAAGAATACATGTCAGCCTCATTTCAGACCTACATGAGTCAACACGGGATGCTCCACTAATCCTCTTGTGTTGATACACCCTCTCAAAATGGAGTTGCTGAGAGGAAGAATAGGCATCTACTTGAGACAGCTCGGGCGCTTTTGTTCCAGATGAAGGTTCCTAAATAATTTTGGGCTGATGCGATTTCTACGGCTTGTTTTTTGATCAATCGGATGTCTTCTGCTGTGCTTAACAGTGGTATACCGTACAATGTTCTCTTTCCAAATAAGTCTTTATTTCCCATAAAGCCCTAGGTGTTTGGAAGCACATGTTATGTTCGAGATGTTCGACCATCTATTACAAAGTTGGATCCTAAGGCATTAAAGTGTGTTTTTCTAGGCTATTCTCGCACTCAGAAGGGATATAGATGTTATTCTCCTGAACTTGGCAAATATTTAGTGTCTACTGATGTGACATTTTCAGAGACTACACCGTTCTTCTATGCACCTCCTATTTTTACAAGTCAAGGAGAGGAAGATGAATGGTTGGTCTATCAGGTCACTAGAGTCTTGACAGATCAGTCAGATGATGTTTTTCCTACATCTTCCCGTTCCTCTACTGAGCACCAACCGGTGGTTGTACCTTTAGCTCCTGCTCCATCTGCTCCAACTAGACCACCAATTACTCAAGTCTATTCGAGGAGGCCAGAGACCAATAATACATGTCTTGCACCATATCCTTCATCATCAGATCCTCATCCATCTGATCCTTCAGAAGACCTTGACCTTCCTATTGCTCTTTGCAAAGGTACACGTACTTGCAAATCCACATACTCGGTTGCTAATTTTGTTTCCTATGACCGCTTATCTCCTACATCTAGATCCTTCGTTGCCTCTTTGGATTCTGTCTCTATACCCAAAACAGTGAAAGAAGCTTTGAGTCATACTGGGTGGCGTGATGCAATGTTTGAGGAGATACATGCGTTGGATGCAAATCAGACTTGGGATTTGGTGAATTTACCCAAGGGAAAGAAGGCAGTGGGATGTAAATGGATCTTTACAGTCAAAGTTAATCCTGATGGTTCTGTGGCTAGACTTAAGGCTAGACTTGTGGCGAAAGGATATGCTCAGACATATGGTGTGGACTATTTGGACACTTTCTCTCCCGTGGCTAAGCTCACTTCCGTCCGCTTATTTATATCCTTGGCTGCTTCTCAGCATTGGCCCTTACATCAGTTGGATATTAAGAATGCATTTCTTCATGGTAATCTCCGAGAAGAAGTATATATGGAGCAACCACCTGGTTTTGTTGCTCAGGGGGAGTATGGTAAAGTTTGTCGTTTGAAGAAGTCATTATATGGTTTGAAACAAAGCCCCCGGGCTTGGTTTGGAAAGTTTAGTGAGGTTGTTCGTGAATTTGGGTTGAAGAGAAGCAAATATGATCACACAGTTTTTTATAGGCGATCACCAGGTGGCATTATCCTCCTTGTTGTCTATGTCGATAACATTATCATTACAGGAAGTGATTCAGTAGGGATATCTTCACTCAAGTCTTTCTTGCATACTAGGTTTCACACAAAAGACTTGGGTCAGTTAAAATACTTCCTAGGAATAGAAGTCTCTAGAAGCAAGAAGGGGATTTTTCTGTCTCAGAGAAAGTATGTTCTTGACCTACTCGCAGAAACTGGAAAGTTGGCAGCCAAGCCTTACAGTACTCCAATGGTTCCTAATGTACAACTTATGAAGGATGATGGTGATCCTTTTGATGATCCAGGGAGATACAGGAGATTAGTTGGAAAGTTAAACTATCTTACTGTGACTCGTCCAGATATTGCTTTCGCAGTAAGTGTGGTTAGCCAGTTCATGTCAACACCTACAGTCAAACATTGGACAGCTCTTGAACAGATCTTATGTTACTTGAAAGGAGCACCTGGACTTGGCATATTATACAGTGATAATGGACACTCTCGCATTGTGTGTTTTGCAGATGCAGATTGGGCTGGATCCAAGATTGATAGAAGGTCTATTACTGGTTACTGTGTCTTTGTTGGTGGAAACTTGGTATCTTGGAGAAGCAAGAAACAAAACGTTGTATCTCGTTCTAGTGCAGAATCCGAGTACAGAGCTATGGCACAGTCTACATGTGAGATTATGTGGATACGGCATCTCTTAGCTGAAATTGGGTCAAAGCATCATACTTCTCCAGCAAAGCTTTGGTGTGACAATCAAGCTGCCCTTCATATCGCCTCAAATCCGGTTTATCATGAAAGAACGAAACATATTGAGGTTGACTGTCATTTCATTCGTGAGAAAATTGAGGAGAAAGTGATTTCTACTGGCTACGTGAATACAAGGGAACAACTAGCTGATTTGTTCACAAAGGCATTGAATGGAGCTCGAGTTGATTATTTTTGTAACAAGCTGGGCATGATAAACATCTATGCTCCAGCTTGAGGGGGAGTGTTAGAAGTATGAATATAGACCTGTTCCCTAGCAATGTACATATCTATAAGTATCACTAGCAGATTCTTAGGGTTCTCTTTTAGTTCTTTCCTTACTTAGATGTACAGTGTTGTATTTAAGCCTAGCACCTATTGGAATACTAATAGATACAGAATTCCTACATACCTAGTAGTATATTTGTTCACACTCCCAAACGCATATGCAAGTATACGTGGTCGACAAGTAATAAAGTGACAAGTTGAGTATCGTTCCCACGAGGACTATTGTTCAGACTGAATCCTAGCAAACAATTTCCTAAAAAAAACTATTCAGGGATATTTTTCGATGATTGTAGATTTTACTAACTAAAGAAATCAGTAATTAAAAACAAGCAACTGAGATCAAGTAATAGAGAGAAAACTATGGGTTGTTATCAATAACGGAGAAACGGTCCAGAGTCAGAGCTACAAACAATCCAGTTGAGTTTTCCAGTTGATTCTACTTCTTGATTTCCTAGATTGCTAACTAACAGGTTAATTATATTCGTGAAAACCTGTCGATTCTTCACGAGTCTATGCAAGCTACTCTAACGCCTATATGTCTATGGAATTAAATCACATGCATGCATTAAAGAACTCTGTATTTAGCTAAGCAAGGCGAATAAGTATATGTCTATCCTACCCGTAAATCGATTCCCTGATGCCCAGGTTCACAATCAAGCCCTATTCTTTCTTATTTGCGTTCACAAGTTCCCTCTGTCGAGTTCAACTTGTAAACCGTAGATAGTGTTCAATTATCAAGCCTCAATAACCAAACAATTAGGCTCAAGAAAGAATAAACAATCTGTAATGGTAAATTAATAGGTAGAAATCAACTTTCAAACATCAGCCTTCATGTATTTGCTCTAACCCTAGAACGATATGTTTAGCTACGCATATTCATAATAACAACACAAGAATTCATGGAAGAAATATGAAAGATTGTAATAGATTAAGTAAAGGAATTAAACCCTTGGTTCAATGTGTTAAGAACTCAATATTTGCTCCAAAATCTGACCCCTCTCTCTAAAAAATGAAATAATAAGCCTTTTATAGTGTTTACAAAGTCTTCCCATAAGTAATCCAAAGCCTAAACCAAGTTGGAAAAAATTGGGGTCGTTGAACTAAAAGCCACAGGGCAAGCGTCGCATGGCTCATGGCTTCTGGATGTCGTGCGCTATACTCTAAGCGTCGCATGACTCATGGCTTTCCAAAGTCTGAAGCTGTGACAGATCCACAACTTGCACCATAGCCTTGCCTTCTAATGCCATATCCCACAATTAGCTAAGTTCGTCAACTTCTTGTTCGATTATATCCATCTTTGCTCCGTTTGCACTCGTATTCATCCAAACCATTCCTAAAATCACAAACACAATAAGTGAGCACAACAATCGCAATTATTTCGTGCAATGGGCGAATAACGTATCAAAATGCGAGGAAATATTAAGGTAAAATAGGCAAATATTGCTAAACATCATGGCTCTTGGTGATTTGTTGGTCAAAAAAAATAATGGAGAGATATTTTATGACATGATTAATGATATAGGGATTGGGGTTATTTTTTTCTTTCTTTGAAATGGTAAAATGAATAATTTAAGGATTCGGAGACAGAAACACTAGGTGATTTATTCTCACCTATCCAAGCCTTGGGAACAAAGCAACCCGGTACATGTGCTGATTGCAGGTTGCAAGTACCCGGGTAGAATTAGCCGAGGCGTGCAAAAGCTAACCTAGACACCACCGTTATAAAAAAATGAATAGTAATGCAAAGAATGTTATATTGGGATAACTTTAAGAGTACCTTTTTTCTATAGATACTTTATCCCAGTATTGCTAATACATGTCTCCCTAATCGGTATTCTGTCCTGAATGAAATAGTACTCCCACTGTCTTAATTTATATGACACGCTTTCCGTTTTAGTTAGTCTAAACACATTTTGGTATTTAGTAACAATTTTTACTTTATGAGATGATTTACAATCACACAAATTTCTATGGTTTGTTTTAAACCACAAATTTCAAAAGTCCTCCTTTCTTTCTTTAACTATGTATTCGGTCAAACACATTCACATAAATTGGAACAGGGGAGTACATAGTTTCTCGCATAACTTGATGCGAGTATTGTTTTGGACTGCCAACCAAATGCTGTATAAAATTGTGTACAAATTATTTTTTCCTAATACGATTAACCAAATGATGCATAAGTTATGCAGAGATTATTTCCCTAATCATTCTAACCAAACATAGTACTATTTTCTGTTGGATTTCATGTCAGGAGTATTTATTCAACGGAAAAGGGCCAATAATGCCCCTCAACTATTCAAAATAGAGCAGTTATATCCTCCGTTGGATTTTGGTCTCAAATATACCCTCACCGTTGGATTTTTGGTCCAGACTTACCCCTCAAACTTAACAGACTTCCACCTAGGATTTGATCCACTTTTAAAGGTAAGTTTTTGATGATATGGAGTGCCACATCGGGAAAAAGCCTACCCCACCGGTTCTGATTTTGACAAAAGACCTCTGTTCTGCTTTGGAATGCCATAGTCGGACTCAACCGCAACACACCACTGATTCAGCTCTATCTCGGAGTGGATAATTTTGAACCGCAACACACTGATTCAGTTCAAAGGAAAAAGTATCATTGTTGAAAACATGAAATAAGGAACCTGCATAAATATAAATCTATATATTATTTTGAGAGTTGGGACGAAAGTGAAAAAAAGACTTGCCTTCTCCCTGTTTCCATATAGAACAAGACCATATAATAATCGGAAAAGGGTCAAAATTACCCCTGAACTATTGAAAATAGGGCAATTTTACCCTCCGTTTGAAAACGGTCTAAAAAATACCCTTATCGTTAGTATTTGGATCACTTATACCCCTCAATTCTAACGGTTACACCACCTAAGCATAAAACATCTTAAAAGATTAATTTTCTGATGACTTGGCTCCACCTAGGATAAATTGTCTCCACCCTTCTCAACAACTACTCCAGTCACCACCACGCTATAACTTTTTTCTTTTTCATATTCCACCTTCTTCACTCCCAAGTACAGGTGAACTAGTACAAAGGAAAATATCCAATATTGGCTCCACTCCATGACAAAAGATAATTGAACAAACCCACCTTAAAAGAAAGTGGATTTTGGATTTTCTCTTTCCTCAGCAGTAGAGAGCTCCACCAGCGAACTATGCACCCTACTTTCCTATTTTAACTGGACCAAATATATATCTTCCATAAAACATTACCTTCACCATAAATTATGTCCGAGAAGTCTTTACATTTGGTCGGGAGCCTCATTTTTTAAGTGGGTTTAAAATCATTTGATGGTTTTGCTGCTATATTGCTGCGATGTTCTTGAAAAACTTGATTATATATTGTTGGTGATGGCGGCGTTTGGTGGAGCTATGGTTGAATAGTGGTGGAGATTGGAGTGGTATAGTTATGGTTATAAGTGATCTTCAATGGGTATTTTTTGGCATTTTCATTTCCCTCGTGGTTAGAGACGGTATAGAGCAAAGGAATGTGATGGCGTATTGCTACAAAATTGATTTGCAGACATTGGAGATGAAAGGGTGAGGGGAATGAAAGTGGAAAGAAGATAAGAAAGGAAAAGAAAATAAGGAAGAAATAAGTGAAAGAGCAAAGAATAAAATAATGTGTTAATGAATATTTCTCTTTTGCACTTCATTTATTTTAATCTTTTCAATGCGAGCTGGAGTTCCGTTCTAAAAGAGGGGTATAAGTGATCTAAATTCCAACGACGAGGGTATTTTTGAGACCGTTTTAAAACGGAGGGAAAAATTGCCCTATTTTCAATAGTTGAAGGGCAATTTTGGCCCTTTTCCGTATAATAATTGAATCACTCTGATGCTTTAGCTCGAACCAATAATTTCTCAATTTTAGGTGTTTTTGGGTTTGATTTGATGGTTTTGAGATTGTGGAGATCCGATGAAGACCCTAAGTCGGTCTTTTCTTTAATTGGGTTTTCTTGCTTAGATTGTGAATTACGTATTAACAACATATTTTCTTTAAATGTGAAGTTAGAATCAAGCTTTGGTTAGTTTTATCATAAAATGTTTAGATGATTGAGAAAGAGATGATACGAAAGAGAGAGAGAAGAGTGGTGGAAAATGGTCTGAAAACCATTCCAGAAGGCAATAGGCAAGTTACAGCAGCATGTCAAAGGTATTAGCAAAGAGAGGACAGAATTTATGTATGAGAAATAATGGGGATTTTTTTGTCCAACTTGGATTTCCAACTCAGCACAAAATATTAGTTTATGTGAGTTATATGTGACGTGTAATCTGTTAGTTTTGTAGGGGTGTATGTGATCCACTTCACTAACGGTAAGGGTATATTTGAGACCAAAATCAAACGGAGGGTATACTTGCTCTATTTTGAATAGTCGAGGGGTATTTTTGACCCTTCTCCGTTTATTCAATCCCTCCAACCAAATGACCCTCGAGGGTTTGTGTTGTTTGTCTCGAGGAATCCTCATCTCATGAGTTAGCTTTTGGGCGGTAGGCCCAAGCTCCATTTTCTTAACATCTAAGATGTCAAGTAACGAAGTATAGAGACAAGTCAGTCTTAAGTGTAACTAGAAATGATTGCATGGAATATAAAAAAAATCAGAGAACTTGTTTTTCTTTTTTAGTTTTTTTTTTCCACCAACAGAGTACACAAGAACAACACTTTTCAGTTCATGAAGTTGCGTCTTCTATCCCGGAAAGAGCTATCTATTCTACTTTTAGGAAGAGTGGAGACATAATGGCTTGACCATGATCCAATATCTATGTTAGCATCAGTGCTTACAGTTGGCTTCCATGGTTGAAGTTGGTTGTTAGCATTCAAATATTCTTGGAGGAGAAATTCCGAGATGGTTATCTTCACCGATTTCCTCCTCTTCCATATACATGGATTGTGTTGCTATAAATGCCATATTTTTTTACTAAATATTCCTGATTCTAATATGTGGGTACCTGTGCTCTGCAGGTAAGATTATGCAGGGAGAAGAAATCTGGCAACATTTATGCCATGAAGAAGTTGAAGAAATCTGAAATGCTCATCAGAGGACAGGTGAGCAGGGGAATTTTGCATCCATCATTTGTCTATTGAATTGTCATTATATGCCTAATTTTAGCAACGTTGCTGCTACTCTCTGATAGAGTATGTAATTATGATGCTAAGAAACCTCAGAGTTGTAAATTGACTGCCTATACACATCGACATACCACTGATGGTGGTGGTATACTGCCAAGCTGTTTAGCCTAATTCAGCATATATCCCTCCGCTCTTGTTTATCTTTTTATGGCCATTAATTCTAAATTTCAGCTCCATTTCCCATTTTACTTGTTAATTTTCCTGTCTCTTTGGGTGATGGACTTGGGAGGGATGGCTGATGGGTTGTCTGCAGGTGATTCAAGAACATTTTTAGAGGATCTTGCCTTTTGATTATTATGACCTTAACATCCTTTTGTGCACCACTTAAATAAAATAACCGAACATGAAGAGAACTTCTTAATACATCAGGTTTTAGTACTCTTCTTTGATTTAAGTTTCATCTCCTGACATGCAAAATGACTAGTTAAAGCATCATCCCAAATGCGTGTGATAACTAGCTTTTCTATCCTGCATGGTGCATGATCTCTAGGGCTCTTGCGTAACCATATACTTGTTCGATGGTTGCCATTATACATGCATCATCCCAAATGCATGTGGTAACTGTTCTTTTGCTAGGTAGTAATGGCTGCCATTATAGAGTATATTTTTGATAGTTACATTATGCCATAAACTTTGACCAAGAACTTTTTTATGATAGAATTTAGGAATACTTTAAAATTAGAATTTCCCTTCTCGTTGTGCTCAATTAGGGTGGTATCTTGGTTTTTTGCGATTTAAAGCTAACTTTTTTTTTCTGTCATTCATAATTGTTTCCTAAAACCCTCTCTCCCTTCTTTATACAAGAAATATGGGTTGTCTATTTAGGTGCTTTATTTATTCACTTTATTTATCTCACCTTTGATGCTGGATGATATTATCAACTATTACCCCATTTGCTCCAACTTTTGTGGGTAGTATTTTTTTTTGATGAAGTAATAACTTTCATTCAAAAGGCATCAAGAAGATGCAAAATGATTTACAAAGGTTGACTATGTTGCTCATGTACAATATTAAGCTACTACTAAAGAGCCAACACAATCCACAAAAAGTTCACAACTGAAAATAGGTGACTGCTTGAGCCAAGTAAATAAACTAAGAAGGCATTTGCCTTTAAATACATGGTTTGGAGTTGAGATCCCATCAAAACATCCACGGTTTCTTTCATTCCAAATGCACCAAAAGATAGAAGCAGGAACCATTAGCCAAGTCTTTTTGATGGATTTATCAACTCTCCATGAGCACCAGCTCTCATACGCTTCCTTAATGCTGCCAGGCATCACCCATGCTATTTTGAAGATGGTAATAAACATATCCCATATAGCGGCTGCCACTGTACAATGCAAAAAAAGGTGCCTAACACTTTCTGATTCCTTTTGGCACATATAGCAACTATTAACTGTCTGAATGCTCCTTCTACTTAGATTATCTTGAGTGATGCAAGATTCTAGAAGAGAGACCCATGTGAAGCCAATTACTTTCACAGGCAGCTTGGTTTTCCAAATGAGTTTCCATGGCCATTTGTCAATTAGCACATTGTTTGAACATAGATGAGCATAGCCTTCTTTGACAGTGTAGATCCCCTCATTTGAGCTCCCCCATTTGAGCTTGTCCCTAGTTTGAGAGTTGATTGAGAAACCTGCTAGTTTTGCCAAGAAGTCCAGCAACTCATTGAGTTCCCAATCCTGAATGTTCCTTCTAAAAAGAAGATTCCAAGAATTGTTCTGCCAATTTTGCGCAACTGTTGAGTCTAGCTTAGAGGCCAGCAAGAATAAACCGGGAAATTCATCTTTCAATGTCACTGTTCTTGTCCACCTGTCTTTCCAAAACGAAATTAGAGCACCATATCCTAGCTTGAGAGAGGAATTCTGCTGAAATTCATAGCATTTGTGGGTAGTATTACTTTGACAACCTGTTCTTCTATGCTGGACATGCTGTCTAGTGAATTAGTCAAGGTGCCTGCTAGCTGGATGGGATGATCAATATCAAAATAAAAAATCTGCCACTAGGAACAGTTACCGATCTCTTGTTCAATATTCCTAACCTTTTAAATTGGTCAAATACATCGACGAGCCCTCAAACTTGGCTCAGTCTTTCATCTTGTCACCTTATCTATATGTGGTACTATTGGACACCTCATGTTATCTAGACTCTGCCCATTAAGCACATCTTGCTGTCATGACAAGGTGTGTTGCGCACTTTTATTGAGCGCTTAAAATGGACTTTGACAAGTCTAAAGTGCGGCCCACTCCATCTCCAACTTGGGAAAACATCACTTTGCAGTCTTTGTCTGTGTTTTTCCTCTTTTCTTATTCTTTCTCCTCTTTGTTCCTCTTAATTGACTATATTTTTCTTTCACATTAATCTTTTGTCTTTCTTCTCAAAATTGTTTCCATAGAGTAATTTTTATTTGGATTTGTGTTGCTTCCATGACTTTTCGTTACAATTCGACTTTGATGCATAAACGAATGGAGAAGAGCTGCTCGATTCCTCAACTGCTATCCCAAGTATAGACCGACGAGGATGAATAAACTAACAAGAAGTTTGGAGAAAAAAATGAACACACATTAGAAAGGCTTGATGGTGTTTGAAGAGGCAGCCAGCTGCAGTCATGGTCGCAAAAGCCCTGTTTTGGCTTCGACTTGGATATTTTTGGCTGGGGAAAATTTTGCTTAAAAATTGGGGTTTTCGTTCGTTTTTTGTGCTACCAGTTTGGCGAAGAATATGACGACATGAAAGAGTTTTGACATTTTGTTTGGGGCGGGATGGGGGGATACGGGGAAGAAGATGACCGAGGTGGAGGGGGTTCTAAGAAAATGTCTTCTGTTAGATTAGTTAGACTCAAGAGCCATGTGACATTGTTTCACTCGTTACTTTTCCAGGTCACCGTGTGTAAATTTTACACGTTATGTTGGTTTACTGGTTAGCACTAATGGGTTTAATTAGCACATTTGGGCAACATGAAGTGTCCAATCTGTGGTATGCAAAGATGAGGTGCTAAGATGGAAAATTGTGTCAAGTTTAGGGCATGTTGATGTATTTGGCGTTTTGAATATGAGTGCATCATGGAATTTATTAGAGAGTTTCATGACATCCTTTCTAGGGCTATATTTTATTTGCATGTCTTACGGGGACACTCTTGTCTTTCTCCTCATTTTTCTGGACAGTTTTTCTTTTGAAACTTAATTGAGATAACCTTCTTCCCAAGCCCTTTCTCGTGAAGGTCGGCATTTATCCCTTAAATAAGAGAACCTTATTGCCTTCATGAAGCAGAACTGATCGAGTATCGCCCGAAGGTCGTTCATTCCCCTCATGAAATGAAATGATGGAGTGTCATGTTAAGGTTATGTTTTCTTTGCTCCGTGTATGAATGATTGAGACTCCTGGTTGATGTACTGGAGAGCTTAACATAGCCAATGTATTCTATATTTTAATAATAAGTTGGAGGGATGGGTCTGTAATATGTTTGCATGTGGCATCTGCTTCTTCATGATGTGGTCAAATGCAATGTCCTCAGAAGCGCATTCACTGTTAACAAATTGAATTTCACAGGTGGAGCATGTGAGAGCGGAAAGAAATTTATTGGCAGAAGTGGCCAGCCATTGCATTGTAAAATTATACTACTCATTCCAAGATGCTGAATATCTTTACCTTGTCATGGAGTATCTTCCTGGCGGTGACATGATGACTCTGCTGATGAGAGAAGACACCTTGACTGAAAGTGTAGCTAAATTTTATATTGCTCAGAGTGTCCTGGCTATAGAGTCTATTCACAGGCATAATTACATTCACAGGTGTGCTTGCATCAACTTCTGATTTGTGAAAGCTAATGTTATGAGATGATTAAGACTTGAGATAATTTATGTGCGTAATATTGAATGCAATTACACAATAGCTTTCTTGAGGCACAGTTCTTTAGACAGGGTGATGTTTGATGTCATATTTTCCTTCTTTTTTTTCCAGAGATATCAAACCTGACAATCTTCTTTTGGACAAAAATGGTCACATGAAGCTCTCTGACTTTGGTCTCTGTAAGCCTCTTGACTGTAGAACATTAACCACATTAAAGGAAAATGAAGCTATGGATGATGAGAATATAAAGGATCCTATGGATATAGATAGCTTCCCAGATACCAGTGATGGAAGTAAGTGGAAAAGCCCCCAGGAACAACTTCACCATTGGCAGATAAACAGGAGGAAACTGGTATGATATTTGTCTTTTTTCTTTTGTTCCTTTGGGTTGTGAACAACTTCACCATTTCCTAAAATGATTTTATAACTATTTGGTGTGTAAAGATGTGATTTGCTGCGTTATAATTTAACAAGTTTTGTAGTGTTTCCAAACACTTGCACTTACCGAAAGAGATTATCCCAGGAACCAGAAGCTGTGTTTTTCATGTATCTCAGTCTATAGAAGAATGCTTTTGCTCATTACCTATCAAAAAAAAAAAATAAATAAATAAATAGAAGAATGCTTTTGCAATGTGACAATGACTCTGTCATATAATCTTTCATATTCGCTTTTGCAGACACTTAACTTAGTTTGTGTTATCTAGCCAGTATTAAATTTTATATGTAGTTGAAACTAATTTTTGCCTTTTCCAATATCTAAAGGCATTTTCAACCGTCGGTACGCCAGACTATATTGCTCCTGAGGTACTATTAAAGAAGGGATACGGAATGGAATGTGACTGGTTAGTATTTATTCTGAAACTATAGTTAGCTTTTTTGCAATAGATCACCAAAATATCTTGGATTCTCTGCTCGTCATGTCTAGTGATGTGCATGAATCTACTTGACAAATACATATATATATTCTTTGATTCTTTGATAATCGAGAAATCCCTGAGGGCCAGTGGCGTACTGGTCGAAACTCAATGAATAAGGGTCCACGTCCCACCCCTCTACCCTTCTCTACTTAAATATCAAGACTTTTGTCTGAGACAAGGTTCAAACCCCTCCGCTGCAGCTAACATATCATGTGCTACACTCTTACCACTAGACCAAAGCTGTGAAGGCTCTATTTGACAAATATCTATATGTCAATAAACTATTTGACACATTTCCCTCCCAATAAATAAGTTGCTTTTATACGTCTTTCTTGATTAGTTTGCTTTCAACATTTGTGGTGCACTTTTTCGGTATAAAAAACCATTTGTGATGGCACTTTTTCATACTAATGACTTTCCTTTTCAACTCACTCCAAAAAGATTGACATATTTACATAATTAGAATCTTTTATTTTAACATTTCAATTTTACCGTAATAGACATGGCATTTTTAAGATCATTAGAATTATGATATGTGATGTGTTAAAAAAATTTACAAAAAACTTCAACACATGTACCCCCTTATCCCTGGTTAGGTTTTTTGTCCCTACTTAAGAATGGTTTAGCAAAATGGCCTCGGGGGCAGCACTTCAAGTTATAAATTGACAAGTGCTACCACGGGTGCAGCACTTCAAGTTATAAATTGACAAGTGCTGCCTCTTCAGGAAATATAAAGGGCACGGGGTAGCACTTCAAGTTATTTGGGAGAATGTTGAAAGAGATAAAAGGTCAAGCGCTACCACGGGGGCAGCACTTACTTAAAAGGGATGGCAGGATGCGGGCGTTAATATAAGATTTCGTAGGGGTATTTCCGTCCGCGGTGTAGCACTTCAAGTTATAAAAGGTCAAGTGCTACCATGGGGATAGTACTTGCAAACCATTTTAAGCGAGGTCAGTTAGGCAAACCATTGCCTAAGGTGTTATAGTTGTGTAATTCAAAAAATTTCACCACATGGTACCCCTTATCCCTGGTTATGGTTTTTGTCCCCACTTAAGAATGGTTTAGCAAAATGGCCTCGGGGGCAGCACTTCAAGTTATAAATTGACAAGTGCTACCACGGGTGCAACACTTCAAGTTGTAAATTAACAAGTGCTGCCTCTTCGGGAAATATAAAAGGCAAGTGCTGCCTGTGAAGAGATTAAAGAGGCAAGTGCTGCCAAGGCAACACTTCAAGTTATCTTGGAGGGCGAGGTAGCACTTCAAGTTATCTGGGAGAATGTTGAAAGAGATAAAAGGTCAAGTGCTACCACGGGGGCATCACTTACTTAAAAGGGATGACGGGATGCGGGCGTCAATATAAGATTTCGTAGGGATATTTCCGTCCGCAGGGTAGTACTTCAAGTTATAAAAGGTCAAGTGCTACCACGCTTAAAGTTAGCGGAGGTCATTCTTGCAAACCATTTTAAGCGAGGTCAGTTAGGCAAACCATTGTCTAAGGTGTCATAGTTGTGTAATTCTCCCTATTTTTAAAAATTCCGTCCAGAATAAAAATGAAGCGATGTCAGAAAATATTGTCTCACCTAGGCCCGTCTTACAAAATGCAACCTAGCAATACCAATTAGCGGCAAGTGTAGAAATGTAGAAGCCAAACAACTGGTTCACTACAAGCAATTGGAGTCAAGGATATGAATCCTTACAGTCCCCATTGATCCATTTAAATCCATTTTTTTAATCAAGTAATCCATTTAAATTCATCTGTAAACGTATAGCAGCAAAAACATAAACCTACAATACGAGAAATGAAATGCTTACACAACCTCACTGATAATTGAAAAGAAAGAAAAGATTCATATGGGGATTGAAATGGCATTCTAAGTTATCTGTTTATTTTGGTTGGGTGGCCTGCTTGTGTTGGGGAAGGCAAAGGAGAAGTAGGGAGGAGTGAGGAGTGAGGGCATAAGTGTAATCGGGAGGATGCTGCATGACGTAATGGGAGTATGACAGGGGGAATCACAACTGAGAGCCCTGGATGGGGAAAGAAAGATTTTGGGACAGGTGGGAAGGGGGCTAGAGATACATCACCATAGGATGAGGGATCGATAGCTCGAAGGAAAGGAGTAGAGAGTTTCTAGATGCTGCCATGGAAGGGGTAAGAAGAAGGGAGTAGGAAAAATCAGTGAATGATTTTCCCTTCCTTCTATGTCCAAGTGTTTAACCTACCCCCTCCAAGGCCTTCACCATTCTGGGGATGATTTAGGCTGGGTTTGGCAGATAGTTGGGCTTGGCAGGATATCTGATGCCCGCCAGATCCAGTGCTCATCTGCATGTAGAACAACCTCATGTGGAATGAAACACATTTGTGGTTTGGGATTTTGTGCAACTTCAATGGTAGCCAGACCACTTCCACACTTATGATGAGAACTGCAGGAAAATGCTTTTGTTTTCTAATCTAACCCACTGTATAATATCTTATTTTTTAAAGAAAAATGAATCACGGTGTGCTTTATCTCTTTCTCTTCTTTTATCTAATATACTCCATGCAGGTGGTCCCTTGGTGCAATTATGTACGAAATGCTCGTTGGTTACCCTCCATTCTACGCTGATGATCCAATAACTACTTGCAGAAAGGTAATATATTTACCTTTATGTTTCTTACTTCTTTCATTTCTTCAAGTATGTTTGTTTTCTCTTTATATGATAAAGATATCTGCTGCTGCTGAGACAACAGAAAGTGCCATGCTGCTTTCACTGGTAAAATCAGTAGAGTAAAAGAAAAGTTTGATGCTAAGAACTTGTTGCAAAATGCCAGCAGACAAAGAACTAGAGTCTTAGTATGTAACTTTGTCCAACAGACAGAAGAACTTATTGCAAAATGCCAACAGACGAAGAACTAGAATGCTTATTATGTAACCTTGTCCAAATAAGAACCAACTTTATTTGCATAGAAGACAACTTGGATGGATATGCTTGAGACCTTTCCGCTATAAGCTTACCATATAGAGTAATCCGTGCTGTTTGGGTCAAAAGGGTTAAGTTTTCTACCTGTTTGTACTAAAAGTCTCAGTAGAAGTAGTTCATGACAAGTGATATGCTTGCCACTGCTACAACCGAATTAATATGAGAATATGGAGCATTGGTGACTGACCCCTATCTCTGTATAAGACTTAACTATAACGTACTTGTTGCCTTCTTGTTGGAGCTAACCATCTTTCTAGAATCAAATCTGTCAGATTCTGATTCCATGTGTGTGTTTGCCAGATCGTTCACTGGAGAAATCACCTAAGATTTCCTGAAGATGTCAAACTCTCACATGAGGCAAAGGATCTTATCTGCAGGTTACTCTGTGATGTTGAACATAGACTGGGTACTGCAGGTTCAAACCAAATAAAGGTATCATTTGAATCATTTGCATCCAGTTAGTTTCACCGGAACTTTCATGATTCTTCTGGTAAATTTATTCCTAGTGGCTTGTATCAGGCTCATCCTTGGTTCAAGGATGTTGCATGGGATAAGCTATACGAAACGGAAGCAGCCTTCAAACCCGAAGTTAACGGAGAGCTGGACACTCAGAATTTTATGAAGTTTGATGAGGTATTCCACTGAAGTCAATGTCTTTCAGTCTTTTTTATTAGGGTTAGTGACGTTCATAACCAATGGCATACAACTTTTAATCCTTTTAAATCTCTAATGCGCAGTTGATATCTATCTTTAAAACCTAGTGTTTGTCTTATTTTATTTATGTACTGTCCCACCATCTGCATTAACTCACAAAATGGACCACAATATGTGTCTTTAACTCTTTATTCACTGTCTACTTAGAGTATTGGTGAACTGTGTGAATTTCATCATCCAAAAGGTTAAGCACTAGAGAAGGATAGACTTCAATTTTTATGCTTGTAGATCTACAACACACCCTCTCACATGCGGGTTTGATTCTCTTTCTTGGGTCAAGTACTTTTTTTTATAAGATAAAATAAATTTTCATATATGTTAGGGCCAAACAAGAGCCCCTATACAAGAGGGAAACCAAAAAGTAGAAAACCTACAAAAAGATATGGTACTAACGCCACCCAATCTTCGATACAACAAGCAATTTCATGGTGCACCAGAGAGAAGTCCTTCAATTGCTCTCCTATTTCTCTCTCCAAATGACTCACGTAAGTGGTAATGGAGCAATCCTCAAAGCAGGGGAAGATTTGCATTGACTCCGCCGGTGTCATCCAACACCACTGGATCGATAGTTTTTGCTAAATATGTACTCCCTCCATCCCAATTTATGTGACACACTTTCTTTTTTGATCTGTCCCAAAAAGAATGACACACTTCCGTATTTGATGACTAATTAATAGCATTATTTCTTTTCTACCCTTGTTGGGCTCTACTTACATTAAAAGCTACCAACAACTTTTTAATCACTCCAATCTTCGCTCTCTTACTTTTTGTTTACATCTTACAAGGGTAATTTTGAAACTTTACAAGGTCAATCTTTATTTCTTAAACTCCATGCAAAGTCAAACTACGTCACATAAATTGGGACGGAGGGAGTATATATAATAACAAGCAAAAACAAAAGTTTGACTATAAATTAAAAAATGACACCACTAGAACAAAAACAAGGGCAGGCCAGCTGGTCCAACCGCCTGTTAGTCAACTGAGATGTTTAGTGTTTGAATCCATTAGCAGGGACCTATGTTAGAGATTTTTTTTTTTCACAAAAAAGAAAACTTTGATACCAGTAACGAAAAATCCGTGTACGCCACTGCCTCAAAGCCCTACGCCTGCCTCTCCGTCTTTCCCAATTCCAACTAAACATATTTTGTTGATGGGGGATGGTGAATCCAAAAGGATCTCTGCTTCCTCTAAAACCATGTGAAGTCTGTGTCCTCCTCATCTAAGAGTTCTATTCCTTTTTGTAGGTTGCCTATCGAAAGATAAAAGTCCACATAGTAGGCATGGTCACAACCTTTGACAAGAGTAGCTTCTTGAAGCTATATTCTTTTTTGAGGAAGTAACACATTTCATGATGGTTACGCGCATTAAACGGCATGTGTTTCCTCAATTGTGCTTCGTTTTATTTTCGGTTGAATTGATAGGTCGTGGAAGTTGTTCACGAGTTGCTGATGTTCGACTCGCAATAACTATGGGCATGGAAAAGGGGCCAAGAGATGGGGGAAGCTATAATATTATCTGTGTGTGTGTATTCCACTGACTAACTTTTAGGTTTAAAAAAGTATATATAAATGTGATTCTGCAGAAATATAGGAGCTAAGAAAGCAAAAAACAAGAGATTGATTCTAAAGAATTTGGCTCGGTCCGGAATTCTCCAAGATGAGTAGATATGAAAAATGTGTTTCTTGCATCATAAAGTTCGTGCCTCAAACAATGACACCTAAAATGATCCTAAGTCCTAAAGAAAAATAGTCCATCCTTTGAATCTCAACCTCGGGGAATTCGATTCGTATTGATATTATTTCATATTAGATGCTAAATCTAGTTACTTCAATTGTGATTTGATTACTATGGTGCTTCACTTCAAAGAAACGTTCGCTCCATTTCGTGCTTTTCACTTGAAGCTCCATGAACCTTGTCGCTTTTTTGCACTTTGTTATATGTTTAATTTTTAATCAGCTAAATTTTTTGTTTATTTATTTATATCTGCAACACGTCCGCTAATCAACATTTTCAAAGGAGTTTTCTCTTTTCTTCCTTTCTCTTTCAAAAGTACATTAAGTAGAGTTTCCTATAATGCAAGCTGAATCCTTCCTAGTCTTTCCACATTCTAAAATTAGAGTCTTTAACAATGCTTTCTATGATCCAAGAAAGAAAAAAAAAACTGTTGCCTTCTATGACACACTCCAAAAGCAGCTTATTCTTTACAGCCAGCTAATTTTATGCCGAGATCTTAATGTTCTCCTTACTGCTACAAATGTAATAGGGAAGTCAACCTTTCTCGTTTAATCTCTGTTTCTTGTCAAACTTAGTCACATCATGATGTTTAGTTCTGGCATCTTTTGAAGACAGTTGAGCATTTTTGGGTTGTCAAACTTGCAGTCCTCAATCTTACTTAGATTTAGATAGTCACAAGAATATGCTTGATTCTCATTTATGCCTTCTGTAACTGCATTTGGTGGATTTACTCAGTCACCAATATCATTCTAGTTTAGTGCAAATATACTCTTCCAATGGTTTATTTATCTTGTTCTTCATGCATATATTTCTCCCTGTAAGTAACTCTGTTCTTGCCTTCTGGACTTCTTCGTAGACGGATACTCCAACATCAGCAAGATCTGGTTCAGGACCTTCTCGGAAGGTTTGTAGCTGGTTCTTATCTGAATCTATTTTAGCACCTTTTAATATGCTAGTACTTTATTGCTAACAAAGTTTTGTGCATTCTTAACCCCGCCACTTTCCTGAAACTCTGCAGCAACGAGCAAAAGAGGGAAGCTTAGAAGGGTTACTCAGAATATACTATGGAACCGTGTTTTGGTTCCATGTTAAACAAAAGAACTATCTATATCTGTTTTCATCAACTCTTATCCAAATATATTTAAGGGATATTTGGATATTGCAAATCAATAGCTCTCAAAATATGTATATATACTGCAGTGCCTGTAGATTTTTTGATATTTTTCCTATATATTTTCTTTTTTAGTAATAGATATATAGCTTAAATCAAATTGACACCACATAATTGCAGATAGACATTAGATAGAACCTACATGTCTGGACATGTATATAACATGCTTTATGAGTCAACAAGTAAAGTAAGATCTTTAACTTTACTGTCAATATCTGTTACTACCAAGAAAGAAAAAAAGGTACAAGTAGATCTCGCACTTCGATCTTCTTGTTTTGTTTCTTGTACATCTCAGCTTGCATTAGTGCTCCTAAAAGTATGATATTCACATTCAGAGAACATGTCAATTCCTTGGGATCATGTCCATACATGATCAAATAGTGACACAAAGTCTAGGTGCAAAATTAGAACTGGAAATAAGACTGTCTATGCAAACGTTGTAGAAATGTGGGTTTGAGCATGACTTTGCGAGGTTTTGTAAGGGTCGTAAAGTTTTCTCTAGTTTTTATAGTGCAGCCTGCAGGATTTGTGGTAAATCTAGAAATTTCTGTATCAGTAGTTCCATATCCTGGTTTCTTGTATCTAATCAGTCAGAAATTATCTATATTTTAATTTAAAATATTTATGCAAATAAGGTCCTACTAATTTATCAGCCTCTGAATTCTAAGTCAGAGATCTCATTTTGGTTTTCATGTTTTTATAGATGTCATTAACTCCAAGGATTTAAGTTTTGTGGGCTATACGTACAAAAACTTTGATGCAGTCAAGGTTCTACGCAGCTCTTCTGGTGAGTCATTTGTTCCCCTTTCGAGGCCTTTCACTCTACTGTGTAATACTCTGTATACTTTAATTAGACACTTGTGCCTGCTTCATCTTTCGTAAAAGTGGACCTCTGACACCTCATCTAGAACCTCGCTGGAACTACTGTAAGTGCTCATTACAAAGAAGCATTTTGGGTTTCCCCCTAACTTTGGTGGGAATCTCTGCAAGACTCTTAATCTCAAAAATAAAACCAGTTCAGAGTTCATCTGATTGATTTTATTATTGTTATGTTACTATTCGTGATGTTAGCAGTGGATGGTGTTTCAAAGCTATTTGTTTGTTTATCTGGCTTCTTGTATGAGTATGGATGTTACGATATGCCTACTTTGCTTCCTTTCCCAAACTCTGATATTTTAAGGATGCATCTTCTAAATTGCATGTGGATTTAAATATGTTGTAGGAGGTAGAGAAGATGGTTTGAATTGATCATCTTAAATTTCAATTTGATAATTAACGGTCTGGTACTGCAAAGTTGCGGTTCCAAACAATAATAACATAGTGCTGCTTATCTGCGAGAAGTTTTGTGGATATTAGAACTGGAGAAATCAGAGGAAATGTTGAAACTATTCTAGAAGAAGAAAGATCCCTTATGCATTAGACTATGTACTTTCTTATTGAACTTCAAAATGATGCTTTATCGAAAATAAAGAAATGAATTGCGGTAAATACTTACCCACACACCAAACCGATGGAGTCGTGCCATGTTTGAAAATAAAGTTCCATCATTCAACCATAGTTAATTAATGTATATTTTTACGCTATTAAATCACTTAACCATGGTAAGTCAACATTGATTTGGTGTAAACAACCAGTGTGGGTAAGTATTTACCAGAATAGAACTTCAAGCGACTGCATTGATAACTCCTGCTATTTTGAATATATCTCTGTGGGCCTGATTTAATGAGTCGTATCTGTCATGTTTCTATTTTCCTTATAAAAGGGGAAGTGTTGTATCCTTGTCTACTCTAAATGTGAAGAATGATTTTTTCATCTTTTACCAGATCCTACGAGGGATTCATCACCGAGACGACCATCAATTGATTCCATATTCAGTAAGTTTTAATGTCCTTGAATATCCTTAAAGATTGAACTTGTTATTCTACTAGTCTAATAAATGTGTCTGCAGGTGATTCTAAGGACTATCCTTCAACAAAAGCAACAGCTGGAGAAATAGATACCGAGATGATAACATCAACCGGTAATGGGATATCTCCATGATATTGCAAGTGTTTTCTTGAGAACAAAAAGAACTACCTAAGGGGAGGTAGCATACACCTGTTGTATTTGATCAGGTTGCTCACCCCTTCTCAGCATTCAAGGTGGTTCCTTCTGGCATTGCAGGACCATCATATAAGTGTACAGTAGTGCTTGAGAAACTTCGCTGATTTGTAAGACAGAAAACTATTTGTAGGGAAGGTTTGTGCAATAGAAACTTAGGCTGCTTGGTATGTATGCATTGCCCTGGCTGCCCAGGTTGGCAATCAAATGCTTTCTCTTGTGGCAGTTTCTGCTCTGATAAATCTAATTAATGGGAAACATGCATTACATCTTCTAGTTTAGGGGCCACTTATATTGTAGTTTTTCCAGATACAGGCAAAACTTTGTCGATCAGCCTGTGGTGTTTCAACTATTGTATTTTCAAATTTTTTCATCTCTAGACCAGAATATATTGCTACCCCATTGTATCACCTCATTTCCCTCAGAGGCTATGTTAGACCTTTTGGGAAGAGTGGTGAGACATGGCAAAGTGGCTTCCTCGAGCATCATAAAGAAACTTATCGCCAAACCTCAAAATTGTAGTATCATATGCAAAAGATTAAATGGCGTCAGTGTTGGTTAAACTCCTAAACTACTTCCCAACAGTGCAGATACCCGACTGTATCACCCAAACGTTTTTTCGTTTGTTGTCTTTACTAGAATTTGAGCTCTAATCTTCTTTCAGCCGTTTCATTTGATAGTAAACCACAGAATACAGTGCTAATATGCTCTCCTTTCCTTCCGTCTGAAGGTCCTTGCGGCTGACATTTCGATCTTCTATTGACCCTATTTGTGCTGGCTCTCCTGAACACTAGATGGGAAACTGGCGAAATATGAGGAATGTGATATAAAGTGGAGAATAGGCCAGCAGTTTCCTTTCATTTAAAATTGAGAGAAACAAAGAAATCATTTTGTTTTGTTTAATCAATGTTAAAATTTCCCTATAGAATAATCTCTAACAACAAAGTTCCGGTAGGCTGTGCATATTGATTAAACATTGTTGTTAGCCATGGAATCACACAGAAACTGTCCCTTCCCCAATTTCCTAGCCATGGAATCACACAGAAACTGAAGAACGAAAATAACTCCGGTAACAACACTAAGGTTTTGACTCAAATAATACCTTATACCGGGTGGCAAACCCCTGTGAAACAAAATTTAGAAACTCACAAAAATAAGTACAAGACACCAAAGACCATAAAATAAGTAGCTGCACTCGACTCCAAAGTGACCCCAAAAAAATCAAACCATCACAACGACCAACAAATTAGACCACGAGACCCATTGCTTATACCTATCACATCTATAGGATTGGACTGAAACAATGAATTCTATAAACCTTTCAGAAAATTAAACTCTTAACCGACAGATACAACATCTTAATTCTTCTCATCAGCATTCTATTCCTTCTTATCATCCTTTTCCTCTGTAGCTGCAGGGGCCTCTTTGTCTTCAGGCTTGTCTTCTTTATCTTTGCCTTCAACACTAAGTTTCTCAATAAGTTCAGTAGCAGCAGCCGCAGCTTCTTCACTTTCTCCAGATTTTGTCTGTTGAGATTCAGCAATTTCTTCAACCTTCTCTTTGAAACTTTTGCAATCTGTCGAACAAGAAAAGGTGAAAGTTGTAAAACTGATTTTGAGCATAAAGAGGTAGTGTGAGGAACTGCCCCAACTAATCTGGAGTAATCTCAGACAGTTGTCCTTATTTAAGATGACTTACTGGCATACAGCCTAGGAAAGAAATGTTATCAAGATAAATGAATGTGCTCATGGAGTTTTGGACCCGCGGACCATAATCACTAATCATAAGGAAAACAGAAAATGCAATTTAGTCATTTACAAGGAAATTTACTTCCGAGATCAGATACGTCAACCCCAAAATCAAAGATATGTGAATACTGTGTTGCAAAAGATAACCCACTGTCCAAAATAATTTCATGCCATCATCAGTTGAAATTAGCTAGGACACAACTCCTGAAGATGCACTAGCAAGAGCACTATTCAGGGGCATATGGAGCGTGTCACACATTAAATACATTAATTACCATAATTCATCGACAAACTATAAGTAATAACTAAACCAATATGCGTAGCAAATACAAGAAACCATGCTTTAGTAGCGAGCTACCTCAAACGTGCAATAGTTATTTGGAAGAGCAAATACTCAATAACCTATTTTTACATGCTGCCAATAAGCTCAACTTTCTTCATGTTATTAATACAGTACTCATTAAGCTAGGTCGCCATAATTATGCTATCTCACGCTTCAAACCATAAATCTTCTGTACCTTAAATATGAAAAAAGGAATAAGGCTGTGCATATTGATCTCTACCAGACATTATTCTCTTCATACATGTAATGTAATGCAACCACACCAAAATTTTAGGCAAAATCGGTTTTCCACACTCCTTTTTTCCTCTTTGATAAGTACGCTCACACTAAGATTGGAGTTGCATGGAACAACAGCTATTACGCCTTAAACCTAAACTACTTAGGCAACTCTAAACTAAAGGTTCTCGAATCTCAACACTGACATGAAAGGGGTTGCATATGTGAGTTAACCATTGACCAAGTTTTTCATTGTGTTAAGTGTTAAGTCATTTCAGCTTTCATCTAGCACTTGATAAATCGCCTCTTAATGGAAGATGGGAGACTTTAAATAGCATATGGTACCTATCAAAGGACTTTCATGTGATACGTACACATCAAATACCGAAAAGACAGGTTACTAGGGTAGCATCTTATTGCTAAATACAGAACAATAAAATAAAAACAATGCATAAACAAGGTACTCACTCTCAATTGAAGGAAAACGAATGCAAAAGGTCTCATCCTTTAGTTCCCCATCAGCAAAATCAGCAGCATGCCACACACAAGATTTCTCATTCCCAGCATGTTCCTGAACATGCATGGTAGGAAGGACTACACCAAAAAAAAATTGTAAAACAACACTTCAGGTTAAATACAACCACAAATGCATACCACCAAAACGTAGAGAAAAAAAACAAAAAGAGAGAAAGATTCTGACCCAAGTGGTTGGCACAGATTTTCAGAGTCTTCGATTGTCTCATCACAAGCCTAACTTTTCCAGTTTCCTTGTGCTTGAGAAGCTTCACAGTCCCAACACCTCTCTCTTTCCATTGACTCCCTTCCTTATCAAATCTGTATAACTTAGCCTTCCTACAAAACACACCGCATCACAATTACAATCACAAACAAAGAACATTTCCTCTTTTCAACCAAAAGGAATCTTTCACCAAAAATTATGTATAACTTCATCCCTCCCTACGGGAATAGTGAGGGTTGGCAATTTGGAGAAAAATCCGCACACTTTTACGTCATACTTAAAAAGACATAATGATATTTTATACTTAAGAATAATTAAAATATTTGAAATCATAATCAAACGAAAGCCTCATGCTTAGTGATGATTCATATAACAAACCCCAACTAACTTGGGATTGTGAGGCAATAATTGTTGTCTGCAATCAGAGCCAAAAAAAATAGGTTTGGCTCTTCAAATATCAATAGTGCAATCACACGGAACTAAAATAATAATACTACCTCAATAATTTACAGAAATTGCAACATTTTCTATGCAGAGCTTGCAAATATCAAAATTCTATTCAAATACAAATTGTTCAGTATTGACATCATTGACCCAAATAGAGCGGGGACGAATAGAGAAGATTTACATAGTCAAAACCAGATAACTAGTTTGGAATTGGAAGCATTTAATAGATTGACCGATTACATTAACCATTCTTTATTTTGGGTTTTCCGCCACGATTTCGAGGCTGACTAATCCACATTAGAGCTCCCTGCCAAAGACTACCCCTTTCCAAAGGCTCATACCTCGAGCCCTCTTGTTAAAGATGGAGGAGTAGTTACAACTCCACCACAACATTTTGGTAGTCCAGACTAACCATTTTGAACTAAAAAAGATGCCAACATATAGTAAATTCAGTATAGTTTCTATACTCTACATATTAATTTCAAAAATTAAATAAAGTTATAGCATTAAGTCTTGGAATTTCAAATATTGTTTTAGTAATAGATCAAGAATTGACACGTAGTTTAAATAAAGTAAGATGGATTCATATAAATAAGTGAAATAAAGAAAGCATTAATAGAGTTAAAGGGGGGTTGGTTACTAACAGATCAAGAAGAACAAGTTCATTTTCTTCACCAGTGGAAACAGCAACTTGTTCTAACTTAACAATAGGAGCAACTTGTGCACCTGTATCTTCATCTTCTCCTGTTGGGTTTTCTGTTTCTTCTTCTTTCTCCAATTTTGGTTCTGCTGATGTTGAGCTTGCCATTTTTCTTTTTCTCTTTACTTACGGCGGGTGAACAATGGTGTGTACTGTAGGGTTTCAACAAGACAAGTAGGGTTTTAGATAGTACAAGTAGTAGTGTGAGATTGAGAACTTGCCTTTTTGAATGGAAATTTGTATTGCTAGTCCTCTAAGTTAAATTAATAGTAGACATGTTGCCCCTATTCCATCCAAGGTTGTTCAAAACCGAACCGTAATCTCGATAATTCAACCGCAAATTAAATTTAGTAAATTACTTATATCGAGTTATTGGATTCTCAGTTGGATTGCAATTCAATATTTTGTAGTTTATGATTCTACGGTATTGGGCACGATTTGCTCAGTTTCTTTATCAATTTACTAATTAACCTGTTAAGAATTAGTAAATTATATGTTTAACCTTACGTATATATAAAGCTAATCTTGTATTCCTACTTCATAACTCTTATTTCTCTCTAAGACAAGACTCAAGAGGATTACGAGACATATGATTTTGATTCTAAATCACGAAATATATTGTTGCAACTGATGACATAAGTTGACTTTATTCTTCACTTATGAAATAATAATATAATATTGTGACTTAATTGTGGAACGGTAATAATTTTTTAGAGCCTGTTTGGTCAAACTTTTGAAAATTACTTATTTTGAGAACTTTTCGTTAGAGTACTTTTGGAGAATAGCAGTTTGCGTTTGACCTACTTATTTGAGAAGCACTTTTGTCAATAATTGAGTAGTAATTTGTGTGGCCAAACTTTTGTAAATGTCAAATTACGAGTAACGAAATGTAAAGATTCACTTTACAGTTATTTAACTAAATGCGTGATTTCAAATATTTATTATCAAACATTATAATTAATTATTTTATTTCATAAAAATTTAAAAAAAATAGTGCATATATAATTAATTTTTTTTTTAAATTCACGCCTTAAAAAATATGCAATTTGATTAAAAGCTTCTAACAATAATGATGTAGGTGTGCACAGAAGAAATAAGGATACAAAAATAATGTAATATTTGTATATTATAATCATTAGATTGAATAAATAGGGGAAATTAGATATATAAGTTTCTTGGTAAGGATATTTTTGAAATGGTAGAAATTAAAAACAACTTCTGCTTCCGCTTAAAGGGAAAAGCTACTTCTTTATCTTCAGCCCCAAATGGTTCTTCTACTTCTTCTTCTTTCGTTTCCAATGTTGGGCCGGTTGATGTTGAGCTTGCAATTTTTTTAAAAAAAAACTTATGGCGGGTGAAGATGGTCTATATATAGGATTTGAAGAAGATAAGTAGGGTTTTAGATACTAGTAGTGCGTGAGAGAGAAATTGAGAACTTGGCATTTTTTGGGGTGGAAAATTATATTGCTAGTCCCCTAGGTTAAATTAATGTATAACTGATGCCTATTATTTTATTATTCCATCCAAAGGTGTTCAAAATCAAACCGAAATCGATAATCCAATTGCAAAGTAAATTGGAAACTTTTCAAAATACCACTCCAAATAAAAAAAATTACAAGTGATTGGCCGTATTTTTTATTATATGGCATAATACAACCCCTATTTTTAAATTGGGATTTTTACACATATATACAAATATACACCACTAATTACAAGAAAATAGCAATATTTTTGAAATTACCATACATATCAATATTTTTTTAGCACATTTCTTCAATAATCAATCCATTACACTCACACCCCACTCTCCAAAACCCCTAAAATGCTTCCCCCTATCTCATTTTTTCAGATCCAAACATATAACCCCACCCCCCAACGCTGCCCTTACCCCACCCCCACCCCTCACCCCCACCTCCACCTCCACCGAGACTTAAGCGATTGCCAGTGATTTCGTAGAATGGATTTGTGATCAATTTAACAAGACGACGTTGAATTCCAATATATTCGAGTATGCTTCGAGATTTGTGAGTGTCACGTTTAATTACGTATGTCCACCTTGGGCGGGAAGTTCACCTTCAGCTGGACCGTTTAATAATTGTCCAATAATTAAAGGGATGAGTTATAAGAATGATTTTGGTGGAATTGAGACATGTAATGCTACTATAGTTGTACCAGTTCGTAATAAGGAGTTGTTGTCTGGAAGAATGATTGGAGATTTAAGGGAATTGAAACAGTTGTTGGAACAAGGATTTGATTTGAGATGGAAAGTGAATAGTATGGAATGTAAAGAGTGTGAAAAGTTTGGGGGACGTTGTGGATTTGATGTTGATGCAAAAAAGTTTAGTTGCTTGTGTGCTGATCAATCTTCTTCTTCGTCAAATCCAGGTACAGAGCATATACAACTAGTGCATCTACTAACTAAAATGTGATTTAGAAGCAAATAGAGAGATGAGGAAATGATACTACAATAAATCTCATTAGGAGGCTAAAGTTAGTCACCTAAGCCATAGATGCCATCTCACTTGAAACAGAGTAACAAATAGAGCATTGATACAGAACTAGTAATAGAAACAGTATGGCAAGACTATAATGTCACAGGATCAGCGTTTTTTTTTAGACATATGTTTACTAGCTAGTAGTAAGTTTAAATTTTTTTTGAGCAAGCAGAACACAAACTTTCTTGAAATAAGAACCGTGGAGTTACTAATTATTAAATGAGAAAGGGTACAACAAGCATCATAGATACTCTCCTTCTATGAAGGGTACAGTCCCTACAAACAATCAGATGGAAGATGATCACTTTTCTTTGTGGAATTTTGTTTTACATTATACAGAAACGGAGTGAAAATTTTATTTTACATGATACAGTAAAAAATGTATTTTGTATATGCGTTATATGATACAGAAACAGAGTTGATACAGTCTGAAACGGAGTTGATACAGTCTGAAACGGTGTTGAAATAGTTTGATACGGTGCTGCAGAAACAGTTGATACGGTGCAGAAACAGTTAGATACGGTGCTGCAGAAACAGTTGAAACGGTGCAGAAACAGTTTGATACAGTGCAGAAACAGTTGATACAGTGCTGCAGAAACCGTTTGATACGCTGCAGAAACAGTTGATACGGTGCAGAAACAGTTAGATACGGTGCTGCAGAAACAGTTGAAACGGTGCAGAAACAGTTTGATACGGTGCAGAAACAGTTGATACAGTGCTGCAGAAACAGTTTGATACGGTGCAGAAACAGTTTGATACGGTGCTGAAACGATTACATACAACGAGATACGGTGAGATACAACGAGATACATTGAGGATGGGATGGGGAAAAGTGAAATTGGGGTAAATGGGAGGAGTATAAGTGAAATTGGGGAAATAATGGGAGTAAAAGTGAAATAGGAGAAAATGGAAGGAGCAAAAGTGATAGTGGGGAAAATAGGAGGAAGAATGTAAGGGTTTGGTATGTTATGGGAAAATATTGCTATGTTTTTGCTATATTTGTAATTATCTTGTGTTTTCCTCTATATAGGGTAATTTTACTAAAATGTTGTTATGTTTGGTAATTAAGCTCTAAAACTTGTACTTTTATGTAAAAAATCCTTTTAAATTTAGGCTCTCCCTCAGAAAAACCCAAGCTGGCACTTCCCCCCTTCTTTCTCACTGACCCACCAACAGACATCCTCCCATCGGCGCTGGCCGGTGGCCGAAAAATGTAAAATTGCTGAAAATTTTTATTTTTTCATCGGAGTTACTTTTTTGTTTCACCAAAATTATTTTTGTCGATTTTATCTATATCATTGCTTTGGACAAGTTTATAAATACAAATCTATCCAAAAAAATTAAATTATATATGAATATATATAGATAAATACGAGACAAGGAGAGAAATACAAAAAAATAAAATACACAAAAAAACTAAAATTTTATACAAACATCCATAATAGTGCAGAAATATGAAAGTTTATACAACTTTATTCATTGTACACACACATATATACAGATTTATACAAGTTTATTTACGTTTACAAAAGTGCATAAACTTGTATAAAATATATATATAATTGTATAAGCACATACAAAACATCTTATACATTGCTTTGCGCATTTTTTTTACATAAAAGCTTAACAAAAGTACAAGACTTATACAAATTCCTACAAGAAAAACACCAAATCTAAACATTATAGAAAAGTTTCAACAAAAAACTAGTAGATTTCACCGGTTTTTTTTGAAAAAGTGAAAAAATGACAAACAAACCCTCATCGGAGCTTTGGCCAGAATTTACTTCGGGTAATCAACATTATTCTTCAAAAAGTAAAAAAAAAAAAAAAAAAAGAAAGACAACATCGGCGGCGGTGATGTCTGGGAGGAGTGGCGGTGGAAGATATGCAGCGGAAAGAGTGGGGCCTGGGGAAGAGGCGGCAGTGGCAAGGGGGGAAGGAGAAGGGGGAGGAGAAAAGAGAAATGAGCTGGGGGCTAAGGCTTTTTTTTTTTTTTGGAGAGTGAATTAAGGTTTTTTTTTTTTTTTTGGAGATGGAACTATGAGCGTAATTTGTGTTTCAAGAAAGGGCACATGTGGTCTATTCAGGAAAGAAGTAAAATAGCGGCCCATATTGATAATCTTATTGGACGGAGTGTTTCTCCATGTAAAAATTCCAAGTAAATTTAGGCAATTATGGACATCGGGTTATGGATTAATAGTTGGATAGCAATTCAACATTTTGTAGTTCACGATTTTACGCGTGTGGCACGGTTTGCTTAGTTTCTTTATCACTTTACCCATCAACCCGTTAATAATTAGTAAATCATAATTTTTAACCTTTATATATATATATAAAGAGAGATAATCTTGCATTCCTACTTCATAGTTCCTATTTCTCTCTAAGACAAGACTCAATAGGACTACGATACATAGTTTGATTTTATTGCTAAATAAAAAAATATATTATTGCAGGTTGATGACAAAGTTTGATTTTTTATTCTTCACTTATGAATGATAATGTAATATTGTGACTCAATTGTGGAACAATAATGATTTTTTAGAGCCTTATTGGTCAAACTTCTGAAAACAGTTTATTTTGGAGTACTTTTGGAGGGTAACAGTTTGTGTTTGATCAACTCATTTGAGAAGCACTTTAGTCAAAAGTTGAGTAGCAATTTATGCTTCGGCAAACTTTTAAAAAAAGTAATTTTGAGTCAAATTACGAGTAAGGACATGTAAAGATTCACTTTATAGTTATTTAATAGATAAATAATTAAATACTTTTTATCAAACCTTCTATACAAATTTTTTATTTAATTAAAATTTTTAAAATATAGAGCATACAAGATTAAATTTTCTAAATTCATATCTCAAGAAAAGATTGCAATTTTTTTTTGGTCAAACGAAAATTTTATTTAACCAGTATATAAAGTTAGTACAGATCAACCTTGTTTGGACTATAAGGCTAACTCTCGCAGTCATCTACCGATTCCCTATACAATTCTTCCCGCTAAGGACTCTTATACATGGTAGTCCTTTAGTAACTCTAATGAACTCTTCCAAGTACAATTGTGCTGCCCTCTTATATGCAGTTCTAATGCTATGTCTCTAAGTATCTGCATAGAAGTCTTCCTCTTGTTTTGGAACCGTCTGGTATTTCTCTCAATTCACACTGCAAAGAAAAAGCCCAGTATGTTTGCTTTTGCAGTTTTCCTCTTCACTTGCTTGTTCATCCACTTTATTTCCGGTTGCCAAGTAGCCACTTGTCTGTTGATTCCCATCCATTTCAGTAAGGCACACCAAATATGTTTGAGTACTCGTACTGAAAAAAAATATGCTGCAGAGATTCCACCTGTTGTGTTGAGCATAAAGTGCATTGCTGGTCTACTTGAATACCCCATTTACTCAACCTGTCTACTGTTGCCAATCTGCTCCACAGTGCTAACCACAATATGAATTGATGTTTAGGTAGCAAGTTCTTCACCAACACTAGTGATTTCCATGGCACTTTCGGCATCTGTGGGATTTGAACTTGGTAGCACTTCTTGATATTGAATTCTCCATTGATAGTATATTTCTCCAGCACTCCTCTAGGGTCTCCCAAGCCATGCCATTCTCTTGCAGTAATGACCTTCCTGATTATCCAATAGGCTTGGCTTGGTATTTTCATGGTTTTCAGGCTTCTATTTTTTTTTATGTAGAAGCTGCGTACCCACTACCCATTGTACCCATAGAGTGACCTTTTTCTTTGCCAGGGCCCATAGCATCTTGCTTATTGCAGCTTTGTTCTATGTGTAGAAGTTCAATATGTTCGGGCCTCCAACTGATCGAGGGAGGCACACACTAGCTCAAGTTACTCCCTGTCCATAGGAAGTTCCTACACACATTTGTAATCATGTTCAGCACCTTTTTTGGCAGCAGAAAAATCTGAGCGCAGTATGTCTGGATTTCAAACAATACATTTTTTATCAATTGGATTTTGCCATTGTAAAACAAGAACTTTGAAGTCCAGCATCTGATCCTAGCAATAATTTTTTCTACCAATGGTAAACACTGGGAGATGGTGAGTTTCTTGGATGATAAGGGCACTCCCAAATATCTGAATGGTACTTCTCCCAAGATGAGGTGCATTTCAGTTAGTATCTGCTCCTTGAATTATGTTGACACACCAGCAATGTACAGTGCACTCTTCTCCATGTTTGCTTGCAGTCCAGAAACATCAGAGAAATGTTGAAAAGCCTCTTCTAGTAGGCCTATTGAGCCCTTATCAGCCCTGCAACATAATAAGAGGTCATCTGCAAAATAAATATGCGCTATCTTTACTTTCTCACATCTAGGGTGGTAATTGAAATTTGGGTTATGCCTCAGCTGAAATAGAGTTCTGTGCAGATGTAAAGCCCCGAACAATTTTGATAATTTCATAATTCAACCAATGATGAACTTGAGAAATAATGAAATTTTCATGTCCAAAGTTAGTAGGGAAATTTAAGAGCTAGTATTGATTCTAGACAGGAGTTTAGCTTGATAGTTATTACTTTTAATAATACTGGAGATATAAGATATTAGTTGTCAAATTATTATAATGAGCAAATTTTACCCCTTATAAACTATGGGTAATCATTAAATTGAAATCAAAGTTTTGTGCAAATGGTAGTCAAATGTCACGTGGACAAAGTGGGCCTCAGATTGGGAATTAAAAGAGAAATTTTGATCAGTAGTCATTTTTAGACGCGCTCATTGGGGACTATCCAGCGTTTCAAAATTCATTGAAGAATAGCCAAAATTCGCGCGCACACTTAAGCTCCATTAGCGTTGGAAAAACACCCCAAACTAGTCCCATAACAAAAAACTGGGGCTTTGAACAAAACTTGTTCAAAGCCCAAGTATTTTGTTATGGGACTGAAGCTTGTTCAAAGGTCCATAACAAAATAATCCCATAACAAAATAATGAGACCTTGAACTAACATGTTCAAAGGTCCCATTATTTTGTTATGAGACTTTATATATAAAGCTTCAGTCCCCATAACAAAATGCTGGGGCTTTGAACAAGTTTTGTTCAAAGCCCCAGTATTTTGTTATGGGACTGAAGCTTTATACAAAGTCCCATAACAAAATGCTGGGGCTTTGAACAAATTTGTTCAAAGCCCCAGTATAAATACTGGGGCTAGTTTACTGAAGCTTCCCCCAGTATAAATACTGGGATTTGTCCGGAGGTGGCTATTTCTCAGCGAATTTGTTTTTGACGGCTACAAATCAATTAGCGCGCGCCAAACAGGCCCCTACGCGAAATTTTTACGAATTAAAAGATGGATTTTTTTACACTATATACCCATGAAATTTAAAGTATTTACAAGTCATATTCATTAAAAATTATACTATTCATGAAATTAAAAGTATTTACCCAACCTACCCATCTATTACTGTATACCTTTGTTACACCTTATGGGATCTATTACTGTATACCTTTGTTACACCTTATGGGTGTATACCTTTAAGGTATACTGCATAAATAACAGTATACAAGTCTAGATGGATATGACATGTAAATAATTTATGGATAGGACTTGTAAATATAAAACTTATGGATAGAGGTGAGTAAATATTTTGATTTTGATGAGTATTTTCGTAAACCTCCCTTAAAAAGATTGAAGGAGCTAACTAAATAAGAGTTATTAATCCAACCCATAAACAAGGGCATTGAACGTGTATTCTTAAGCCTAAAGGAGCATATTTTAGTATTAAACATAGATTTGGTCACTGGTGTGAATAGGCGCAACAAAGTTGTATCTTTTACAACTTACACGGAACGAGGCACTTACGATATGGAATTCCTCTTGGTAAACATAAGTGATTAACAGAAATCCTAAGCAACTGCTATCCTTATTCAAAGTACTCATATATTTTAATATAAATTATTATTCTCCTTTCTACTAGTTGAGATATTGATAGGATTTTTTAGATTTGGATCCTAAAGATAAATTTCTACTCTTGGGTTTGGCATATTAGTGTTATCTAAATTATTAAGAGTGTTAAAGGTGGTTATTTTCGTATAATAAAAAATGGTACATAGTTTTCAGTTATTTGTTTATGAAAATAGTTGTATTTATTTCTTAGGACTATGTGTGCTTTAGTCCCTAAAGGAGTAATTTTGTACCTGACAAAGTTCATATTTAACTTAGGACTCTATGGGGAGTTGTGATAGCTTAACACTAGCTTCAGTGAAAGCAAAGTACAAGCTTCTCTCTCTTATTTTTGATTACAATGATGTCCTGAAAAAATGAGGATGACTTTTGGAAATTAAAATCTCGAGTCCAATGGCTCAATGACGGGATGCTGACAAGTGAGGGTTGCTCAGATGGTAAGCACCCTCCACCTACATTCAAGAGGTTGTGGGTTCGAGTCACCGTAGGAGCAAAAAGTGGGAGGGCCACTATTTGTTCCGAGAGAGGGGAAGGGGAGGGGTTAAAAAAAAAAAAATGACGGGATGCTAATACAAGGTTTTCCCATAACTCCACGATTACTAGGCGCCGTAGAAATAAAATTATTGCTTTAGCTGATACAATTGGTAATTGGTTTTTCGAACCAAACTGACACGACCCGGAATCCGGTTAGGCCGTGCGGGCACGCGACATCCTCCCCTAGACCCGTCGGGCGAACCCTTACCAATTAAATTAGAAAAATAAATATAACAATTCATAAATAAAGACAGGACTTAAAAAAAATACAGACATACTGACACCTCTAAGCTGTACGAAAGAAAATTACAGCTGACTACCCAACATACTTAGGTTTAGGGCTATCCAGACTAGACATCTAAGAGTACAAAAGAAGACAGATACCTCCTGAAGGGAGTAAAATGCAACTGAAATAATAAACAATAAACTGGTGGCCATCCGGAATAAAAGCTGGCTCACCCTGACAGCTGAAATCGTCTTCGCTCCTTCACAATGTGGCGAACTCAATCCTGGAGCGAACCTGCCAAACGAAATAGATAGACAAGAAACAACAACAAACAAGGGTGAGTCAAAAGGACTCAATAAGTGGGGCAGACTAGCCACCTCAAAGAATAGGATAGCTAGCCAGGGAGAAGAAACAGATAAACCAAATTCCTCTTATTTAAATTATAAAAAGGCAGAGCCAGATAATAACCAGAAACACGTAAGAAACTATAAACTCAACCAGGGATGCGAGCCAGAAACATATCAACAAATAAGCAATGCACATATAAGCAGAACAGTAGTCATGTATCACAAGTCTACACAATGGTATGAAATGAAATGAAATGAGATGAGATGAAATGAAATATGATGCAAAGGGTCACATGTGCCCGTAATCCCATCCCGAAGCGGAATACTCCTGCATTCGAGGGGAATCCAATCTGATAACCAGCTGGAGCGGAATACTCCTGCTCCTGGGGCGGAATACTCCCGCACCCGATATAATATAAACCAGAGGCGGAATACTCCTGCACTCTCCTGGGGCGGAATACTCCTGCACCCGATATAATGTAAAGCTGAGGCGGAATACTCCTGCACTCAATATCTGACATAAGAGCGGAATACTCCTGCTCCTGGGGCGGAATCCTCCTACCCTCAATATAATACAATGGAGCAGAATCCTCCTGCTCCTGGGGCGGAATACTCCTGCACCCAATATGATATGCAATGTAATGCATATGAATGACATATAATGCATATGAATGCAATGTGATGCAATAATAACCCTTCACCGGCACGTGACTCTCATCGACAGCCGGGAAGTAGATTCCAACTCACAGCCAGAGTACAATGCTCAGATCCTCAATGCAATACTAACAACAGGACATAACATATAATATACAATGTAAATCCAAAGCTAAGGCGTAATGAGTACGCCTATCAGCAGCTACACACGTAAGGAACACGTGGTAGAAAATCCACGAGGCCAGGTGCCTCCAAAGAAATGGATATAAACACTTACCTCTTCCAAAAGTTAGCATTGCTAATCAACAACCGCTTTATCCTTTGGTTTCATTGCCAAACGATCCCACTCTATTCAATAAGCAGAAAAATATATCAAATTAGGCTAAAGACTTCATTCCTCACATCTTAGAACAATCCAGGTAGGAACCTGATACCCTATTCGCATACGCAATACGTAGGCCAGGCCTATGTACAGGGTTCAAAGTTACATAACCAAACCCTAAATAAATTACATTTATATGTTGCCCATAACTCACTGAGTACGAATATATAATCAATTCCATTATTGGGGTCCAATTGACCCTTTAAACTGTCAGTTGAACTTATTAAAACGATGTCTAATATCCCAATTTTTACCGTTAAAATATATTCAAACACATATAATAAACTGAAATAATAGACTAACACCATTACCTGGATGTTTTGGGGTAAAAATTCTATCTTTTTCCTTCTCCTTTCCTTTCCTTTCTCTTTTTCCTGGCCATTTTCCCCTCTACCTTCTCTTGTGTTTCCCGTTTCTGTATTTGTCTTTAAATTTCTTTGTTGCAAATGTAAAGTAAGGTCCACCGCCTTACTTTTCTTTTTCTTATGTTTTCTCTTTTTTTTAAAAAAATTTTCTTTTATAATTTCTTTTCTTTTCGAAAATTAAAACGGTACCCTATGATACTCGAAATAATTCCAACTTTTGCATACAAGTTATACAAAATATATGTAGCATACTCGCTAAGGCGGATCTCAAATCGGGTTCCCAAAACTCAAGTTGCGAATTTAAATGGAAAAAGATCAAATTATTTAACTTTCGGCATTTTAGCGGAAACAAGCCGAACGACCTCGAAATTCACTTTCGAAAGTTCACAAAAGTCACAAATAATCATACGAACTTAGCGGCGCTTTCGAATTTTGAATCGGAGTTCATTCGCCAAAACCGAGCTCGAAAATCTTTTTTTAATATTTATCAACAATAAAAACTGAAACCTTCTTCTGATACGTACCAAACGAGGTCTGATTTAGCTCAAATTTTACAGATAAGTCTCAATGGACCTTATGAATATTTTAAAATTATCAGCACGCCAATCGGAGTCCTAACTTCCGAAACGACTGACCGAGGTCGTTTCACAAACCATATTAAATCTATTATTCTCAAGTATTTTGCTTTTATCTACTCAACTGACCTCACCTCCTGTGATCTAGAAATGGGAGAGGCAGATAGCAATTTCCTTTCAGAAAGCCAAATCTCCTCTATGTCCCAAAATCTCTCCTCCTTGGAAATAGCCAAAGTTATTAAATCTTTCAAACTTCTTAAAGCCCCCGGGCCAGATGTCCTTCACCCAATATTCTTCCAAAAATTCTATGAAGACACAAAAGGGTGCATAGAATATACATGTTTTAAAGCTTTTGCTACTAATAAAATAGACCGTGATATAAATAAAACCCTCAGTACTCTTATACCCAAAATTCAATACCCCAAATCCATTACCCATTATAGGCATATAAGTCTCTGCAATACAATCTATAAGACTATTACCAAGATAATAGTTAATAGAATCCGTCCTCATCTTAAGTCCATTATAAGTCCCTTTCAATCTAGTTTCCTTTCTAGTAGAAGAGCTTCGGATAATGCTATTATAGTTCAAGAGGCTATACATTCTTTTAAAATGCTAAAGGTAAGCAAGGTAAGATGCTTATCAAAATTGATCTTAAAAAGCTTTTGACCGTCTGGAATGGCCCTTTATTAGATATAGCTTAATATTTTAAAAATTCCCTTTGAGTCTAATTAACCTTATCATGGATTGTGTCTCCTCTTCAATCTCCATTATGATCAATGGTAAGCCTACCCAGTACTTTGAACGTTTCAGAGGAATTAGACAGGGTGATCCCCTCTCATCCTATCTCTTTATCATTTGCATGGAAGTTCTAAGCAGAAAGATTGAGAAAGCTGTTGAGGAAAAACTTTGGATCCCTATCAAGATCTCTAGGTCAGGTCCTAAGTTATCTCATTCTCTTTGCAGATGATCTCATCCTGTTCGGGCAAGCCACAGGATCACATGCAAGCAAACCTGAAGGTTAAGCTAGGCACGAAGAAACGCAGAAGAAAACAAGAATAAAAGATAGAAGCAAGACAAATCTTGCTTCGATTTAAAAGAGCAATGAGGAACTTGTCTCAAGCTCGATTGAATGAAGGCCAAGATGCACCTATGCTATGCAACAATCCTCAAGAAGAACAAGCTTCTTGCAAATTGAATAACCAAGAAGAAAATGTTCAATCGAAGACACCGAATGACACAAGTTCTTTAAAATCCCTCATCGGGATTCGGCTCCATCGGAGACTCATAATAGCACTTGCTATGTTTGATCATTCAACAACAACTAATTCCTTACAATGAAATGTAAAGGAGTATTTATAGACTAGGCTAAGGATAAAACAGTAAATGGTCACAAGTGACCAATAAAAACAAGCCACACAGGGCTGAGCTAATGTGGGTGTTCGGCAGCCTTGACTTCGGTGCTTGGTTGCTTGCTCGAACACATTTGTCATCGGGCGCTCACTTGACTTCGAACACAATTAGTTGTGTTCGGCTCTATGCTGCTCGGCGCCAAGTGTTGGTGTTCGGTCACTTTGTCCTCGGGCTCAAATTTGAAGATGTCGCCTTCGGTTCTTGAGCCCAGCCACTCAGCTTTGGAGCAGTTACTTTCCTTCGACCAAGCCAAGTGAATGTGCATATCGTGCAGCAGCTTGGCTTGACTTCGTGTCATTGGCCTCGGTGGATCGAACACTTGATCAGCACGTGTTCGGGCTGCATCATCCTCCCCTTCTTGAGAAGATTTCGTCCTCGAAATCGAGCCCTCTTTATGCTTCGAAGTTTGACCTACAACACAAGGAACTAAGTCAGCAACATTAAAGGTGTTGGACACATTATACTCACCAGGGAGGTCGATCACATAAGCATTGTTGTTGATCTTACTCAGCACTTGGAATAGACCATCCCCTCGAGGAGCCAACTTTCCTTTCCTTTGGTTCGAGAAACGTTCCTTTCGGAAGTGAACCCAAACCCAATCTTCCTTCTTTAATTTCAACTTTTTACGCCCCTTGTTTTTCTTCGTTGCAACCTTTGCATAAACTTCCTCGAGGTTTTTCTTCACCTTTGCATGCAACTCGGTCAAGGCAGTGGCTCGCCGAGTACCTTCAAAATCAATAACAGAATCTCGAGGCAATGGGGTTAAATCAAGTGGAATCAAAGGATTAAAACCATACACACATTTGAACGGGGTCATATTTATCATTCGATGCACCGTTCGATTGTATGCAAACTCCATCATGGGCAAACGATCAGCCCAGTTTCCGACCTTGCCTTTGGTCATCGCACGAAGCAAAGACCAAGGTTCGGTTAACTACCTCGGTCTGTCCATCAGTCTAAGGATGGTGAGACGTCGAGACTAGTAGTTTGGTACCGAGGGCACCCCATAAACATTTCCAAAAATGACTCAAGAACTTTGAGTCTTGATCACTCACAATAGTACGAGGCACTCCATGCAATTTCAACACATTAAAAACAAACAAGGTAGCTACATGTTGTGCATCATCACACTTCTTGCAAGGAATAAAGTGAGCCATTTTGGAAAAAACGGTCGACTACGACAAAGATGCTATCATGTCCACCCCTCGACCTCGGTAACCCCAACACAAAGTCCATGGATATATCAATCCAAGGTCGATCAGGCACAGGCAACGGGGTGTACAAACCATGAGGGTTGGACTTCGATTTAGCTTTCTTGCAAACGAGACAAGTGTTGCAAAGCTTTTCCACATCTCGTCGCATTTTTGGCCAATGGAACTGCTCGGTTAAGATACCAAAAGTTTTGTCTATACCGAAGTGTCCTATTAAGCCTCCGAAGTGAGCTTCTTGAACTAAGAGCTCTCTCTACAATGACACTGGCACACAAACCCTCCCATTCTTGAAGAGGTAGTGGTAGGAATCAAATACGCGGAACAAAAGATAGAAGAGCGAGACACTTCTCGAACTCCCTTCGAAGTAACCACGGGGAACTTGTCCCGAGATACCCTCGAATCGGCGTCAAGGAGGACCTACACTATGCAACGACCCTCGAGACAACACGGGACTCGCAAGTCGAATGGTCGGGTTAGCGGTTCAAGACTCAACTAGGTTACACTAGTGAATTCAAGCAACCAAAGACAAAGGATTCTTCCAAAGGGTTCAACTCAATTCTCATTCAATAATAATCAAAGTGTAAGGTAATTGTTTGTAAGAGGTTTGTGAAGTATTTATAGACTTCACCTAATTGTAAAGAAAGCTCAAAAATACCCCTAAAGTGGGTTTAAACAATAAAGGCCACGTAGGGCTAAACTTGTCCAAAACATAGTCAAAAACTAACAAATCCCGCATTCCCTTCACAAAGTAGGCGCCCAGCCTACTTACACTAGGCGCCCCGCCTGTTCCCTTTACACAGCAGCAGTAGGCGGTCCGCCTGGTTTGCAGAGGCGGGCCGCCTGGTCAAATCCAGAGGGCTGTGTTCAAGTAGGCGGCCGCCTGCTAGACTAGGCGGTCCGCCTGGTTCCTTGGGCTCGTCCATTGCCTCCAAATGCGCTCCCGATGCCTCGCCAAGTGTACTAGAGAGTCTTCCATCCATGGTACACCAAAGTACAGTCTTCAAGTCGCTCTTGGAACCTTCTTCCATACCCTTCCATATCAAATGAAGATGGACGTCTTGGATCAACTTAGCTTGGCTCCGAGTGAGAGGTCTTGTAGCGGTTTGGGTCTTATCATCCTCCCCTTCTTGAGAGGATTTCGTCCTCGAAATCGAAGCATCATCCACGACCTCTGCATCATCATTCACGACCTCTCCATCATCACTCACGACCTCTTCATTACCTACATTCAAAGGAACCAAGTCACTAACATTGAAAGTATTAGAAACTTGATACTCACTTGGCAAGTCGACCACATAGGCATTGTTGTTGATCTTTGAGAGCACTTGGAAAGGACCATCTCCCCGGGGTGCCAACTTCCCTTTCCTAAGGTTTGGAAACCTCTCTTTCCGGAAGTGCACCCACACATAGTCACCCTTCTTGAGTTCCACCTTCTTTCGTCCCTTGTTCTTCTTAGAGGCAACCTTAGCATAAGATTCCTCCAAGTTCTTCTTCGCCTTAGCATGTAGCTCCATCAAAGCCTTGGCTCGAGCTTTACCTTCAAAATTAACAACCATTTCCCTTGGCAAAGGGGTTAGATCAAGGGGAATCAAGGGGTTAAAACCATAAACACATTCAAAAGGAGTCATGCCAATAGCGCTATGCAATGTACGATTGTAGGCAAACTCCATCATAGGCAATCTATCAATCCACGTCCCGGCCTTACCTCGGGTCATGGCCCTAAGAAGAGCACCCAAAGTCCGGTTTACCACTTCGGTTTGACCATCGGTTTGTGGGTGGTGGGACGTAGAAAACAAGAGCTTGGTGCCTAAAGCACCCCATAAACTTCGCCAAAAATGGCTTAGGAACTTAGTGTCCCTATCACTCACTATAGTTTGAGGCACACCATGTAACTTCAAAACATTCTCAACAAACAAGGAAGCTACATGTTGGGCGTCATCACATTTTTGCACGGAATGAAATGAGCCATCTTTGAGAACCTATCCACAACAACAAAGATGCTATCGTGGCCCCCCCTAGTCCTTGGTAATCCCATGACAAAGTCCATTGATATATCCAACCACGGACTAGTAGGTATGGGGAGTGGGGTGTATAACCCATGAGGGTGGGATTTAGATTTGGCACGCTTGCACTCAAGGCAATTAGTGCAAAACTTCTCCACATGCACCCTCATCTTCGGCCAATAGAATTGTTCTTGAAGAACGGCCAAAGTCTTTCTTACCCCAAAATGACCCATGAGTCCTCCACAATGGGCCTCTTGCACAAGCAATTCCCTCCATGAGGACTCGGGTATGCACACTCTACCATTTTTAAAGATGAATCCATTAGACCATTGGTACTTTGCAACTCTCTCCCCTTTCTCTAGAGCATCATAGACACTCTTTAGCTTAGGATCTTGAGCATACATCAATTTGATGCTCTCGAACCCCATGAGCTTGGAGGTGAGAGTGGTGGCAAGAGCGAACTTTCTTGAAAGCGCGTCCGCCACAACATTGTCCTTCCCTTTCTTGTATTGGATCACATAGGGAAAGGACTCAATAAACTCAACCCACTTGGCATGTCTCTTATTGAGCTTCTCTTGGCCTCTCAAATGCTTGAGTGACTCATGGTCACTCTTGATGACAAACTCACGAGGCCAAAGGTAATGTTGCCAATGGGCAAGGGCTCTCACAAGGGCATACAACTCCTTGTCATATGTAGAATAATTCAAGGAGGCCCCTTTCAACTTTTCACTAAAGTAGGCGATGGGTTTACTATCTTGCATTAACACACCACCGATTCCCACCCCCGAGGCATCACACTCAACCTCAAATGCCTTCCCAAAGTCGGGCAATTGTAATAACGGGGCGGTACTCAACCTACCTTTCAACTCTTGGAAAGCCTTCTCTTGAGGCTCTCCCCAAACAAAGGGTTGGTCTTTCTTGACCAATTCGGTGAGTGGAGCGGCTATGGAGCTAAAGTCTCTCACAAATCGTCTATAAAAGCTAGCAAGACCATGAAAGCTCCTCACTTGAGTCACGGTAGTAGGAGTAGGCCAATCACGTATGGCCTCTACCTTAGACTCATCCACCTCCACTCCTTGGGCACTCACTACAAACCCAAGAAAGACAACCTTCTCTACACCAAAGGCACACTTTTTGAAGTTAGCATAGAGCTTTTCGGCTCTCAAGGTTTCAAGCACTTGCCTAAGGTGGTCAACATGTTCATCAATTGTCCTACTATAGATCAAGATATCATCAAAATAGACAACGACAACTTGTTGATAAAAGGCTTCAAAACATGATTCATGAGCCGCATGAAGGTGCTAGGTGCGTTGGAAAGCCCGAAGGGCATTACCAACCATTCATAGAGACCGAATTTGGTCTTGAATGCGGTTTTCCATTCATCCCCGGGTTTCATGCGGATTTGATGGTAGCCGGACCTAAGGTCGATTTTAGAAAAGACACGCGACCCACTCAATTCATCCAACATATCATCAAGCCGTGGAATAGGGTGACGATACTTGATCGTTATCTTATTCACGGCTCGGCAATCTACACACATTCTCCAAGTGCCGTCTTTCTTTGGGACAAGAATGACCGGTACGGCACAAGGACTCAAACTTTCCCTCACCAAGCCCTTTGAAAGCAAGTCATCAACTTGTTTTTTGCAACTCCCTCGTGTCCTCGGGATTGCTTCTATAGGCCGGCTTATTTGGGATTTGAGAGCCCGGAATAAAATCAATTTGATGTTCAATACCTCTCAAGGGAGGTAAGCCATCGGGCATCTCATCCGGGAACATGTCCCCAAAGCTCTCCAAAACATTTTTCAAGGCACTAGGTAAAGGACTAGAAGAAACATCATGATTAGAGTTAAGAGCCATACCTTTGTGCACTAAGCATAGGAGAAACTTGTTGCCATCATTACCTCTTAGGAGCTCGCCCGGTTGCATCATGGCACATATGCCGCCGGTGGATGAAGTAGGTGGGATTGCCACCATGTTTTTGGGCAACGGGCTAGTCTCAATGATTGACTTGGCCTTTGCCGCTTCCCTCAACTCCTTCATTCTATTGTAGTCATCACTCACTTGTTTAGGAGTTAGGGGTTTCAACACAAACTTTCTTCCTTCATGTTGGAGCGTGTAAGTGTTAACACGTCCATTGTGAACCACTTGCCGGTCAAATTGCCAAGGCCTTCCAAATAGAAGGTGGCAAGCTTGCATGGGCACAACGTCGAACAAGTGTTCATCAACATAACTTCCCATCTTAAACTTGATCATTGCTTGTTTCACTACCTTGAGCTCCCCACATTCGCTAAGCCATTGTAACCGGTATGGCTTAGGATGTTTCATGGTAGGCAACTTCAATTGAGTTATGAGAGATTGACTTACCACATTAGTACAACTCCCGGAATCAATGATCATAGAGCACACTACACCCTTAACACGACACCTAGCATGGAAGAGGTTCTCCCTTTGCAAGGTCTCACCATCCTCCGCAATCATAGCTCCTAGACTCCTCCTCACTACTAGAAAAGTATGAGGTTCCTCATCCTCCACCGTGTCATCTTCACCATCCTCCACTACTCCCTCATCTCCCTCTACTCCCTCTACCCCCTCATCCTCCGATTCACTCTCCTTTTCATAAACATCATTGCCAACAACAACCATGGTCCTCTTCGTGGGACATTCCCTAGAAAAGTGCCCATAGCCCTTGCACTTGTGACATTGAATGGAAGAAGAAGTAGGAGTATTTAATTGGGTTTTAGAATTACCTCCCACATTGGGTGTGTGCTTCTCAAATGGCTTCTTCACATCCTTGCTTGCACTGGCACCACTCGTTCCACTTGCACTCGGGAACCTTGCATTTGTGGTAGGAGTCTTCCACCCTTTTGTATTGCTTGTTGGAGTAGTAGTGCTACTCTTGTAGCGGAAGGATTTCTCTTCTTTGACCCATTTCTCGGCTTCAACCGCATCCTCACATAACTTGTAGAGATCATCATATTTGTGGAACTTCAATTGTGATGCTATGTCTCGGTTCAAGCCCCCTTTGAAACGGATCATGGCCAACTCATGGTCTTCATCATCTATGTCAAGGTTCATTCGGATTTGCTCGAATTCATTGAAGTACTCCCCAACCGAATTGGAACCTTGTTTCAACTCATAGAGACGCTTTTGTTGCTCAACCCGGTATTGATTAGTCAAGTATTTCTCATCCATCACCCGAATCAACTCTTCCCAAGTAAGGTTAATAGCCATTCCCGTCCTCCTCCTATTTCTTTTCACCGACTCCCACCAAGTAGAAGCAAAAGACTCGAAGGAAGATATTGCATACTTGGTTTTCTTCACCTCGGGCATGTCATTAGTTTCAAATATTCGTTCCATGGCCAGCTTCCAATTTTTGTACTCCACCGGGTCACTACTTCCTTTGAAAGAAGGAATAGTGAGCTTCACACTATTGAGGTTGTTGTTGTTATCACGACCCCCTTGGTTAGGCTCCGGTTGGCCCCCATAGTGATCCGCATAACCACCATAACCTCCATAATCTCTTCTAACATCCCCCCCAACATACCCCATAGGGTGCCCTCGACCTCGGCCCCTACCTCTATCTACATTCCGACCCCAATTCATACCTCTCCTCGGTTGAAAGTGATCATCAGACCCATACATGTCATCTCCATCATTAGTTTCCTCCCCTTCTTGAGCTTCATCAACTTGCCCAAGAGGTTGCACATGTCGGATGGGTTGTGGTAGTGGAATGTTTCTTGGAGGGTTGTCTAAGATACGGGGAATGCCCGTTCGTTGGGGATTGCCCAACATTGGATCAACTCTCTCTCGTTCCTCCTTTACCCGTTGTTGACTGAACATATCAATGACAAGGCTCAATTGCTCCGGGGTAAAGTTTGGATTACTCGAGACTTCAACTTGGACACTCGGGGTCCCTTTCTCAGCTTGGACACTCGGGGTCCCTTTCTCCGACTGGGCATTGGAAGTCTCTTGCTCAACTAGGGCACTTGAGGCACCCTTTTCAAGAGACTCAACTCTTTGGCTAATGAGGTCTACCTTGGTAAGAAGATTAGCCAAGGCCTCCTTTATGAAATCTTGTCCTTCGGTAGACATTGTACCTGCACAAGTATCAAACGTTAGTAAAAACAACCTCACACACTCCCTCACAAGTTTCACTCGGATCACTCGTATAGTGGGTGGTGGATTTTTCACTCTTGCTTGAACCCAAAAGCTTCACTAAGTTGAATAGTAAACCTCAACTAGATCACTCAACTCAAAGCCCAATGAGCTCCGGGGTGAGTGGAGTTAATAGGACTCTATAGGAACGATAGCTCTTTAAGTGCGGACTTGAGCCAAAAGAGACTACGAGTCTTCTTTGAGTTCTAATCTCCGGTCTAGGCTTGAGTTTCCTAATAGCTTAGAAGGGTTAGCACACTTCAAGTAGGCAAGATTACTCAAAGAAGTGCTAACTAGATGCGATGCAATCAAACAAACAAACGATCCTAGAAGAAACTACCCGAAACCACACCTAACAAAGAGTAGGCGCCCCACCTGTTTGGACTAGGCGGTCCGCCTACAGCAAAGTCCAGAGAGCTGCTCGAAAAGGGGCGGTCCGCCTGTTATAGTAGGCGCCCCGCCTAAAATCAGCCCCAGCACAGATTCAGCAACAAGTTCTTGGTTTTGCACCCAAAAATCCAACGATTCCAATGTTGTTTTAGCAATTCAAAGGTACCCCAATGTTGTTTCAACCACAAAGAACGAACCCCAATCAATTTTAATCAACCCCAATCAAAATTCAACAATTTACCATGTTCATAGCTAGGGTTTCAATCTTTTCAATTTTCAAGGGATTCAAAATTTCCAATTCTTGTGTTTCAACTCCAAATCAAACGTATAGGGTACCAAAAGAACGGGTTTCCAATAAGGAACAAACCCCAATAACAATTCAATAACGATTGCAACAATCCAAGAACCTATGATTAAAATTTTTTTGGTGTTTTTTCTTCTTTTTCAATTTTTTTTGTAGTTTTTCTTCTTTTCAAAAACAATAAACAAGAACCTAAAAACGAAACTAACCTAGGCACGAAGAATCAAGGGTCGGGGGTTCGTAGAAACGATACCCGAGCCTTGCTCTGATATCAAGATGGTAGGAATCAAATACGCGGAACAAAAGATAGAAGAGCGAGACACTTCTCGAACTCCCTTCGAAGTAACCACGGGGAACTTGTCCCGAGATACCCTCGAATCGGCGTCAAGGAGGACCTACACTATGCAACGACCCTCGAGACAACACGGGACTCGCAAGTCGAATGGTCGGGTTAGCGGTTCAAGACTCAACTAGGTTACACTAGTGAATTCAAGCAACCAAAGACAAAGGATTCTTCCAAAGGGTTCAACTCAATTCTCATTCAATAATAATCAAAGTGTAAGGTAATTGTTTGTAAGAGGTTTGTGAAGTATTTATAGACTTCACCTAATTGTAAAGAAAGCTCAAAAATACCCCTAAAGTGGGTTTAAACAATAAAGGCCACGTAGGGCTAAACTTGTCCAAAACATAGTCAAAAACTAACAAATCCCGCATTCCCTTCACAAAGTAGGCGCCCAGCCTACTTACACTAGGCGCCCCGCCTGTTCCCTTTACACAGCAGCAGTAGGCGGTCCGCCTGGTTTGCAGAGGCGGGCCGCCTGGTCAAAATCCAGAGGGCTGTGTTCAAGTAGGCGGCCGCCTGCTAGACTAGGCGGTCCGCCTGGTTCCTTGGGCTCGTCCATTGCCTCCAAATGCGCTCCCGATGCCTCGCCAAGTGTACTAGAGAGTCTTCCATCCATGGTACACCAAAGTACAGTCTTCAAGTCGCTCTTGGAACCTTCTTCCATACCCTTCCATATCAAATGAAGATGGACGTCTTGGATCAACTTAGCTTGGCTCCGAGTGAGAGGTCTTGTAGCGGTTTGGGTCTTATCAGGTAGCCATCGTGCCACTGATATTTCTCAACCCTTCGGCCACTCAAGATTGCGTCTCGAACACTTTTCAGCTTGGGATCATCTTCGTACATCAACTTGATGCTTTAGAATCCCATGAGCCTTGAGGCGAGAGTGGTCGCTAAGACAAATTTCCTTGATAGCACATCGGCCACAACATTGTCTTTTCCCTTTATGTAATGTATTACATAGGGAAAACTCTCAATGAATTCAACCCATTTGGCATGCCTTCGGTTTAGTTTCTCCTGACCTTGGAGATGTTTCAAAGATTCATGATCACTTTTAATCACAAACTCTAGAGGCCACAAATAATGCTGCCAATGGGCGAGTGCTCGAACGAGGGCATACAATTCCTTGTCATACGTCGAGTAATTCAAGGTTGCACCCTTAAGCTTTTCGCTAAAGTAAGCGATCGGCTTCGATTGTTGCATAAGCACTCCTCCGATCCCAACTCCGGACGCATCACACTCGACTTCGAATGCTTTGCCGAAGTCAGGGAGTTGCAACAATGGGGCAGAGCAAAGCCTCCGTTTCAACTCTTGGAAAGCCCTCTCTTGGGACTCTCCCCACACAAATGGATGGTCTTTCTTAACCAGCTCGGTTAAAGGAGCTGCCACGGTGCTAAAGTCACGAACATACTTTCGGTAAAAGCTAGCTAAGCCATGGAAGCTACGAACCTGTGATACCGAGGTTGGAGTTGGCCAATCTTAGATGGCTTCGACTTTTGACTCGTCGACTTCAACACCATTAGCACTGACAACGAATCTTAGAAAGACTACACGTTCGACACAAAAGGCACATTTCTTGAAGTTAGCATATAACTTCTCTTCTCTAAGCTTATCAAGTACTAGCCTTAGGTGTTCGGCATGTTCATCCACAGTTTTACTATAAACAAGTATGTCATCGAAGTAAACGACAACAAACTTATTTATGAACGGTTTGAGCACATGGTTCATCAGTCGCATGAATGTGCTCGGTGCATTGGATAAGCCAAAAGGCATCACCAACCATTCGTAGAGACCGAACTTGGTCTTGAATGCGGTTTTCCACTCGTCTGCGGGTTTCATTCGGATTTGGTGGTAACCGGACCTTAGGTCTATCTTCGTGAAGCATGAAGAACCACTTAACTCATCTAGCATGTCATCTAATTGAGGGATAGGATGACGATACTTTACCGTTATTTTGTTGACTGCTTGGCAATCAACGCACATTCGCAAAGTTCCATCTTTCTTCGGGACAAGGATAACAGGAATGTCTCAAGGACTCAAGCTCTCTCGAACAAGGCCCTTGTTCAGCAACTCATCAACCTGCCTTTGGAGCTCTTTGGTGTCTTCGGGATTACACCGGTATGCAGGTTTGTTGGGGATTTGAGACCCCGGTAGGAAGTCAATTTAGTGCTCGATTCCTCTTAACGGAGGTAATCCACCTGGCATTTCTTCAGGGAACATGTCTCCGAAGTCCTGTAAAACACTTTGTACAGCACTAGGCAAAGGGTTATCAGTAGAAAAATCATCATTAGAGTTTAGAAAGATACCCTTGTGCACGAGGCAAATCATCATCTGATCGTTGTCGTTGCCTCGTAGATACTCACCCGGTTGCGTGATTGCACATATATTTCTTACTTCGGGCAGTGAATCTTTGTCTTCGGCCACTAATTTTGTTCCCATCGGAAGCTTAGCTTTGGCCGCTTCTTTCAATTCTTTCATTCTTTTATAGTCCTCGCTGACTTGTTTGAGAGACAAGGGTTTGAGTATGAAACTCTTCCCTTCGAGCTTGGCAGTGCAAGTGTTGGATCTTCCATTGTGAATAATCGACCGATCATACTGCCATGGTCGACCCAATAGCATATGACAAGCTTGCATCGGCACAACATCGAACATCATCTCATCTTTATATTCTCCAACTCTGAATTTGATCCACACTTGTTTGACAACCCTTAGTTCTCCACACTTATTCAACCATTGTAATTTGTAAGGATGGGGATGCTTTAAGGTAGGTAGTCCCATTTGTGAAACCAAGATTTGGCTAACTACATTTGCACAACTACCTGAGTCAATGATCATCGAACATACCTTCCCCCTCACTCGGCATCGGGCATGGAAAAGATTTTCTCTTTGGTTGTCCTCTTCTTCAGGAGTCATGCAACTCAAATTCCTTCGAACTACAAGAAACATTTCCGGATGATCAGCTTCGGTAGCTTCACGACCATCATCATTTTCAGCTCGGTCAATCTCCTCGATATTTTCCTCCTCGGTGTCACTCACTTGCTCACAAACACGCCATTGTCGAGCACAATCATAACCTTGCGAGTTGGACACTCTTTTTCCATATGACCATAACCTTTGCATTTATGACACTGAATACTTGATGCACTAGGAGAATTAAGTTGAATTTTTCCTCCCACTTCTCTTAGTTGGTTAACGGTCACACCCCTTTCGAAGGGTTTCTTCGAATCTCGAACAGTGTTAGCACTTGTTGGATTTGGACTTTTCCATTCTTTACCTCGGTTCAAAGGAGTTGAAGTAGTGTCTCCTCGATACCGGTTTGCCTTATCGTCCTTAACCCATTTCACAGCTTCAGTGGCAGCTTCGAACATATCTTCCACCGTGTGATACACGTGCAGCCTCAATGAAGATGACACTTCTCGAGCCAAGCCATTTTTAAACCGGATAGTGGCTTGCTCTTCATCTTCTTCCAGATCAAGATTCAATCGAATTCTCATGAACTCATCATGATACTCTTGAACTGACTTGGACCCTTGCTTTAACTCATAGAGCTTTTGAAATTGAGCTTGCCGATACTTGGCATTTAAGTACTTAGCATCCATTTCTCTCTTCAACTGTGCCCAAGTAGTGACTTCGGGATAGACATTTCTTCGTCTCAGCCTCTTGTCAGCCTCCCACCATGTCGATGCATATGCTTCGAACGAAGAAATAGCATGGGCAGCTTTTCTGTCTTTGTTCATCTCATTGGTTTCGAAGATTCATTCCATTTTAAGCTTCCATTCAAGATATTCATCCGGATCACTAGTTCATCTGAAGGGTGGAATAGTGATCTTGCCACTGTTCAAGTTTGAATCTCGAACACCTCGAATCGGTTCGGGATACTCATCATAGTAATATTCAGCCTCACGCTCAATATTCCAATCAATATTTGCGCCTCGGCTCGACCTCGGAAATTTCCTCGACCTCGTTGAACTTGCCTTCGTTGAACGAACGGCTGCTCATATTCAGGTTCGGCATCAGGAAATTCTCCCTCATCGACCCCTTCATCAATGACCTCAGCCTGTCTTCGGGCCGTTGGAAGTGGTACTCTTTCTCCTCGGGGAATGCCCAAATGTTGGTAACTAGCCTGGGGATTGCGCAAGTTTTGTTGTTGTGCTTGGGGATTGCCCAAAATTTCCTTTCGAATAGCCTCGCCCTTCAACTGGTGTTGTCGAATAAGCTCAATATACAGCTCAGGTTTCATCGGAGTGGAGTTGCTAGTTCCAGCGCCGGATCTAGGTATGGCCACGGACACACTCCCTTGCTCGAGTTGAGCTACTCGAGCACTCACTCCTCTTACTTCGGCACTGATGCCTTGTATCGCAGCCATGAGATCGGCTAACGACACTTCGGGCTTCTCAATGCCTTTGCCATCGCCTCCATTCCCAGCCATGGTACCTGCACGAATCAAAGACCAAATAAAATGTTAAAGTTAGAAATCACCTCACACACTCCCTCATCTTTAATGGGTGGCACTCGGGTCCACTCAATTTATGGGTTCGATTTTGGTCACTCTAGAACTTGTAGCCAATGCTTCCTTGGTTGATCAACTTCTCTCAGTTCCTTCGAATTTGACAAGTTACTTTGTCTCCTTCGGGATGAGTGAATTGATATGACTCGATGGAACGGACGCTATTTACTCTGCACTTCCGAAGTCAAAGAATTTTCTACAAAATTTTGACTTCGGTCACCCCACACACGAGTTCCTATAAGCTCAAAATGAGTTAGTACGACCTAGAGTAGGAAGAATTACTCTAGAGATCCACTAACTAGATTATCGAACACAAGAAAAGTGAAAACCTAGGAGAATCCACCCTTTTTGATTCCTCTTCGGAATCTTTTTCGAACACACCAACTCTTGTCCGTACAAGAGTGGTCCCTCCTTGGTACGGATAGGGTTTTACCTTATCCACTTTTCTTTTCTAGCCGACAACCTTTTCACCTGAGGTTTAGATCTTTACACTTTACCCCTTCCTTCTTCAATGGAACAGTGACGTTCGAACTCCGGTGTACGGACAAGCTCACTTCGTTCACTGATCAAGAATTTAACAAGCTTTGGGTTGTAGTTCAACTCCGGTTTCAACAATAGCGGAGGAAATCAGTTCAAAAGTTCCTTGAGCTAAGAACTCAGCGCTTCGCGTTCGTACACTGTTACAAACGTAACAATTTTCCGGCGTACGGACACGGCTCAAATCATAGAACTTCGAAATTTTTAAGCACAAAACAACCCAAAAATACTCAAGAACCACCAGTTTCCATCGGTAACAACCAAAACATGCTGGGGTTCGAGTTCAGTCACCACTAAGCTCAAAACAGTCCAAAAATTTATTGAGAAACTCTAGTCACAAACGTGGTACGTCGGGTACTCAAATTACTTCTTCGACAATGGTGAACACGAATCAATGGTTGTTTGATTCAAACAACCAACAAATCAATCCAAATTTTTGAATTTTTCTTTTTCTACTTTTTTTTTTTTTTTTTTTTTTGTAAACACCACAGCAACAACAATCCACAACAAGGAAGAAAGCTAAAACAGGAGACACAAAGCACGAATAAATGAACGGGATTTGAGGTTGTAGGAACAAGGTCAAACCTCGCTCTGATACCAAGATGGTGCAAGCAAACCCGAAGGTTAAGCCAGGCACGAAGAAACGCGGAAGAAAACAAGAATAAAAGATAGAAGCAAGACAAATCTTGCTTCGATTCAAAAGAGCAAAGAGGAACTTGTCTCAAGCTCGATTGAATGAAGGCCAAGATGCACCTATGCTATGCAACAATCCTCAAGAAGAACAAGTTTCTTGCAAATTGAATGACCAAGAAGAAAATGTTCAATCGAAGACACCGAATGACACAAGTTCTTTAAAATCCCTCATCGGGGTTCGGCTCCATCGGAGACTCACAATAGCACTTGCTATGTTTGATCATTCAACAACAACTAATTCCTTACAATGAAATATAAAGGAGTATTTATAGACTAGACTAAGGATAAAACAGTAAATGGTCACATGTGACCAATAATAACAAGCCACGCAGGGCTGAGCTAATGTGTGTGTTCGGCAGCCTAGACTTCGGTGCTTGGTTGCTTGCTCGAACACATTTGTCATCGGGTGCTCACTTGACTTCGAACTCAATTTTTTGTGTTCGGCTCTGTGCTGCTCGGCGCCAAGAGTTGGTGTTCGGTCACTTTGTCCTCGGGCTCAAATTTGAAGATGTCGCCTTCGGTTCTTGAGCCCGACCACTCAGCTTCGGAGCAGTTTCTTTCCTTCGACCAAGCCAAGTGAATGTGAACATCATGCAGCAGCTTGGCTTGGCTTCGTGACATTGGCCTCGGTGGATCGAACACTTGATCAACACGTGTTCGAGCTACATCATCCTCCCCTTCTTGAGAAGATTTCGTCCTTGAAATCGAGCCCTCTTCATCCTCCGAAGTCTGACCTACACCACAAGGAACTAGGTCAGCAACATCAAAGGTGTTTGGACACATTATACTCACCAGGGAGGTCGATCACATAAGCATTGTTGTTGATCTTGCTCAGCACTTGGAATGGACCATCCCCTCGAGGAGCCAACTTTTCTTTCCTTTGGTTCGGGAAGCGTTCCTTTTGAAAGTGAACCCAACCCCAATCTCCCTTCTTTAATTCCAACTTTTTACGCCCCTTGTTTTTTCTTCGTTGCAACCTTTGCATAAACTTCCTCGAGGATCTTCTTCAGCTTTGCATGCAACTCGATCAAGGAAGTGGCTCGCCGAGTACCTTCAAAATCAATAACAGAATCTCGAGGCAATGGGGTTAAATCAAGTGGAATCAAAGGATTAAAACCATACACACATTCGAACGGGGTCATATTTATCATTCAATGCACCGTTCGATTGTATGCAAACTCCATCATGGGCAAACGATCAGCCCAGTTTCCGACCTTGCCTTGGTCATCGCACGAAGCAAAGACCCCAAGGTTCGATTAACTACCTCGGTCTGTCCATCAGTCTGAGGATGGTGAGACGTCGAGAATAGTAGTTTGGTGCCCTAAACATTTCCAAAAATGACTCAAGAACTTTGAGTCTCGAACACTCACAATAGTACGAGGCACTCCATGCAATTTTCAACACATACAAACAAACAAGGTAGCTACATGTTGTGCATCATCACACTTCTTGCAAGGAATAAAGTGAGCTATTTTGGAAAAACGGTCGACTAGGACAAAGATGCTATCATGTCCACCCTTCGACCTCGGTAACCCCAACACAAAGTCCATGGATATATCAACCCAAGGTCGATCAGTCACAGGCAACGAGGTGTACAAACCATGAGGGTTGGACTTCGATTTAGCTTTCTTGCAAACGAGACAAGTGTTGCAAAGCTTTTCCACATCTCGTCGCATTTTTGGCCAATGGAACTGGTCGGTTAAGATACCAAGAGTTTTGTCGATACCGAAGTGTCCCATTAAGCCTCCGGAGTGAGCTTCTCGAACTAAGAGCTCTCTCCACGATGACACTGGCACACAAACCCTCCCATTCTTGAAGAGGTAGCCATCGTGCCACTGATATTTCTCAACCCTTCGGCCACTCAAGATTGCGTCTCGAACACTTTTCAGCTTGGGATCATCTTCGTACATCAACTTGATGCTTTCGAATCCCATGAGCCTTGAGGCAAGAGTAGTCGCTAAGGCAAATTTCCTTGATAGCGCATCGGCCACAACATTGTCTTTTCCCTTTTTGTAATGAATTACATAGGGAAAACTCTCAATAAATTCAACCCATTTGGCATGCCTTCGGTTTAGTTTCTCCTGACCTTGGAGATGTTTCAAAGATTCATGATCACTTTTAATCACAAACTCTCGAGGCCACAAATAATGCTGCCAATGGGCGAGTGCTCGAACGAGGGCATACAATTCCTTGTCATACGTCTAGTAATTCAAGGTTGCACCCTTAAGCTTTTCGCTAAAGTAAGCGATCGGCTTCGATTCTTGCATAAGCACTCCTCCGATCCCAACTCCGGATGCATCACACTCGACTTCGAATGCTTTGCCAAAGTGAGGGAGTTGCAACAACGGGGCAGAGCAAAGCATCCGTTTCAACTCTTGGAAAGCCCTCTCTTGGGACTCTTCCCACACAAATGGATGGTCTTTCTTAACCAGCTCGGTTAAAGGAGCTGCCACGGTGCTAAAGTCACGAACAAACCTTCGATAAAAGCTAGCTCAGCCATGGAAGCTACGAACCTGTGATACCGAGGTTGGAGTTGGCCAATCTTTGATGGCTTCGACTTTTGACTCATCGACTTCAACACCATTAGCACTGACAACGAATCCTAGAAAGACTACACGTTCGACACAAAAGGCACATTTATTGAAGTTAGCATATAACTTCTCTTCTCTAAGCTTATCAAGCACTAGCCTTAGGTGTTCGACATGTTCATCCACAGTTTTACTAGAAACAAGTATGTCATCAAAGTAAACGACAAAAAACTTATTTATGAACGGTTTTAGCATATGGTTCATCAGTCACATGAATGTGCTCGATGCATTGGATAAGCCAAAAGGCATCACCAACCATTCGTAGAGACCGAACATGGTCTTGAATGCGGTTTCCACTCGTCACCCCGGGTTTCATTTGGATTGGTGTAACCGGACCTGAGGTCTATCTTCGTAAAGCATGAAGAACCACTTAACTCATCTAGCATGTCATCTAATCGAGGGATAGGATGCCGATACTTTACCGTTATTTTGTTGACTGCTCGGCAATCAACGCACATTCACCAAGTTCCATCTTTCTTCGGGACAAGGGTAACAGGAACAGTGCAAGGACTCAAGCTCTCTCGAACAAGGCCCTTGTTCAGCAACTCATCAACCTGCCTTTGGAGCTCTTTGGTGTCTTCGGGATTACACCGGTATGCAGGTTTGTTGGGGATTTGAGACCCCGGTACGAAGTCAATTTGGTGCTAGATTCCTCTTAACGGAGGTAATCCACCTGGCATTTCTTCGGGGAACATGTCTCCGAAGTCCTGCAAAACACTTTGTACAGCACTAGGCAAAGGGTTATCAGTAGAAAAATCATCATTAGAGTTTAGAAAGATACCCTTGTGCACGAGGAAAATCATCATCTGATCGTTGTCGTTGCCTCATAGATACTCACCCAGATGCGTGATTGCACATATATTTCTTACTTCGGGCAGTGAATCTTTGTCTTCGGCCACTAATTTTGTTCCCATCGGAAGCTTAGCTTTGGCCGCTTCTTTCAATTCTTTCATTCTTTTATAGTCCTCGCTGACTTGTTTGAGAGACAAGGGTTTGAGTATGAAACTCTTCCCTTCGAGCTTGGCAGTGCAAGTGTTGGATCTTCCATTTTGAATAATCGACCGATCATACTGCCATGGTCGACCCAATAGCATATGACAAGCTTGCATCGGCACAACATCGAACATCATCTCATCTTTATATTCTCCAACTCTGAACTTGATCCATACTTGTTTGACAACCCTTAATTCTCCACACTCATTCAACCATTGTAATTTGTAAGGATGGGGATGCTTTAAGGTAGGTAGTCCCATTTGTGAAACCAAGGTTTGGCTCACTACATTTGCACAACTACCTGAATCAATGATCATCGAACATACCTTCCCCCTCACTCGACATCGGGCATGGAAAAGATTTTCTCTTTGGTTGTCCTCTTCTTCAGGAGTCATGCAGCTCAAATTCTTTCGAACTACAAGAACATTTCCGGATGATCAGCTTCGGTAGCTTCACGACCATCATCATTTTCAGCTCGGTCAATCTCCTCGATATTTTCCTCCTCGGTGTCACTCACTTGCTCACAAACACGCCATTGTCGAGCACAATCATAAACTTGCGAGTTGGACACTCTTTTTCCATGTGACCATAACCTTTGCATTTATGACACTGAATACTTGAAGCACTAGGAGAATTAAGTTGAACTTTTCCTCCCACTTCTCTTGGTTTGTTAACGGTCACACCCCTCTCGAAGGGTTTCTTCGAATCTCGAACAGTGTTAGCACTTGTTGGATTTGGACTTTCCATTCTTTACCTCGATTCAAAGGAGTTGAAGTAGTGACTCCTCGATACCGGTTTGCCTTATCGTCCTTAACCCATTTCACAGCTTCAGTGGCAGCTTCGAGCATATCTTCCACCGTGTGATACACGTGCAGCCTCTATTAAGATGACACTTCTCGAGCCAAGCCATTTTTGAACCGGATAGTGGCTTGCTCTTCATCTTCTTCCAGATCAAGATTCAATCGAATTCTCACGAACTCATTATGATACTCTTGAACTGACTTGGACCCTTGCTTTAACTCATAGAGCTTTTGAAATTGAGCTTGCCGATACTTGGCATTTAAGTACTTAGCATCCATTGCTCTCTTCAACTGTGCCCAAGTAGTGACTTCGGGATAGACATTTCTTCGTCTCAGCCTCTTGTCAGCCTCCCACCATGTCGATGCATATGCTTCGAATGAAGAAATAGCATGGGCAGCTTTTCTCTCTTCGTTCATCTCATTGGTTTCGAAGATTCGTTCCATTTTAAGCTTCCATTCAAGATATTCATCCGGATCACTAGTTCCTCTGAAGGGTGGAATAGTGATCTTGACACTGTTCAAGTTTGAATCTCGAGCACCTCGAATCGGTTCGGGATACTCATCATAGTAATCTTCAGCCTCACGCTCAATATTCCAATCAATATTTGCGCCTCGGCTCGACCTCGGAAATTTCCTCGACCTCGTTGAACTTGCCTTCGTTGAACGAACGGCTGCTCATATTCAGGTTCGGCATCAGGAAATTCTCCCTCATCGACCCCTTCATCAATGACCTCAGCCTGTCTTCGGGCCGTTGGAAGTGGTACTCTTTCTCCTCGGGGAATGCCCAAGTGTTGGTAACCAGCTTGGGGATTGCCCAAGTTTTGTTGTTGTGCTTGGGGATTGCCCAAAATTTCCTTTCGAATAGCCTCGCCCTTCAACTGGTGTTGTCGAATAAGCTCAATATACAGCTCAGGTTTCATCGGAGTGGAGTTGCTAGTTCCAGCACCGGATCTAGGTATGGCCACGGACACACTCCCTTGCTCGAGTTGAGCTACTCGAGCACTCACTCCTCTTACTTCGACACTGATGCCTTGTATCGCAGCCATGAGATCGGCTAACGACACTTCGGGCTTCTCAATGCCTTTGCCATCGCCTCCATTCCCAGCCATGGTACCTGCACGAATCAAAGACCAAATAAAATGTTAAAGTTAGAAATCACCTCACACACTCCCTCACCTTTGATGGGTGGCACTCGGGTCCACTCAATTTATGGGTTTGGTTTTGGTCACTCTAGAACTTGTAGCCAATGGCTTCCTCGGTTGATCAACTTCTCTCAGTTCCTTCAAATTTGACAAGTTACTTTGTCTCCTTCGGGTTGAGTGAATTGATATGACTCGATGGAACGGACGCTATTTACTCTGAGCTCCGGAAGTCAAAGAATTTTCTACGAAATTTGGACTTCGGTCACCCCACGCACGAGTTCCTATAAGCTCAAAATAAGTCAGTACGACCTCGAGTAGGAAGAATTACTCTAGAGATCCACTAACTAGATTTATCGAACACAAGAAAAGTGAAAACCTAGGAGAATCCACCCTTTTTGATTCCTCTTCGGAATCTTTTTCGAACACACCAACTCTTGTCCGTACAAGAGTGGTCCCTCCTTGGTACGGATAGGGTTTTACCTTATCCACTTTCCTTTTCTAGCCGACAACCTTTTCACCTGGGGTTTTGATCTTTACACTTTACCCCTTCCTTCTTCAATGGAACAGTGACGTTCGAACTCCGGTGTACGGACAAGCTCACTTCGTTCACTGATCAAGAATTTAACAAGCTTTGGGTTGTCGTTCAACTCCAGTTTCAACAATAGCGGAGGAAATCAGTTCAAAAGTTCCTTGAGCTAAGAACTCAGCGCTTCGCATTCGTACACTGTTACAAACGTAACAATTTTCCGGCGTACGGACACGGCTCAAATCATAGAACTTCGAAATTTTAAGCACAAAACAACCCAAAAATACTCAAGAACCACCAGTCTTCATCGGTAACAACCAAAACATGCTGGGGTTCGAGTTCAGTCACCACTAAGCTCAAAACAGTCCAAAAATTCGTTGAGAAACTCTAGTCACAAACGTGGTACGTCGGGTACTCAAATTACTCCTTCGACAGTGGTGAACACGAATCAATGGTTGTTTGATTCAAACAACCAACAAATCAACCCAAATTTTTGAATTTTTCTTTTTCTACTTTTTTTTTTTAGGTAAACACCACAACAACAACAATCCACAACAAGGAAGAAAGCTGAAACTGGAGACACAAAGCACTAATAAATGAACAGGATTTGAGGTTGTAGGAACAAGCTCAAACCTCGCTCTGATACCAAGATGGAGGAAGCAAACCCGAAGGTTAAGCCAGGCACGAAGAAACGCGGAAGAAAACAAGAATAAAAGATAGAAGCAAGACAAATCTTGCTTCGATTCAAAAGAGCAATGAGGAACTTGTCTCAAGCTCGATTGAATGAAGGCCAAGATGCACCTATGCTATGCAACAATCCTCAAGAATAACAAGCTTTTTGCAAATTGAATGACCAAAAAGAAAATGTTCAATCGAAGACACCGAATGACACAAGTTCTATAAAATCCCTCATCGGGGTTCGGCTCCATCGGAGACTCACAATAGCACTTGCTATGTTTGATCATTCAACAACAACTAATTCCTTACAATGAAATATAAAGGAGTATTTCTAGACTAGGCTAAGGATAAAAAAGTAAATGGTCACAGGTGACCAATAAAAACAAGCCACGCAGGGCTGAGCTAATGTGTGTGTTCGGCAGCCTTGACTTCGATGCTTGGTTGCTTGCTCGAACACATTTGTCATCGGGCGCTGATTTGACTTCGAACACAATTTTTTGTGTTCGGCTCTGTGCTGCTCGTTGCGAAGAGTTGGTGTTCGGTCACTTTGTCCTCGGGCTCAAATTTAAAGATGTCGCCTTCGGTTGTTGAGCCCGGCCATTCAGCTTCGGAGCAGTTGCTTTCCTTCGACCAAGCCAAGTGAATGTGAACATCGTGCAGCAGCTTGGCTTGGCTTCGTGTCATTGGCCTCGGTGGATCGAACACTTGATCATCACGTGTTCGGGCTGCATCACCAACCACCACCCAAAAAAATTCGACTACCAATTCATCCTAGATACTATGAATAACAAGCTCCAAGGATTGAAAATCAAATGTCTCAACATAGCTAGTAGAGCTACTCTCATCAACTCTGTGCTGGTTTCCATTCCAACTTACTCCACGCAGGTAAACCTTCTTCCGGCTAAAACTCATAACCTAAATGATAGGCTCCAGAGAAATTTCCTATGGGGCTCTTGCCCGGAAAAGAGGAAAATTCAACCAGGCTAACTGGGACCTAGTTACTACAAGCAAAGCCAAAAGGGTCTTGGTCTTCATAAGGCTAAAACTAAAAACAATGCTCTTATCACCAGTCTGGCGTGGCGCTACTATCGAATGATTCCACTCTATGGGCTCAAATCCTCCGAGCTAAGTACCAAAAGAGGAATGAAGACGGTATCCTTGCCAAAACTCAAGACTCCTACATCTGGAAAAGCATTGCCAACTTAGATGATATTCGCAAGGAAGGAACCTCTTGGAGTGTTGGTTCGGGTAACAACATAAATCTCTGGCAGGATAAATGGATTTTTCCTCATTGCTCCCTCAGGTCCTTAATTAGTGGTCCTCTCACTAAAAATATCACTAATCTTAAAGTCAGTTCCATCCTCCATAATCATGAATGGAGCTTGGATAATTCTATCTTTCATACTCCCACCTAATGTCACAAACAAAATCCTTGACACCCACCATAGCCCAAACTCCACTGACAAACCCTTTTGGAACCAAACTACCGAGGGCTTTTTCTCTACCAGATCGACTTATAACCTATAGAATAACCATGCTTCAGAAGTTGATCTAAAAGCTCCTAAACCAAATTGGGAATGGAAGACTAAAATACCAAATAAGTTTAAATTTTTCCTTTGGTCTCTATGCTTGAATAAGCTCCCAACTGCCTCTTTACTATTCCATAGGCATATCCTCGCTCATAATAGTTGTAAACACTACCCTACCTCCCCTGAAACCAATCAACATACTTTTGTTGACTGCCCTAAATGCTCCCTTATCTAGACCACTCTCAATATACACCCTGGCCAAGATCTTGTATCATGGGTCAAGGCTGTTTGTACTACCTCTGTTTACTCCAGTCACTCCTCAGGGATCTTCCTTCAGACCCTCATTCCTTTTTGCGCTTTGGGGGATTTGGAACAACAGAAATAAGAACCTCTTTGAAAACAAAAACAAGCTTGCCTCCAGTTCAGATATTCTTATGCATGCTGCTGAGTATTTCTACCTCGTAGCCCCTAGAAGAACTTCTCATCCCAGTAAAACTATCTACTTTAAATGGAACCCACCTGACCAGAACTATTTCAAACTTAACACAGACGGGGCCTTCTATCCCACATCTAAATCTGGTGGCATTGGAGGAGTTATCAGGAACCATCTTGGTCTCTGGGTAACGGGCTTTTCAAAGCATATCTCCTCAAGCTCTATCATCTATTCTGAGCTTTAAGCTCTCTTCCAAGGTCTCATCATGGCTAAAGAAAATAACCTCACTCCTCTTATAGTTGAATGTGACTCCCAAGCCATTATCCAAATGGTCCAAGGGTCAAATGATACCTATGCTAACTTACTTCTTGATTGCAGATTATTGGTCGCTGAGCTCTGCAGTGAAGATGTTGGGCATATATATAGAGAAGCAAATTTTGTGGTTGACCTACTGGCAAAAAATGGATGTTTAGATGCTTCTCTAGTAAATATTGTGTATTTTGATGTTCCTCCTGACTATGTATGTAACGAACTGGTGCTTGATTCTTCCACCCATATGAGGGATAGGAAGATCTCATTTTGTAACTATTATATATATATATATATATATATATATATATATATATATATATATATATATATATATATATATATATATATATAAGTATCTATGGCCGGTTAAGCAAAAAAAAAAAAAAAACTCGGTCTCTTTTCTTTTCTTTTGGTGTTATTGAGATGTGAATTTAAGAACTAGTAAAGGAGCTAGCATCGTTCGGCTTGTGTGTGTGTGTGTGTGTGTGATATATATATATATATATATATATATATATATATATAAAAGTATCTACGGCCTGTTAAGCAAAAAAACTCGGTCTCTTTTCTTTTCTTTTGATGTTATTAAGACGTGAATTTAAGAACTAGTAAATGAGCTAGCATCGTTCGGCTTGCAATAAGAAAGTTCTCACTTCTCATGCCTATAAGCTTTACACTAAAATCATTAGGATTGGAATTGGTTACTCCATTATTGCATTAAATATACCATATAGTATGACTTAGACCTTTTGCTTTACAGGACCTTTATTATAGAGTAGCAATGAAAGCCAAAAATGATCTAGGGACTAGTTTCATTACAACTAATAGAAGAAGAGCTTGTCTTGACGACTTCGGTCTTAATATTGTAGATTGTGATTTATTGAATGCTCCGGGACATTGAGAAGATGAATTTGAGCTAAGACCTTGAGGTAAGTTGAGACAACCTTTCTAATTGGGACTGAACAGATATTATAGTGTTAAATATAGCTTCGAATGAATTATTTATGATTCACCCAATTTAGTAGTATATGACTTGCTTGATTTTTGTTTGGCTTTTGTGAACATGTTACTTGTTCTTATGATGTTACTAATAGCAGTACAGTATTCAGAATCAGTTAGTATTGTGATCACATTACTTATTGGGAAGATAGGCCGACACTCCCCCGTGCGTGTTGCTAGATCTCACGTACGCAGGGCCATAATTTGTTTTGGGAGATTGGCCGACATTCCTACATATGTGACAATAGTTGCACGTATGTAGGGCCATTACTTGTTGGGGAGAGAGACCGACACTCCCCCGTGCGTGTTGCCAGATCTCATGTACGCAGGGTCACAGTGTGAAGTCATGTTCTTTTCAGTAAATTTACTTCTTTGAATAGCTCAGCTCAGTTTAGCATCAGTTAATAGTTTAATTGCTTAACCATAGATTAATTACATATTTATGAATATGCATTTTCTTTCTTAATATATTATTTCCTGGTAAGTTTTGTTCAGCCTTTTAGTAGGAAGTCTATGAGATTTACTGGGTATCCTGGAGATGCTTAGCCCGTGAGGGCCTGCTTACTTTTATATGGCAGGTGCTGAGGCTGTAGGTGACGAAGCTCAAGGCTAGTGTCAGACTTGTTCAGCGTTCAGTTGGTGAGCTCTGTTTTCTTTCCAGCGGAAGCCAGCTTTTAGACAATATCAAATTACATTAAGTATTTGATCTGGGGGAATGCCCCAAAGACTCGTGTCTTTATTCATTCAGTCTACTATTTTAGAGGCTCATGACTTAACTAGTGGGGTTTTCAGATTTTTGTATTGACTAGATGTAATAGTTTTGGTGTTATTTTTACCTTTGGACCAGTTTATTAAATTAAAGACTATTTTGCAATAACATTACTATATATCTACAATACTTAAAATATGTTAAAGGAATATTTAGAGAGTGAATTCATGGTTCACTCAACATGTAATGTAGGTAGAGTGCCAATCACGTCCTCTCTAGTTTGGGGGCGTGACAGATAGACTGGATAATAAAGCCATCATAATAAAATCATTGAGATAATGCAACCGATTGTATACGATAAATCTGATATAAAAAGGCAATTGGAATACAACCACCAATTGTATATGATTGATCCAATATAAGAAAGTCATTGGAATAATTCCACCAATTGTGTACGATGGATCCAATAAAAAACCACTGAAATAATACCACCGATTGTATACGATTGATCAAATATAAGAAGGTCATTGGAATAATACCACCGATTGTGTACGATAATTCAAATATTGAAAGCCATTGGAATAATACCACTGATTGTGTGCGATGATTCAAAATAGAAAGCCGTTAGAATAATACCACCGATTGTGTACGATGATTCCAATATAAGAAGACCATTAGAATAATACCACCGATTGTGTACGATGAATCCAATATAGAAAGTCATTGTCTAAAATAATAACATCCATGATGATCTGCGGTATTAATAATACTTCAATCAATTCTTTATGACAAGTTTTGGCAACAATTTTGCCAAAATATAACGACAATAAAGTGACATCTTCGGTTGTCACCAATAGACTTGATGTTGATACTTGTAAAATAAATAGTAGAATTACCTGCAAAATAAAGTTTCCGCTAAATTCATATAGACATGAAAATGTGAAAGATAACAGAAATATAAAGTGAGAATTTAAGCCGTCCGACTTATATTTGGTGAAGCTATAAAGAGTTGAGTGTTGTCCTTGAGCTAAAATGCAGTTAATGCTTAATTCCTGGAAAGTTTAAAGTAAAGTAGAGATAAATAAAATCATTTTGCGTATGCAATGAGTCAGATAATGCCTCCAATCTCGTTCAGTTATCTTAGCAACATTGTCCAATGTGTATGGAAAATAATCTCCGAGGAATTGATGGTTGCTAGTTTTCCTCCTTTTGCTGCTTTGAAAATTTCTGCACTCAAAGAAAAATTATTAGGTTTGGGAGGGACGAGGGAGCGTTTGATTTGCGCTGACTTCTTGCTGCTTCCTCGGACTTGAATTTGCGAATCATGATCAGAAACTTGGCTCATGAACTCAATAGCATAGATGTTTTGAAAAATAGAGGCAAGGTAAAAGAATTTGCGAATCATGTAAGTAAAGAGAACATGCAAATGAAGTCAAAGATGCATTTTAAAAAGTTCCGCCTTAAGTTGAACTTGTGACATATCATAAAACAAACTGAACGTCATTTGCCTTGTAACCCTGCATTGTTGGCTTAACCAATTTTCAAAATTCTTGCCTATTCTGCTTCTAATAACCAATGTCGCTTCTTGCAAAATTTTGCCCCAGTTAATCTACAAAATTTGCCTCAGTTGTCATCTTTAATATCTTCAACTTACTTTGCAAACTTGCCTCAGTTGTCCTTCTTGGGGTGAAATGAAAATTTAAACAATAAAGAGTCGAACCCATAGGTGCCTGCGTATCTCACCGTGAGAATCAGATCGCTCGTAGTTCTGCAAGAAATCAACGCTCCTTCGGATAATCACCACACAAGGACCTTGCCAATTTGGTGCAAATTTGCTTTTCTCGAAAGGAAAATTTCAGTGCAAATTGCCCCTATTTAAAAGTCCCTCAACTTGAATTTATTGCTAAATGCATTGATAATTATGTTCTGATAAAATTTCCCCAAGCATTATCTGTTCATATCTGTTTTTCACCCATCCTGCATCCTTTGACTCAGCTTCTTGAATAATCCTCTCAGAAGGAATTTTCACTTTTTTGGATAAAATTTTTTAGCGCCATATGCTATCAAATAAAGGCTGCCCCAATTGAAGTTTTAACAATAATGCGACATCCAAAGAGCGCAGACGATAACTTTTCAGTTCGTCATTCTCAAACTGTCCAGTTGTTTTGTTATACGCCACAAGCAAAGTTTTGGCAGGTTTACCAATTTTTATTTTGAAAAAAAAAAATATAATCAAAAGCGTAAATAATATAATAAGAATGCGATGCATTTTTATTTCAATTTTCATAAGATAGAGAGACATGCAAGATAAAATTTAAAAAGAGTTGATTCAGATTAACATAAGTTTTAAAGTACAATGCAATTCAGGGCCTCAATCTGAACTAATGTTGAAAATAATGCTACTAAGTTCAATCGCCAAGTTCTTTCAAACAATGTTATTGAGCCTCTGCTGCTGCATCATTCACAAGCTGGAGTGTCCGTCATCAATCAGATCTTGAATCTCTTGCACGATGTGAATGGTCAGTCACTTCACAAATTCAACTTCTCTAGAGAAATAAATAAAACAAAAGAAACCTCAAAGGGTAACTATATTAGTTTGCATGTCATTAGTAAGATTGCAGGCAAGCACATAACACATAGTTTTTAACACATTTTGAGGATATAAAGCAAGACAAGAAATTAATATGTGGCAATCACAAGTAGTTGAGCGTAAATAAATATGCAAGCGCGTTCTACCCTGTAAGGTGCCTCTTTGTGCCAGAGGTAAGCCTAACCGACAAATTGCAAATACATGTGGTTATTATAATGACACAAGCCGTTTGCCAATATAAAAATTTAAGATATAAATAAACTGCCATAATTGTCAACTTCTCAAATTTGACATGGCAAATGACTTGGGGTTCGTTATAATATCTACACGATCACATAATATGCAGTGTCGTTGGGTTTCAGTAACCTATCGACAAAAAGGCGGTTTTCCTAATTCCTGGAAACGGTACCAAGGACCGGGTCCAAACTAAGGTGTTTATGCATGCATGTCCTAAAAGCTCTTCCTAAGAGTGGGTTAATGGTTGAGACTGAATCGGCCTATGCGGGATAAAACCTAGACACATGAAACCGGTAAAACCGGCCGATATCAAAACCAGGCAGAGCATCCATTATCCCAAACTAACTTTGGTGACACGAAAAAAATTCAAAGAGTGAGGAAGGGCAATCCTTCTTGCGTATCTACACGTCATATGTGTGCCCCGTGATGAAATCGAGGAGGTGAAAAGAATTGACAGATTTCCAGAATGGAAGAAATATGAGCGAAATGCTGACTTTATATGTGCACAAATAAAGTGTAATACATGCTTTATGTGGATAACCAAACAAACAGATATAATAAAGCAAATAAATTAGACATGCTAATTACAAATAATTGGATACCTTTATGGTCAAAACCTTTATTGCTCCCTAGCAGAGTCGTTGTGATGTTGAACTCCAAAAATATTACCCGGTTAAGGTAAAATTTGGAATATCAACTGAATGGACTAACTCTTTTGGAGTTGTTGGAGTCGCCACACAATTTAAGGAAAACATGGAACCAAATTAAAACAAATGCGTGCAAAACTCTATTTTTGGAAAAATACAATCTTTCAGATATTCTAATGGTAAGAGATTTTGTTATTTCGAAAGAAAGTTTTTAAGACATTTTCGAAATTCCGTTAACAACGGTTAATCCAACAGGTTTTTAAATTAATTTTCAAGTGCCTTTCTAACAAAATAAATAATTGAACTAAAAAAACTTGTTCACAAAAATAGTTTACTTTGCATGCATTTTGCTAAGATGGCCCCAATTTACAATAAACAAAATAAAAACTCCAAAATAAAGAATAATGAACATAAAAGTAGGCAATCACATAAATAATCACAATGTAAATTTTATACAACTCAATTCAATTCTAAGCTATGAATTTAAATACAAGAGATGAGTTGAAAAATTAGAACCCGGAAGGCCGCGGATGCAAAATACATAAGAAGATGGGCCGAGGATGCAATCCTCCTAAAGCTGATAGAACACAATTTTTGGGCTGTGCAGGACTCGCTTTTGGCAGGAGATGAATATTTGCAGCAAGTCCAATTTTACTTTGGAGTCCGCAATTCTATTTGGAACTCATCCCATGAAATTATATCAAGAAGAACAAGGAATAAATGATTAATATATGTATCATGTAAATAATTCATCCTATATCTAAACACATAGAGATGTCAAAGAACAATAGAGGTAGACATAATATAATACTTTTAAGAAGATGCAAACACAAACCAAAATAATAGTTCTGAACCAAAAGATGAAACGACCTCGGTCAGTCGTTTCGGAAGATAGGATTCCGATTGGCGTGCCGATAATTTTAAAATATTCGTAAGGTCCATTGAGACTTATCTGTAAAATTTGAACTAAATCAGACCTCGTTTGGTAGGTATCGGAAGAAGGTTTCAGTTTTTATTGTCGACAAATATTTAAAAGGGATTTTCGATTTCGGTTTTGGCGAACGAGCTCCGATTCGAAATTCGAAAGCGCCGTTAGGTTCGTATGATTATTTGTGACTTTTGTAAACTTTCGAAAGTGAATTTCGATATTGTTCGGCTAGTTTCCGCTAAAATGCCGAAAGTTAAATAATTTGATCTTTTTCCATTTAATTTGCATATTGAGTTTCGCGAGTCCGATTTGGGATCCGCCTTCGCGAGTATGCTATATATATTTTGTATAACTGGTATGCAAAAATTGGAATTATTTCGAATATCGTAGGGTATCGTTTTAATTTTTACCGTAGCAGCGAATTTTAAAAGAAAAAGAAAAAAAAAAGGAAAAGACAAAAGAACAAAAAGTTAGGCGGTGGCACACAGGGATATATACACATTTAACAAGCTTCAGTTTGAAGCTCAAAAAAGGAAAAGAGAACAGAAACATTAGAACAGAAAAAATGAAATGACGCAGTGAGAAAAAATGCCAGAAAATGAGAAAAGAGCCGGAGAAAAGATAGAATTTTCACCCTGCAACATTCAGGTAATTATCTTAATGCATTATTTGATTTTATTACGTATGTTTGAATATATTTTAACGGTAAAACTTGGAATATTAGACATCGTTTTAATAAGTTCAATTAATAATTTGAACGGTCAATTGGACCCCGATGATGGAAATAATTATATATTCGTACTCAGTGAGTTATGGGCAGCATATAAATATAATTTATTTAGGGTTTGGTTATGTGACCTTAAACCCTGTACATAGGCCTGGCCTGCGTATTGCGTATGCAAATAGGGTATCAAGTTCCTAACTGGATTGCCCTAAGATGTGAGGAATGAAGCCTTTAGCCTAAATTGATATATTTTTCTGCTTATTGAATAGAGTGGGATCGTTTGGCAAGGAAACCAAAGGATAAAGCGGTTGTTGATTAGCCGTACTAACTTTTGGAAGAGGTAAGTGTTTATATCCATTTCTTTGAAGGCACTTGGCCTCGTGGATTTTCTACCACGTGTTCCTTACGTGTGTAGCTGCCGATAGGCGTACTCATTACGCCTTAGCTTTGGATTTACATTATATATTATATGTTATGTCCTGTTGTTGGTATTGCATTGAGGATCTGAGCATTGTACTCTGGCTGTGAGTTGACATATACTTCCCGGCAGTCGATGAGAGTCCCGCGCCGGTGAAGGGTTATCATTGTATCATATTGAGGGTAGGAGGATTCCGCCCTCGGAGCAGGAGGATTCCGCTCCATTGCATCATATTGAGGGTAGGAGGATTCCGCTCTCGGAGCAGGAGGATTCCGCTCCATCACATCATATTGAGGGTAGGAGGATACCGTCCTCGGAGCAGGAGGATTCCGCTCCATCGCATCATATTGAGGGTAGGAGGATTCCGCCCTCGGAGCAGGAGGATCCGCTCCATCGCATCATATTGAGGGTAGGAGGATTCCGCCCTCGGAGCAGGAGGATTCCGCTCCATTCATTTGGAACATGTTACCCTTTGCATCATTTCATTTCATCTCATTTCATTTCATTTCATACCATTGTGTAGACTTGTGGTATATAACTACTGTTCTTCTTATACGTGCCTTGCTTATTTGTCTATATATTTTTGGCTCGTATTCTGGGTTGCGGGGATCAGGTTGCACGCCGCAACGGTATAAATAAATGAATTGGGTTGCACGTTGCAGCGGTATAAATACTTGGATCGGGTTGCACGTCGTAGCGGTATGAATATATGGATCGGGTTGCACGCCGCAACAGGATTTATTTCTGATTGTTGATGTGTTCGGGATACCTATATGTTCTGGCTATCTTATGTTCCTGGTTGTTGATGAGTTTGTGATTCCTTATGTGTTTCTAGTTATTATCTGGCTCTGCCTTTTTATAATTTAAATAAGAGGAATTTGGTTTATCTGTTTCTTTTCTGCCTGGATAGCTATCCTATTCTTTGAGGTGGCTAGTCTGCCCCACTTATTGAGTCCTTTTGACTCACCCTTGTTTGTTGTTTATTTTTGGTGTATCTATTTCGTTTCGGCAGGTTCGCTCCAGGATTGAGTTCGCCACGTTGTGAAGGAGCGAAGACGACTTCAGCTGTCAGGGTGAGCCAGCTTTTATTCCGGATGGCCACCAGTTTTATGTTTATTATTTCAGTTGCATTTTGCTCCCTTCAGGAGGTATTTGTCTTCTTTTGTACTCTTAGATGTCTAGTCTGGATAGCCCTAAACCTAGTATGTTGGGTAGTCAGCTGTAATTTCTTTTGTACAGCTTAGAGGTATCAGTGTGTCTGTATTTTTTTTAGTCTTATCCTTATTTATGAATTATTATATTTATTTTCCTAATTTAATTGGTAAGGGTTCGCCCGACGGGTCTAGGGGAGGATGTCGGGTGCCCGCACGGCCTAACCAGATTCCGGGTCGTGTCAGTTGGTATCAGAGCCTAATTTAGAGTCTATCCAGACTAAGATAGTGTCTAGTAGAGTCTCGCTGATGGGTACGTAGACGTCCGTACTTATCTACGAGAGTCTATGATGGCATTTAGGAAGTTTCACTTCCTTTATTTCTGATCGTGCGTCGGTCTAGGATTCAAAAGTATTTTTGTTAATTTGTTAATTCCTTCGTGGTAATTGTGAACCCTCGTGCGACAAATCAGCAAACGGTATGAGTTCAAGACGAAGCAATCTAGCCAGGGGCTAGCACTGGCGAAGCCCCGAGAGTTTTTTTGATCGTGCTGACGATCTAGTTACGGAGGTCCCAGCCGTACGAGCTCGCGATGGGCAAGGGAGCAGGGCCTTGTGGTTCCCTTGGCTCTCTACGATGCTTTACGAGAATCTTGGTGACGCAGATACCGCAAGAACCTATTATTCGCTAGGCAGCTTATCAGGTTGCCGCAGGTGCAGATGTTCGGTCTCAGGGAGCTCCTATTCCAGTTCTTAATATTGCCCCAGTAAAATATGTTCCAAATGCAGCATGTGTTGCGCCACCAATTGTTCTGGCTGGTTAGCTAGCCGAGGCAACAGTTCGGTCCGAGTGCCCAAAGAGGGTATTATTTTACGCGGTTGAACATCCTGATATTCCCAAGCAATGCATTAGATAATCGATAATCCCTGTATAAGGTTTTTTAAAAATAAAATAATGTCAGTGTATCCTTCTGGCTCTTGATTATATCGAGCGGTATGGTGTTGATTATTCTGCTTTCCAGTTTCAGGGTCCAGCCTTGGATTGGTGGGCCGCTCTCTTATTAGCTAACTTGGTTCGATTTTTTCTTCTAGATTCGTGGAAAAGTTCCTTTCGAGTAGCAAGCGAGATGAAAAGTGTTTCCAATTTGAGTGAATTGGACAGGGTAGCCTGTCGGTTAGCCTGTTGGTGTTTCAGAATATGAGATTGAATTCTATAGAATGGCTGAATATACATTAGAACTAGTCCATGAGCCTTTTGAGAGATTCAAAGATTTATTGATGACCTTTCTCCTTCCTTAAGATCCCAGATGGCTCGAAAAATTGAGATTGGGACTTTATTTGATGTCTTTGTTGATATTATTCAAAGGTATTAGGCATACCATAAGTTAGAGCGGGAAGAGTTAAAGCGGGAGAGCAAGAGATCCCGTGGCCCTAGTGGGTAACCATGGTACCTCATTTGGAGGTAAGAATTCTGATTATTTTGGGAGGTCACCTTTCAGGTTATCTCAGCTTGTGTCACGCGATTCTTAGAGTGCGCCAGTAGCTCGTCAATATCAGACCCAGTTTTCTCTTTATAGCTACCAACAATCTGTCCAGCTCCCATATTCAGCGAAAAGGTGTTATCATTTTCGTGAGTCTGTCTATCCTTTGAGGAGTTTTCCCTTACTCAGACAAGTAGGCAGTCGTCTTTTCTCTCGTCATCAGGCATCTGCGCAGTCGCAGGGGATTTTATTTATATCTCAACCAGCAAAAAAAATGCCACCATCCAGTAGAGGTTGAGAGTGTGGTGGCAGTGGTTCTTCAAAAGTGATTGTCAGGGTAGTTGCTTAGCTCAGCTGCAGAGACAGTTCTATGAACTGCCAGTCTGGCAGGATGCTGAGGTATCCGATGTAGTGCACCCATGTATTTTTCTTCCATTATATGTGAGTAAGATTCGATTCTTCCAATCTGTCTGGACTTCGTTTATCTTACCATGTTTCCATGGCTTCCTTGGATATTGTTTCTATTAAGAATCGGTTGCGGTAGAGGGGTGAGCTTCTGATATGATTTATTCTTGGCATTTATGATGACCCTACTAGTTTATCTGGTTTAAATGTGAGAGATTTGTGAGTGAGTATCGGTATTGCTTGCTTGGCATCTTGTTGTGCCTCATTCTGTTATAATGTCAAGTCAGTCTATCTCTCTTTAGAACGTAGTGTCGGTAGGGTGATGGGATTCTTATTCGTCACCATCAGAAAGTGTCATTGTTTCTTCCGGTGCAAAGTGATTAGTAAGTAATATTCGATCTACGTATCTCCTCTTGGTTCAAAACGCTAGTAAAGTCATGTTATCCTATGAGTTTGTCTCGGTATAAAAGAGTTTTCAGGTAAATTGTCGAAGTTTCCTTTTTATAGGAAGGTTAAATTGACATAGATTTTGTTCCATAAAGCTTATTTAATATCTGTTTCTTCAATTGCGATTCTTGGGCTACCTTGACTCGTAAGTAGTCTAGGTTTGGTAGCCAAGCAAATAAGGAAAAAAAAAAAGCTTCCTAAAACTCTAATTATTTCTATCCTCAGTCTGTTGCCATCTCTTCTTTATTCGGCACTGGTGAGCTTAGGCGGTCAGTAACCTATTGTGATGTTCCCTGCGTTGAGCCAGAGTACGTGCCAAGGTAGCCGAGTAAGCACATTGTCATTTTTCAAGGCTACTAAGGGTAATGAGAGGCGTCATTCGACCTTTGACCTTTGATCCATCAGGCGGTGATGCTTATAGAAAATGTATGGAGTTGTGACTCGAGAGTTGCAGCTGTTTGGCAACTCGAAAGGGTAGTTGGTAGCTTAGGTCTGCCTACGTTCAGCTTTTAAGCTAAATCTTCTTTAGTCCAGCAGACTGTGTGGGGATGGTTATTCCTATTCAAATAGCTGCATGAGTTGTGCTTTAAGTGGAGGAGTCTTCCTCCAAATACTGAATGCTAATACTAAATCTCTAAGTCGTTGATACCACTTTTGTCACGACCCAACCTAAGGCCACGATGGAAACCTACAATGAGTGTCGATCATTGCTAAACCCACTAATAATCTATTAATGTTAGAGATAAGCTGGCAACCTGATCATATATACGTACCGATCTGCTGAAAGCATAAAGTATGGAAAGATGACACGACTTTAACTTGCTGGCAATTAGAATACTGAGCCACAAATTCTGCTATGTCGCACTTCATTCTGTCCCACCAATAAATCTGCTTAAGATCATAGTACATCTTAGTCGAACCTGGATGAACAATGTATTTGGGATAACGTGCCTCTATCATAATCTGTCCACGTAAATCTGCAGCATAATGAACACAAAGTCTATCTTTATACATGAGAACACCGTCAGTAGTAGCCCTGTATGGCTACTCCGATTTTCTTTTGGCTATCTGTCTGTATTCAACTAGAACTGGATCCTCATACTGACGCTGTTTTACTTTATGAAAATTTAGAGTTAAAGGTCTAGTGCAGCTTGTCGATAATCCATCACTGGTATGTATATCGCTTTCACACCTCAACTCTTTGAGAAGTTACTTTAGCGTTATAAGTGCACATGTAATCAACTTTGTTGCTGGTATTCTCCCTCAGCTCATGGTTTAACTACATGTCTCTTTTATTTTCACTTTTTCAAGTAATAATATTTTCAATTCAGAGACAATACCCTGAAGTAGATGTTCAGTCTGAATATCATTCCTAGTCTGCATCATACTGTCCAGTAGTATTTGCATGATCCTTATCCTTATATGATAGACCCTGTTCAGATGAACCTTTGACATATATTAGGATATGAGTATCTACATTCCCACAAGGAGCTTGCGGACCAACCCTAACATTAATTGAGGTGTTGCATAGTGCGTTCGTAGAAATGATATAGCCTGCATCAAATCTTCTATAGTGTGTAGTGACAAGGTACTTCAAAAGCTTCCCCTATTGCATCAAGCATAAGCTAATTCTTAGTTCCATCGACCTGTTCTATATCAAAAGATATATCGAAGAGGTGATTATCGGCTGAATCATGTTAGTCCATCCAGAGTTTCGTATATCTTTGCTTCGAAAATGTAGAACTCTCCTCTCGTGATCGAGGAAGGATCATCTTAGTCAGAATAATCCGGGCAATGGTATTATCATATTATCCAGATATATTTTATTCCAAAAGTTCGATATGCGTGTTATAATTCTGATTCTGTAATCGTGAGATAATGTCTGTAGCATAGTTTATAAAGGTTGTGCAATTTCTCTTGTTATCTGCGTGAATCTTGCTTTAGACTTAGGCTCGTTCGAGGACGAACGAGAGTATAAGTGGAGGAGAATGAAACGACCTCGGTCAGTCGTTTCGGAAGATAGGACTCCGATTAGCATGCCGATAATTTTAAAATATTTGTAAGGTCCATTGAGACTTATCTGTAAAATTTGAACTAAATCAGACCTCGTTTGGTAGGTATCGGAAGAAGGTTTCAGTTTTTATTGTCGATAAATATTAAAAAGGGATTTTCGAGCTCGATTTTGGTGAACGAGCTTCGATTCGAAATCCGAAAGCGTCGTTAGGTTCGTATGATTATTTGTGACTTTTGTAAACTTTCGAAAGTGAATTTCGATATTGTTCGGCTAGTTTCCGCTAAAATGCCGAAAGTTAAATAATTTGATCTTTTTCCATTTAATTTGCATATTGAGTTTCGCGAGTCCGATTTGGGATCCGCCTTCGCGAGTATGCTATATATATTTTGTATAACTGGTATGCAAAAGTTGGAATTATTTCGAATATCGTAGTGTACCGTTTTAATTTTTACCGTAGCAGCGAATTTTATAAGAAAAAGAAAAAAAAAGAAAAGACAAAAGAACAAAAAGTTAGGCGGTGGCACACAGGGATATATACACATTTAACAAGCTTCAGTTTGAAGCTCAAAAAAGGAAAATAGAACAGAAACATTAGAACAGAGAAAATGAAATGACGCAGTGAGAAAAAATGCCAGAAAATGAGAAAAGAGCCGGAGAAAAGATAGAATTTTCACCCTGCAACATTCAGGTAATTATCTTAATGCATTATTTGATTTTATTACGTATGTTTGAATATATTTTAACGGTAAAACTTGGAATATTAGACATCGTTTTAATAAGTTCAATTAATAATTTGAACGGTCAATTGGACCCCGATGATGGAAATAATTATATATTCGTACTCAGTGAGTTATGGGCAGCATATAAATATAATTTATTTAGGGTTTGGTTATGTGACCTTAAACCCTGTATATAGGCCTGGCCTGCGTATTGCGTATGCAAATAGGGTATCAAGTTCCTAACTGGATTGCCCTAAGATGTGAGGAATGAAGCCTTTAGCCTAAATTGATATATTTTTCTGCTTATTGAATAGAGTGGGATCGTTTGGCAAGGAAACCAAAGGATAAAGCGGTTGTTGATTAGCCGTACTAACTTTTGGAAGAGGTAAGTGTTTATATCCATTTCTTTGGAGGCACTTGGCCTCGTGGATTTTCTACCACGTATTCCTTACGTGTGTAGCTGCCGATAGGCGTACTCATTACGCCTTAACTTTGGATTTACATTCTATATTATATGTTATGTCCTGTTGTTGGTATTGCATTGAGGATCTGAGCATTGTACTCTGGCTGTGAGTTGACATATACTTCCCGGCAGTCGATGAGAGTCCCGCGCCGGTGAAGGGTTATCATTTCATCATATTGAGGGTAGGAGAATTCCGCCCTCGGAGCAGGAGGATTCCGCTCCATTGCATCATATTGAGGGTAGGAGGATTCCGCCCTCGGAGCAGGAGGATTCCGCTCCATTGCATCATATTGAGGGTATTAGGATTCCGCCCTCGGAGCAGGAGGATTTCGCTCCATTGCATCATATTGAGAGTAGGAGGATTCCGCCCTCGGAGCAGGAGGATTCCGTTCCATCGCATCATATTGAGGGTAGGAGGATTCCGCCCTCGGAGCAGGAGGATTCCGCTCCATTCATTTGGCACATGTGACCCTTTGCATCATTTCATTTCATCTCATTTCATTTCATTTCATACCATTTTATAGACTTGTGGTACATAACTACTGTTTTGCTTATACGTGCCTTGCTTATTTGTCTATATATTTCTGGCTCGTATTCTGGGTTGCGGGGATCGGGTTGCACGCCTCAACGGTATAAATATATGGATTGGGTTGCACATCGCAGCGGTATAAATACATGGATCGAGTTGCACGTCGCAGCGGTATGAATATATGGATCGGGTTGCACGCCGCAACAGGATGTATTTCTGATTGTTGATGTGTTCGGGATACCTATATGTTCTGGCTATCTTATGTTTCTGGTTGTTGATGAGTTTGTGATTCCATACGTATTTCTAGTTATTATCTGGCTCTGCCTTTTCATAATTTAAATAAGAGGAATTTGGTTTATCTGTTTCTTTTCTCCCTGGCTAGCTATCCTATTCTTTGAGGTGGCTAGTCTGCCCCACTTATTGAGTCCTTTTGACTCACTCTTGTTTGTTGTTTGTTTTTGGTCTATCTATTTCGTTTCGGCAGGTTCGCTCCAGGATTGAGTTCGCCACGTTGTGAAGGAGCGAAGACGACTTCAGCTGTCAGGGTGAGCCAGCTTTTATTCCGGATGGCCACCAGTTTTATGTTTATTATTTCAGTTGCATTTTGCTTCCTTCAGGAGGTATTTTTCTTCTTCTGTACTCTTAGATGTCTAGTCTGGATAGTCCTAAACCTAGTATGTTGGGTAGTCAGCTGTAATTTTTTTTGTACAGCTTAGAGGTATCAGTGTGTCTGTATTTTTTTTTTAAAGTCTTATCCTTATTTATGAATTATTATATTTATTTTCCTAATTTAGTTGGTAAGGATTCACCCGACGGGTCTAGGGGAGGATGTCGGGTGCCCGCACGGCCTAACCGGATTCCGGATCGTGTCAAAAGACCAAGGTTTAATTTTAAAGAATAATAAAGAAGAGAAGTAGTAGCAATGAAACTAAAAGAAGAGATAAGTATGGCTCAGGCAGACTAGACAGCTTGACCTACATACTATAACCAAAGAATTCAAACCTAAGAAAATAGGAAAGAAAGAAGCAACCCTAGCAAGAACTAAAGGGAACTAGCATAGGCTTAGGTTAAACAACAGCACAGACATCAACCAACAAAGATACCAGACCTGGGAATTGGCAACCTATTACAATGAATTCAGACAGACTGAATTGAAAGAATTTGCTACTGCTTTAAGAAGAAACTTCCATGATACAAAAAAAGAACAGAGACTTTAACTAGAATCTAGAATGAACTATGACCTTCCCTTGCCTATTAACCCCAGAACCAACCCTGAGCCACCTAACAACAACCCTGAAACATCCTACACCAACTACAAACTCCAGGGAACAAACTCACACCCTCTCAACCTCTTCACACTCACAGACAACTCCTTGAACTTCTATAACATCCAAGATACCCTATAAAGCTGCAACTACCAGGGACAACCCTGAATTCCCTTAAAATAACTACCAGACCTCCCTGCTTCCACCAGAGGGACAACCCTGAATTCCCTTAAAACAACTACCAGACCTCCCTGCTTCCACCAGACAAACAGAACACCAACACCTTCTTTACACACATACTTGCACAACACTGAACCAACCAAAATAGACCCCCAACCTCTGCAGCACATCTACAAACATACAAAAGCCAAAGAATATCAAGCACCGCCCTGAACCCTTCTACAGCTACTTGCAGCTATAAAAAACAAATCCCAACCACTTCTGCAAATCACTAAGATCCTAAGCTAAGCACCTGCAACACACCTGACCTCCCCTGATCACTTGCAAGCCCACCAAATCTCCAGAAAACAACTCTAATAACCTGCAGCTACTAAATCAAACTCCTATCACCTGCTACACCCTCCTCTCAACCTCAAATCTCCATAACTACACCAAACACCCTGTTTTAAACTCACAACATCAAGAGACAATGAAAGAAACATAAACATGCCCTACCCCCTTTTTTCAGACCTCTTTACATCACCTCCAAACACCATAGCAGACTAAAGCTCGACAAAACATGACTCACACACAGAAAGAACAAGCACATTGGACCGGACACTAAATGGTGAACTAGACAGAACAGAATACATAAAAACAACTTCAGTTCTTTTCATAAAAACAGTGATAGTATCACATACTCTTAACCAAAAGATTCAAGGTTCATTACTACTAACTAATTTCAAAAAAAAAAAAAAATTTAACATGGTTGAATCCCTAATCAAAGAATTAGTGCTAGCTTCTTTTTGTGCTCATATACACAATTCATGGCAAACAAATGCTAAAACAAGTTCAAATAAAGAAATGGAAACAAAAGAAAATATTATAGTCAAACAATCACTTTTCATTTACGATTTAAAAGAAAAACACACACACACACACACACACACACACACACACACACACATATATATATATATATATATATATATATATATAGAAAAACAATGAAAGCTGAAATGTAAAAAAGGGAAGGTTTATTACCTTTCTAGGTGCAGTGACTGAGGCGAAAGGATTCGAAGAGATGCCACTCGAAACAAATGCGACGACTTGAACAAAGTCGACGACTCGAATAATGGAGAAGCGACAACACAAGCAAAAATCACAGAAACAGGAAAGCTATGAACTTAAAAGTAACTGAGAAAAACTTTTTTTTGTATTTTATGTATACTGTCGTTTTTTTATCTCTATTCTCTTCTCAAGAACTCTTCCCCCCAAGAACTGAAAAAAATAACAAGAATAAGACGAATTTATACCTGACCCGCTAGGATTTGAAGTGTTTGATTTAAAATTCAAAATTGCCCCAAATTGGACATTTCCCTTGTAGGATAGGGAGTAAACTGTCCATTCTTGCCAAAGATCGTACAGTTTCAACCTTATCCTCAAGAAATTGTCTGTGGGAGAGAATATTGACGCCTCAGATTAACTTGTACAAGAACAAACACACACGATTCATCCAGCGAAGCCATGGTATGGAGAAGATGACAAAATTTTACTAGAACTGTCTAGTTTTACACATTTTGGGAATGGATCGAAGTGAATCGGATCGGGTAAGGGATTTCGATCGCGGGTCATCGGGTTGGGGAAAATTGGGAATTCTGATTTTGATTTAGGGTTTTTAGGTTGTATATAAGGGGTTTGTGTGGGTGGGCTGAAATTGAGGTTATGTATTGCAAAATTGGCCTCTTCTCCTTTAAAATCACGAACTTACTTTTAATTTTAAAAATTGACCTTGTTTAAAATAATTAGACATTGATTAAAGTATTTCGGGACAAAATTGGGTGTCAACACTCTTCCACTAGTTTAAAATCACGGATTGTTATTAGGGTTAGAGATTTGGCTTATGAAATCTATGATTTGAGGATTTTCCTTTTCTCTTTGGTAATAAAGGAAACCGAGGGAATCACACAAAAATCTCTCCTCAAGTCCCCGCAGAAAAAAGAGCTAAAAGAACATGTGAAGTATATGGAAATAATGGTAATATCTTGTAATTAGTTGATCATAACTTATTTCTCCTTTTCTAGCCTTGTCCAGTTGAAAATGATGGTAATATCTTGTATATTTCTAATATAAAAGGTCAAATAGTGTGAAAGCCTGGTGCCCACATAGGACTCAACTGGGCTAATGGCATAATAGCCTGTGAAAATTATGGGCCTGCCCAACCCAGCCTGGCAAATTACAAAGCCCATGTGTGCTAAGTCGCATCCGCCCATATTGACCATTTTCTTTGTGAACCTGAAAGACGCGAATGACCATGCCACCAGTAGTGAAAAATTTATTAGAGCACATATGGTATTTGAAGTGTTTGATTTTTTGGTGTTGAACCAACATCTCTTCCTTTGCAAATTTCATATCACAGTAACAACAAAATACCTTCTTCTTTCCAATTATTTGCTTCTTCTCTCCCACTATTTTCAAATCAAGAATTGTATTTAAGGTTAGAGTTTTAGTTTGCAAAATCTATGATTCGAGTTTTTCTTTCTTTTCACTCCAATAATAAAGGGAACGAAGAGAATCACACAAAATACCCCCCTCAAATCCCCATAGAAAAATTAGGTAAAAGAACTTGTCAAGTATGTTGAAATGATGGTAATATCTGGTTATTAAATAATCACTAGTTTTAGTACTCGCGCGATGCACGGATAATAATATTAATCAAATATTATCATTTAAGACAGTGTATGATACAACTACCAGAAAATAAAATGTGAATAAAAACAAATAAGAATACATTAACTAAATGATTTCGCTTTAATAATCTCTCGATTCAATTGACTTCATATAAGATATATATAATGATTTGTCTTGACTTTACTAATACTCATGATAATAGTAGTAAAGCAAAGTTTGACGTAAAAAATGTTCATTCATAATTTAGCATTCATATAAAGGTATATTTCTAGTAATTCGCATCTTCTGTTGTATTACTTGTTACCATTAGAGAAGCCAGTTGAATACAAATATTAATATGGCATCTACATAGTTACTGTTCAGAAATATCAGAATACATCGGGATGTTATTTGGATCAATTTTAATCTGAAATACTGTTATAATTAACTTGATTTACTCTAACCACAAGTTTTCTATGTTAACAAAAAGAGTTTCTTATAGTTTGAAGTTAAATACTAATAAGTCACCCATTAGATCAATGCATAGAATCGTTGATTAAGCTTAAACACAAATCTTGACAAAGCAAGCTATATTGGATGTCTAGTAAATTCCCTCATGAATTACACATTTTAAAATTACATACAATGATAACCACAATATAAATGAGACGATATGATATATTTAGGTTCATTTCTATATAGTTTCAAATATCACATATTTCTTTCTCTATTTTCTTCCCTACTATCTATACTACTTGTTATGGTCTTTGTGGTAGTAAAAAAGAATAGTAATAAATTATTTTTGGAAGCATAGATGAACTAAACAGTGAAGAAAAACTCAAGTTATAAATAAATCAAATTCTTATACAAAAATAAAGGCTTAATAAAATCTCCAATAGGGTGTATGCCTTACCCTATTTTTTTTCCTAGCATATACTATTCACCAAACTTATCAAAAGCTAACATTCGTTGCTTCTTCATTTACATTGTTATTAACTATTAAAAGGAAATGAAGAATATGTAACGTAACACCAAGAATGACCTACGAAAGAAGCTATTAGTTACATACTCAATGGCACCCCAAAATAACAAACATCCGGAAAAACTATATATTGTCAAACGGAAACCACAAATAAATCCTCATAATCTATAACATAGATGCATAATAAATTCCATATCCTTAATTCAATCTTAATTAATTCCAAAAGTTTCTTGATAGAGTAAGGCATCATCTCTGCATTAGAAGAAATGTCATCTGTAGGAGTAAACAATATTGTCGATAATAGTTAAAAATAGATAAAAAATATGGGTTCTTAAAGTTTTCAATCTAAATAGAAAATATACAATTTGCCAAGATTCTCTTCCATACAAATGGAGAAGTTGCCTTCTATCCAATATATATGTCACTTACCAGCATTCTTCAAATTTAAATTCTTCAACATCAAATTCTCCGAAAAATTTATAGGAATTATCTTCCTCTTCCAAAGCCAGTCGCTTATCTGCCAAATTATGAATCCGGAAATTGTAAAGAAATGAGCATGAAATTGCAAACAAAATGGCTAGAGAAGAATGATTGATTATGTTGCCAAGTATGGTTAGTTAAAGTATAAGTAATCGAACACCATGCTAAACATAATTGTTGATAAATAACCAAACAAAATGGTACAATAGGAGGTTCCAAAAGAATAACATGAAATGACAATACATCAATCCATTTTTATGCATCCCAGCAAACCTTGATTCTAGGTATCTTAAAGAAGAAAAACAAAGATGAAAACAACTACATCATATGTTCATATGCATTCCATTATTCTATTAGGGCAATTGTCTAGTTAATCCTGTCATGCGCTGGAAAGGCTTCAGACCATAAGCATTGCACGCTATACTTTCCAGTGCTAAGGAAAGAAGTTTGCTAAAAAGCTGGATATTTAATTAAAAAGGATCCATTACTCTGTTTGGTTTTTGTTATCCTATTTTTCAAGAAAAATTTATGTTTATCTTTAAACAGATATTTATCTTCAAGTTAGATTCAAATAAATTATATTTTCAAATCAAAGTCAAATTGCACGTTAAGTAAAAGTTTGTTTGATAGGGTTATTTAAGTTTATCTTCCTTTTACTCTATTCTACACAAAATACAGTTTCAAGAGAGCAAACAGTTAAGAAGCTTACAGTGATACATGACGAAATCGATTGTCTTCAATCCGCGAATTAGCATGGTATGCATGATGACATACATAACCTATTTTTTTGAAGCGGCTGCACATAAATAGATAATAATGTAAACTAATGTTAATCCAAATTTTATTACCATATAAGCATGTATATATATGTGAATCAAAAGAAAGAGGCCTAACAACAATCAAAGAAGAAAGAAGAATTAGAAGCAATAAAGGTCGAATATTGAGTAATGTGAATGACTGACATCCACTTTAGATTTGAGGGGATTAAATTGACAAAGAGAGGAGGTGGAGATAAAAACTTTTATTTTCAAATTGTGAACTGTGTACCATAAGAATATTATACTACTTTTTATTATCAAAATCAGAGTTTGAAACGATCTCGGTCAGTCGTTTCGGAAGTTAGGACTCCGATTGGCGTGCCGATAATTTTAAAATATTCATAAGGTCCATTAGGACATGTATGTAAAATTTGAGCTAAATCAGACCTCGTCCGGTACATATCGGAAGAAGGTTTCAGTTTTTATTGTCGATAAATATTAAATAGAGATTTTCGAGCTCGGTTTTGGCGAATGAGCTCCGATTCGAAATCCGAAAGCGCCATTAGGTTCGTATGATTATTTGTGACTTTTGTAATTTTTTGAAAGTGAATTTCGAGGTTGTTCGGCCAGTTTCCGCTAAAATGCCGAAAGTTAAATAATTTGACTTCTTTTCCATTTAATTTGCATATTGAGTTTCGGGAGCCCGATTTGAGATCCGCCTTCGCGAGTATGCTATATATATTTTATATAACTGGTATGCAAAAGTTGGAATTATTTCGAATATCGTAGGGTACCGTTTTAATTTTTACCGTAGCAGCAAATTTTAAAGGAAAAAGAAAAAAAAAAAAAAGGAAAAGACAAAAACATAAAAATTGGAGTCGGTGGGCAAAAGGGATTAAAATCCTTAATCCCTTATCTTCAATTCAAAAAGGAAGAGCTGAAACAGAAATAAATGGAAACGGAAAGCTGAAAACGCAACAGAAAAAAATGCCAGAAAATAAGAAAAGAGCCGGAAAAAGATAGAATTTTCACCCCGCAACATTCAGGTAATGATCTTAATGCATTATTTGAGTTTATTACGTGTGTTTGAATATATTTTAACGGTAAAAATTGGGATATTAGACATCGTTTTAATAAGTTCAACTGATAGTTTAAAGGTCAAATGGACCCCGATAGTGGAATTGATTATATATTCGTACTCAGTGAGTTATGGACAACATATAAATGTAATTTATTTAGAGTTTGGTTATGTGACCTTAAACCCTATACATAGGCCTGGCCTGCGTATTGCGTATGCAAATAGGGTATCAGGTTCCTAACCGGATTGCCCTAAGATGTAGGGAATGAAGCCTTTAGCCTAATGTGATATATTTTTCTGCTTATATAACACAGTGAGATCGTTTGGTAATGAATTCAAAAGACAAAGCGGTTGTTGGGTAACAGTGTTAACTTTGGAACGAGGTAAGTGTTTATATCCATTCCTTTGGAGGCACCTGGCCTCGTGGATTTTCTACCACGTGTTCCTTATGTGTGTAGCTGCCGATAGGTGTACTCATTACGCCTTAGCTTTGAATTTACATTGTATATTATATGTTAAGCCCTGTTGTTGGTATTGCATTGAGCATATGAGCATTGCACTCTGGTTTTGAGCATTGCATATACTTTTCGGTAATCGATGAGAGTCCCGAGCCGGTGAAGGGTCATTATTGCATATACTTCCCGGTTGGTGATGAGAGTCCCGCGCCGGTGAAGGGTCATTATTGCATATACTTCCCGATAATCGATGAGAGTCCCGAGCCGGTGAAGGGTCATTATTACATATACTTCCCGATAATCGATGAGAGTTCCGAGCCGGTGAAGTGTCATTATTGCATATATCTCCTGGTAGACGATGAGAGTCCCACGCAGGAGATAGGTATCAGGCATATGTGACTGCATGGCATCATATTGCATTCATACGCATTCCATTGCATCATATTGGTGTAGGAGGATTCCGCCCCGGGAGCAGGAGGATTCCGCTCCATTGCATCATATTAAGGGGTAGGAGGATTCTGCTCCAGGAGCAGGAGGATTCCGCTTCATTGCATCATACTGAGGGCTGGAGGATTCCGTCCTAGGAGCATGAGGATTCCGCTCCATTCATTTGGCACATGTGACCCCTTGCATCATATTTCATTTCATTTTCATTTCATCTCATTTCATTTTATACCATTGTGTAGACTTGTGGTACATAACTACTGTTCTGCTTATACATGCATTGCTTATTTGGTTATATGTTTCTGGCTCGTACTCCTGGTTGAGTTTATGGTTTCATACGTGTTTCCGGTTATTATCTGGCTTTGCTTTTTTATAATTTAAATAAGAGGAATTTGGTCTATTCGTTTCTTTTCTCCCTGGCTAGCTATCCTATTCTTTGAGGTGGCTAGTCTGCCCCACTTATTGAGTCCTATTGACTCACCCTTGTTTGTTGTTTGTTTCTTGTCTATCTATTTTGTTTCGGCAGGTTCGCTCCAGGATTGAGTTCGCCACGTTGTTCAGGAGCGAAGACGACTTCAGCTATTAGGGTGAGCCAGCTTTTATTCCGGATGGCCACCAGTTTATTGTTTATTATTTCAGTTGCATTTTGCTCCCTTCAAGAGGTATCTGTCTTCTTTTATACTCTTAGATGTCTAGTCTGGATAGCCCTAAACCTAGTATGTTGGGTAGTCAGCTATAATTTCTTTTGTACAGCTTAGAGGTATCAGTATGTCTGTTTTTTTTTTTTTTTTTTTTTTTGTCTTGTCCTTATTTATGAATTGTTATATTTATTTTCTTAATTTAATTCGTAAGGGTTCGCCCGACGGATCTAGAGGAGGATGTCGGGTGCCCGCACGGCCTAACCGGATTTCGGGTCGTGTCAGAGTTGTTAGTGCTAAGAGTGTTCGTTTCCCATTCCAATGGTGAAGTGAAAGATAATGATTGTTAACATATAGATTATCTACTTACACTTTGTTGTTACTTCAGACCGAGGACACTAGTCATCTCCGCTTGCCACTTTACCTGCTTTCTCCAAATGCTTCAGGAAAAAATTCAATTAGCAATAATAAGAAGGAATAGTAACTTTCGCTTTTAATTGAGCACAAGGGCCTAATTTACGTTGTGGCTTCTCTGCCAATAAAACTCTCTCCCTGCTTCATTGTCTTAACAGATTTTTCCAAAGCAGCAAAGGAAAAGTGTTGACAGAAATTACACATTTATGTTACGCACCCAACTTCACAAAGAAGAGTAAATAGATCCTAAAGAGAACGAAATGGATATCACCTTTCATATTAAATTCAACTCCATCCGATTTTGACACAAGTTTTTCATCCTCAAGGCGAGCCTCATAATTGACTGCACCAAGCAACCAAGAAAGGAAACCACATCAATTGCTAATGAACTGCAAAGATACAGACATAAAAAATATTAACCAAATCCATAATTTTCATAAAATATTTAGAGCAAAATTTGCATAATGTAACTGTAATTTGTATGACCAGACTACATAATCATTATGTTACAGTGCATCCCAAAAGAGCATTTTGACAATTCAATATCTGAAGTTGATCTATATAAACCCAATAACCATAGGCAAAAAAACTAAATAAGTGTAACTAAAAGAAATAAAAGCAAAGAAATACCACCTGAACCTATATAAGATTAGGGAAAACTTTTGAAGTACTTCTATCCTTTCATTATATAGCACTTGTTTGGAGTTTGTCTTTTTCGATTCAAAAATCTTGACCGCATACTTAAAGTTTGAATAAGATTTGATTGATTTGTGTGTGGTTCAAACTTGGAAGTTTAATCTGCAAAGGAATCAGTTTACAATGCCTAAACCGCAGGCATATAAATTCGGATACACACATTTTAAAAAGAACGTGTGTTGAAACGTGTATTTACTTGTAGGCTTAGATTTAGATTTTAAACTCTACTTACAGTTATTCTTTATCAAATTTAAATCAATTGCAAATTTAAATTTTACAGTTAACTCGAGTCACATATAACTGCTAACCCGATTACATCTACTGCTTTTGAAATTACTTCCATTCTTTTTCCTACAATTTTTTATTCTTAAATTCTAATTCAAACTACTTTCTCAATTTTAAAATTAACTAAAATAACTACATCTAACTAAAAACTAACTTAAAATTTCCAAGTGGCTTCTTTTTACTTTGCCACTTGACTAATTATTAATGGCTACTACATTCCTTTTAATAATATATAGATAATTTATTTCTCTTTTTCTATCCTTGTCTAGTTGAAAATGATGGTAATATCTAGTCTACTTCTAGTATAAAAGGTCAAAAATTCAAAATTACCACTTAAATTATTTTAAAAAATTAATAATAATGGCTATCCCGGCCCAGCCCGGCGCCCACGGACACTAATAATATAATGGCCCATGCAATTTGTAGGTTGTCGGAACCTAGCCTGGCAAATTGCAAAGTCCATGTGGGTTGGGTCGGGTAGGCCCATATTGACAGCACTATTGACAGTTTCTTTGTAAACATGAATAACCTTGCCACCACCAGTGGAAAGTTTCTTAGAGCAAACATGCTATTTGAAGTGTTTGGCCTTTTGGTGCTGAACCAATATCTTTTCCTTTACAAATTCTGTATCACAGTAATAACAAAATACCTAATTATTTCATTATTTCTTCTTCTGTCCCAATATTTTCAAATCAAGAATAGTATTTAGGGTTAAAGATTTGGTTTGTGAAATCTACGATTTAAGTTTTTTTTTCCATTTTATCTCCCATAATAAAGGGCACCGAGAGAATGCTACAATTTATTTCTCCATATAAAAAGCTCCCCTCAAACCCCCATACAAAAATTAGGTAAATAAACCTATCAAGTATGTGGAAATGATGGTAATATCTAGTTATTAATTAATCATAATTTTTTTAAGCATAACCATTACGATGAGTAAAAGAGGTAATGTTCAATACACAGGGCGAACTAAAAATTAATTACACAACCATGTCACTTAATAATTGTCTATGATAAACATAGATTTGAAATTTAGACAAAGTCTTAATAGGTAAGAGTTATAATAACAACAACATTGAAGAACACCAATAGTAACTCCAATCCCCACTAAAACCAACCCCATAACTTCTCTGGCTTCGGCTTTGTCTCAAGCTTCTTCAACTCTTCGCACAACTTCTTCAACTCTTCGCACAACGATTTCAGCTCGTTACCGAGCGACTTCAGCTCGTTACCGAGTGACTTTAGCTCGGTGGTGACAACGTTGGGCTTCCCCTCATTGAGGATAGAGTTGGTGGCAATGAAGATAGTCAATGTGGCCGTTGTGGTGTATATCGGCGTCTTCGACATCTGACTTATCTCGTCTCGAAACCCAATTGTACCCTTAGCCACCTTAGTCTTCATCAACGTTCCCAATTCAATCGTTTTGTTACGCGCCACTATTCCAAATTCAATTGTTCTGTTACGTGCCATCGTATACGGTGTCCAGACAAGTTTTTCCACCTTTTCCTTAAGTTTCTCCTTGACCTTTTTCAAACTTTGGTTCACATTATTGTTCAGCTTAATACGAACATTGTTGAAGATCGTCATAATTCTGATAAATTTGGTGTTTCTATTTGATTGAAAGAGATGAATTTAATTAATCATAATTTATTTCTTTTTTTTTCTATTCTTGTCCAGTTGAAATTGATGATAATATCTAGTCTACTTCTAGTATAAAAAGTCAAAAATTCAAAATCAAAACTTAAATTATTTTTAAAAAATTAATAATAGTAGGCTATCCCGGCGCCCACATAGAGTTAGACTGGGCTAACGATATAATGTGTCGTGCAAATTGTGGGTAAGCCCAAACCAGCCTAGCAAATTGCAGAGCTCATGTGGGCTAAGTTGGATCGGCCTATATTGACAGCTAGGGGTGAGCATAAAATTCGAAAACCGAAAAATCGAACCGAACCAAATTAATTTGAATTTTTGGTTTTGGAATTTCGGAACACTATTCGGTATAAAATTTTAGTTTTTCGGAATTTCGTTCGAAATTTGGTTTTAAAGTGTCAAAATTCGGTGCACCAAAATTCTAATTTTTTAAATATATATTTTGAAAATATATACAATTCTAACTAAATAATCCAAAGCCAATTTTCTTTAGCCCAAATTCGTTTCTCATTTAATAGACATTCACAATTTTAGAGTTTATTCACAATTTCACTTAACAGAAACAACACTGACGCCGCTACTTAATTCACTAACACTAAGTTCTTTTTTCTTCTTCTTATTAATTCTCCATTGACTCTGCCGCTCGAGCACTTCAGATCGAAGCTCTCACTGTGAGTTCCTCTTTACTGTGTTCTAGGAGTTCCATAATCCACTTTCTTCATTCCTATTGTGATTCCCATTTCACTTAGGAGTACTATATATTTCATAGGAACAAGTTAAATTCCCGAATATCAGCTGATGTCAACAACATTCACTAAACTCACATTTGAAAAAATAACAAATACAACTCTGTAAGCTGCAACATTTATAGGAAAAGAAAAAGGAACATCCAAAACGTAAGTACTATTAATAGTAAACTAAGCTGGAAAAATAGTCAATAAGCTCCATGTAATATAAAATTGAATTATAAAATCAAAACCGTACCGAAATAACCGAATCGAATAAATTTCGCTTTGGTATTTGGTATCATTATTCAACAACCAACAACCGAAATTCTGAACTTAAAAATACAGAACCCAAACCGAAATTCCGAATGCCCACCCCTATAATGACAACACTATTGATAGTTTCTTTGTATACCTGAAGGACATGAGTAATCATTCCGCTAGTAGCGGAAGGTTTCTTAGATCAAAGATGACATTTGAAGTGTTCGGCTTTTTGGTGTTGAACCAACATCTTTTCCCACGCAAACTCCATATCACAGTAATAATAAAATATTTTATTCTTTTCCATTATTTTTTCTTCTTTCCCATTATTTTCAAATCTAGAATTGTATATAAGATTAGAGATTGGTTTTTGAAATCTATGATTTGAGTTTTTTTACTTTTCTCTCCGGTAATAAAGAGAATCGAGAGAATGACACAAAAAGCTCCCTGAAGTCCACAAAAAAAAGGAGGTAAAAGGACTTTTCAAGTATGTGGAAAAGCTTTTTGTTTCTAGAATATTCGAAAAACTCTGCATTGCTGAAAAATGAAAAAAACCGGCGGAGGACCGGAAAAGTACGACTTAGAATACCGAGCAAAGAAGGACGTCGCATGGTACGCTGTGCTAATTGTGTTGAACGTCGAGATGATGATCGAGAAATATGAAGGATATCCAGAGACTTACAATGCTAAATTCATCGTTAAGACTTTAAATCAAAGAATGAAATCGATGAATTCATCAGTCGGTTTAGGAATATCTCTCTATAGCTACAGGATAGTGAATGCAGTAGTGCTAAGAAATGAATGATTGTTGGTGCGGCTTGTAATACTTATGGCCGGAATGACATGTTCTCCAATGATGCCGTTGTTGAAATGATACACAAAGTGAACCATTCATTTTATAATGGAGTGGAGGAGTGTTTATGTACCTTTTTGTTATCCTGGATTCAAAGTTCAAAGAAAGATTACTTGACTACTTCTGGGATTGAGGGCATATATATCATATTAGGCACTGCCAAGTTGATCCTAGACTAGCTTCCTTCTTGAAACTAGCAAACCAAAAACTTAGAAAATCCTCCTGCAAATCAATTTCCACTTTTGAGCAAGACAATTCAGCTTCCAAAGGATTATCTCGTAATAGAAGAGGCAAATATTTGCCTCCTCCACAAAATTCAAATTTATTTTCTTAAGGGGATTATCAGTGCTAAGAGATGCAGAATAGAAGCTACATACTGTAATTATAACATGCACTGGGATCATGATAGATCTCCGAGGGCAATGTCTAAATTGCCATTTCATGTTAATTCATAATTTGGAGAGGGACTTGGTGCCATCATCACTGAGAGATTTCTTACATGAACAAACATAAGTTTCGTCACAAGTATATATCTTTCCCTAGCCGTCATATATGTCCTATGCAAGTGGCATTATTGTGGTAGATTGTGTAAAGAAATTTTAAAAGCTACAACAGTTTTTGGATAATCCAAACTATCTTATCGTGTCCTCAAAGGGAAGACTGATGGTTATACGTGAAAGAAATTTGAGACACACTATAATTAAGATGTTACTTGGCAGCCTAGTATACAGATCCCAGGATATAAATATATGACAGGCAAAAAGTATCCACCACGAATTGATATTGGTCCATTCAAGAAGTAAAGCATACAAAAGAGCAAACCTTGCACTGTTTTTGGTATTTATGACTCATCAACAACAACTTTATAAGAAGCTAGCTTTGGAAAAGAGGGTATATTTTGTTGTGAACCCAATCCAGACCCCTGTGATGAGCCCAGTTAGTGGTCTGATTTATGAAGATGGGCTTGGCCCAACATTAGAGCTGGGGTACAGCTAACGTATCAAAAAGCCCAACACTAAGCTGAAGGATTTTGTTTGGAAACCCCGGGACAAGAAACAGCTGGGACACGTGACTTGGAGGAATTATGAGACAATGAGAATCAAAGTTGTTACAATTAGCGTAGTGGACAAGGCATTAGGAGTGAAGAATGTTTAAACCAAAAGTTCTAGTCCTCTCATCTCCCCTCCCCAAATTATCCCAGCCTATCATTTGTTTGCTACCTTTAATTCCTACTGTAAGAACTTGTTTCATATAATCAAAGACTATATTTCTATATAAAAAAGACAAAAGAAAAAAAAAAGTATGTGGAAATAATGGTAATATCTAGTAATTAGTTAATCATAATATATTTCTCCTTTTCTAACCTTGTCCAGTTGAAAATGATGGTAATGCCTAGTATACTTCTAGTATAAAAGGTAAAAAATTCAAAATCAAAACTTATATTATTTAAAATATTTCCTTCGCAAATTCCATATCATAGTAATAACAAAATATTTTTTTTCACATTATTTTCTTCTTCTCTCCCACTATTTTCAAATCAAGAATTGTATTTAGGGTTAGAGATTTGATTTGTGAAATCAATGATTTAAGTTTTTTGCTTTTCTCTTTGGTAATAAATGGAACCGAGAGAATCCCACAAAAGGCTCCCTCAAGTCCCCACGGTAAAAGAAAGTAAAAGGACATGTCAAGTCTTTGGAAACACTTTTTGTGTGATTATCTCGGTTCTCGTTATTTACCCAAGTATTAAGGGGCTAATTAAGTGGAGAAGAGTTCTTTTTACAATTTTAAGAAGTTGAGGAAAAAACTTGAAGGGATCAAAACATATATTTTCCCCCCTTATGTATATATAACCTTATCTTATATTCTTACTTCAGAATTCCTATTTCTCTTTAAGTCAAGTTTCAAGAATCACGAGATAATTTGATTTTGTTGCAACATAGCAAAATATATTGTTGCTGGCTAATGTTCAATTTTTATTGCTCACTTGTGGAATTATAATGTCATATTGTGACTCAATTGGGAACGATTATGATTTTTTAGTTTTCTAATTCTGTTGTATCTGAAACTAACCTAAACTTTTATTTTTTAGTTGCTGCTAATTCATAATTCTTACATCCATCGGTAAAACCTCTTTAGTAGGAAGAAAGTTATAAATTTAATAGATAAACTAATCGATAATCGACTAATAATAGCGCTTTGAAAGTTCGATTTGATAGATCGAATCGAGAAAAACATTATCCAATCGAGCTACCTAATAAGTAACCCTATCTCCACGCAGAAACACAAACAATTAACTTCTTTGTTTTTTTAATTTTTATTTTTCACAAGCGTCATGATTGTTTTGGGCCCGATTAATTCGATTCAGAAAGTTTTACTTTGGGCTACAGGTTTTATTACTAAATGCAACTATATTCGTAGAGTTCGAACCCGAGATAATTTAATTGTTATTTATGGATTTAAGTAAAACTTGCTTTAATCAGTGAAAATTAATTTTTGTATTGGATAAATTTATTACCGGTCACGTAAGTTGTGAGGTTGGCCACATGACATCAAGAATAAGGCAACTCGAAGAAGACATGGCCAAGATGGACTTAAAACCAGAGTCAAAAGGAAGGAACAAGGCAGTAAGCGATTCAGCCAGACCTGGACATAAACAACTTATTATGAAGCCATTACCAGGAATCTAATTTAACATTTGATTTCAGGCTTGAGGTAGTACGCTGATACAAAGAACATTATTTGATCGTACACTAACACCATCACCAATGTCCACAATTCCTAATAAGACAAAACCTTATCTTATCAGGGGGCACGTGGAAAATGTGTTTAGGAAACCTCTAAAGTTAGAAACTAGAATAAATACTCTTTGTAACACCAATGGTAAGATTCATTTATCATTGATTATTCACTTTATTATAAACAACAACTTAATAAAGAATATCAAGTATTTCTTTGGCTCTTTAATTTGGTTCTAAAATTTTCTTTACTTCTTGTTTTGTTCATTTACTACTTACGATATTCATTTTGTACTTGTTATTTTTAATCTGCACAACCCTAGCCTTAATCTCTTAATCTATCAATTTAAACATAAGTAGGTTTGATACGACTCCTTGCTTTTGAACCCACATAAGTGTCAACTGTTATTGTTTAAATTTAACTTTAACGCGTACATTTTTACTACAGTATTCAACGATCGGTTCGTTATGATTTTGAATTTTTCAACATGTCATGAATAAAAAGTAGAAAGTTAATAAAGGAAGCATGAAAGATAACAAATGAATGGAAATAATTTTTACCTACAAATTCCATCAATATTACTATAATTTAAAAACCCTCAACAAAAGTTAAGTTGACAAATAAATTATATTTTTGCTTCATGATAATGTTCATAATTTCTTTAACATAGCTTCTACACTTCATATTCACCTTATTTCTACCATTTTTATCAGTCCCCATATAAATTAAGTATAAATTATTTCTATAGAAATAGTTAAAATCCCCCACCCCCACAACAAAAATACTATTTTTCAAATATTATATCCCTTATAAGTATATTTCTTAATACATTTACTAAAATTTCTCATGATATCAGAGGTAATTGTCTCTAAACAATAAGTATATTTCTTAATTAAATAAAAAGTAAAAAAGTTAATTAAAGAATCATGAAAGATAAAAAAATTAGATTATTGATATCAGGTTATTGAATTAACAGTTGGGTAGCAATTCAGTATTTTATAGTTTACGATATTATGTGTGGGGCACAATTGTTCATTTTCTTTATCAATTTACTCGTTAACCTGTTAAGCATTGGTAATTATATTTTCACCCTTATGTCTATATATAAACCTAATCTTATATTCATACTTTCTAATTTCTAATTTCTAATTTCTAATTTCTTGTGCTCTTGTTGTTATTGATGATCGGCCAGAATGCACAAGTCAACCTCAGGAGCGGGAGTAAAACTTACATATTGAAAACAATAAGTAAGTGTCGAGATAATCATTATCAAATGCAAAACATATCACACTTTATGATGCAAGCGACCTCTTTTGTGCCCGAGGTAGGCTTAACAAGATTAACACACATAATATGCATGATAGACGTCATTTGATGACGCTTTGAACGAAGTTGGCTAATGGACTTTAACATGCCAAGGAGTTAAGCCTTCTAAGTTTGAGTATGATATTTAAAATTGAACGTGTGTCATGCGTCCTCCCAATTGTTCTCATACCCCAAAATGAACGAAAAAATAATTTATAAAATAATTGGTTTTGATGTGCAGAGATAAGGATTTTTTTAAGGTAAATAGAAATAAATAATCGATTTCGTTACATAAAAGTAGAAAAAAATATTAACTTAAAGTCTAAGTCTTCGTGGCTTGTGACAACCTGCAACCAAAATAAACTATTAGACGACCCCCCTTTTATGAGAACCAATGGTCGACATTAGACACGTTCAACTTTAAATAAATGCACACGTAACACATTCAAACGTCCTTTAGGGTCAAAGACCTATTTGGTTCATTCAAATATGATGAACTAATAGACTTAGACACGAGCCGAAGTCAAATTTTCTCCAAAAATGATGTATGTCTAATTCGAGTGTAACTAAGAGTTGGAAAATCTAGAAAAGGACATGGTTCCCCTAGGCGGACAACCAAGGGGTGGGAACTTTTAGAATTGTTGATTGTACCACAGACCTACTAGATTCAAACCGTTCCTCCTAAAGAGATTTTTGAGAGTGAAACGACCGTGAGATCCACGTAATCGTTTGTGTGTGTGCAAGTGTCAATTTTCCAGGAGTGGAGGAGTATGAACGGAATGCAACAAATAATTCAATGATAAACTAAATATCATGTTATCAAAAAATTACAGAATAAAAGGTTACAAACATGCCAATAGAAAAAAGTTAGTGTTGAATACAAAATAATTAAAGCAAGAATAAACCCAATATAAAAATCGTAATGGTTAGAACATTTAATCCCCAGCAGAGTCGCCATTCTGTCGCACCCCATTTTTTACTACCTCCCTCAGACCCCGCGCCCAGAGAAGAAAGTAAAGCAGTTTCCGACTTTGGGTAACTCGTTTGGAATTAGAGTTTTGGAGCCGCCACCTAATAAATTATTCTAGGCGTATCATGTCACCTATTTATATCTAATTAAAGGAATAACTCCGGGTTTGTCTACTAATCAGAGATTCAGATAAGTATTCAAGTTAACCTGCGAGGAAGGGGTTAGGCACCTCCTAAGTTCCACAAATGTGGTTCCCGACCGATTTCTATATTGGGTTTAAGTTATGCTAAAGGGATAAAATATAAATAAGGCATATAAAATAGGTCAAAGAACATAAATACGTTAAAATATATTAAATAAGTATTCAAGTCTGAGGTTGCGATTTCAAATTCCAGCTTAAAACTAGTCTAATCCTTAGAGAAGGGTCAAAATCTCAATAGATCTGTCATTCTGGAATACTTACGCAAATCTATATAATTTACAAAAAGAGACTTGAATAATAAATATAGTACGAATATAGCCGTGGATTGCAAAATTAACATGAATTAACTAATAAAAGACCCTAGATTTTATTATCCTATTCGGATCAGAACCCGATTTTTATTAGAGAAGATAGTTTCAGAATCCACTATCATATAGCTCGGGCAATTTTCATCATATCCGTTGGGCTTAAATACCCTTAACCCCCATACCCTCTTTAAGTATTAGCTAGAACAAGTTCATAATATTTTAAAACGTCCTAAAGGTTTTACTGACATCTCAACTTAAAGTCCGGAGGCCATTGAGACAACTAAATAAAATGTAAAATATCTTGACTCCCTAAATGTGTTGATAGCCCCAAACTAGACCCACTAGGCGTCACAAAAATACGGCCATGCTTTGCAAATTATACCAAGTAAAACAATTTAAAAAGATTTTAAAAGAATAAACCTCCAAATTAATAAAAAAGTGATAGAATCAACAAGTTTCAAGCTACTACTTAACTGTTACATTTTCAGAATGTATCATTTGTGGATATAGGCTAGTTTTCAGTTTTAGCCACTTTCAAGAAAACAAAATGTATTGTTACATTCTCGGAAACCCAGATTTGTAGAAATAATCCAGTTTTCGACACAGTTGCACTTTTAGCCTCTTTTCAGAAATTTTGCAGAAACAGCCCCCTATTATAATTTGACTTAAAACCTGCCTGTTATAATTTGATCTTATAATCTGTCCTACTTCACAGACTCTAGCTTTACTCAAACGATCCAGTTTCAAACGGAAATTTCACATTTAATTCTAGAACATACCAAATAAAGATCAAGGATACGAAGCGGCCCTTGCTTAGCCAATTTATTGCACTTAGCAACACCATGGATTGTCACACGTCCTAAATACTAACTTGCACCTTACGGTGCTTAGTACAGGCAGGGTAGCCTAATATAATGAGGGTCTATGGGAAAATATACACATGAAGAGAAAGAGAAGAGTAATGCCCTGTACGCATTTTAATGTGAACCATTAAGTTCTTTTCCACTTCAACCTCTGAGGTTATATGTCATAACAAAATGGTTACCCACTAGTTTTAAACCTGCATACGAATCAATGGTGGTATAACCCTTTTAAGTCTATCCAAAGCTTGCATGACAAGAGTTAGTAGATGGCCATAAAAAGCCAAGCAATCAGACACACATACATAAATCCTTACAGAACTAAATCATATGAGAGATATGATCTGCGTGTTCAGATACCATTCATTCAATAAAGAGAGTGTACCTTAACAGGAGATTTACACACAAGAGACATGTAGATACAGGAGTAAGAATTGAATAGCAATGCCAAAGCTTCGCTTGGACTGTCAACTAGCAAGGACAAAAGAGAAACAAGAAAGGGGCAGGAGCAACTTTGCCTTTTGTGTTGAGAGAAACTACAGAATATGAGAGGAAAAGAGATGTCTGAAGGTGTTAGATGTCTGTGCCAAAATGAAGTGAAGGCTGACCCTTTTATAGTTATAGCTAAGGGGCTTTAAATTTTGAACTTTGAGTGTGAAAAGAGACTGAAAGAAGAACATTAATTTTAATTTGAGGACAACAAGAATCAAGCTACCAATCACATGAAATTAGAGATATACTACAGCCTATATACTTCCATAAATAGGGCCAATTATTTTGAAATAACCTTCCTATATATATCAAGCTAAAAGTCAGTTGGAGAACTTAAATCTTTATAACCTGTAGGATTTCCATTCTCTCCCATAATTCAAGGCAAAATGATTTATATTCATTTAACTAAAGAAGATACCAAATCTGTCAACTAGATGAAACAAATCACAACCTGTCAAAGCATACAAGATTTTCTGGAAGGAAATATTCACAAGATACTCAGAAGATTTTGCAACATACATAGGCATTTCTAGAGGAGATGCAATATCAAACTCCTAGATGTATTTGCAGCCTAGAAGCTAAGCCAAGAACTATTTTATCACAAACGCGATATGTAGCGTGCATAAAGAATCAACATTTTCCCAAACGGTCGGACACTTCTCGACTTACTTAAACTAATAGCAATTCAGTTAGATTGAATAGACAAGCATTATCAACGAATCTCATCATATTCGACGCTCAATTTCACATTAAATCAGTCCAAACAGTTCAACGATGATAAATTGATTAACACACTATACGAAACTTGATCCGAAACAAGTAGGGAAATTATGCAAAATTTGATCAGAGCCATAACATTCTATTCTCATGAAAGTTCAAAGAATCAAATAGTTTAGTAACGAATGACATGTAAATGGAGAGATGTTACCCGATTTGGCGTCGGGTCGGGTTGGGTTGCGCCTGACCCGATCAGTTTCTGCTTAGATTCTTAACATTTCGAGTTCGAATCATTAATTACTTGCCTTGTTCGTGCATTAACGTTGAAGATTTTCTTTGATTCTAGATGATTTTGTATCCGAATTTCTTGTTTCCTTTTCGGATTCTCTTGACAAGAGGAGAAGTGATTCCATTTCCATTTCTCTTGTGCGAACGTGACAGAGAGAGAAGGAGTACGTGAGGAGCGGCGTGAATGGTGGTGAACTGGTGGAGACGAACATGGGGCGTATTTGGACTGGTTTTTGGGGAAAGGGGTATGAGGAAGAGTAGGGGGTGGCGGTTGGTGAGTTGTGATGAGTGGGGGGGGGGGGGTGTTTAGGGTTTTAGAAACTGGGGGTAGGATTGTAAATATTAAAACATGGGTTTTAATATCAGCCACTGGATTAGGCTATTGGACGGCTGGGATTTGTACACGTGGGTGCATATATACACATGTATATACATGTATATGGGTATGTACATGCTGAGGTGTAGGGACAAGGTGCTTTGGAGAGTTGTACCACAAGCTAGAACGAGTTGTACATGTGGTATAAGTGTGTTTTAGTGAGGTGTAAGCTTAGGTAGAACTCATGTAGTGTATACGTGGACAAAATATGATGATGGGGACTAGACGTTAGTAAAAATATAGTTGTAAATTAGCAACCTGGCTAGTATGTAATTAAAATACTTATGAATAATTAGTATAAAAATAGAAAAATTGTAAATAATTATAAATAAATATATGTAATCACAATATATATAGATGAACTCAAATATAATACTAATTAAATATAAATAGCCGCAGATAATAATTAAATGATATCGTAATGCATTAAATTGCGCGAATAGCATACGTATTTCAGAAAAAAGTCTAAATGATGCAATTACATAATATAGCCATAATTAAGTAAGTATAATATAAATAGAGGATTAATAATGGTATTATGCACGTAAATGCATGCTATCTAATAAAATTTTGTTTAGAACATAATATTACACCTTCTAATTAAATATAGCCAAATTGCGAAAATGAAGGGACAAAATTGGGTGTCAACAGAAATTACATAATAATTTTGCTCGTCTCTACATAGTACATTCACAAAGAAATTCAGCAAGATGAAAGTATTATTTTCAAATGTCATACATTCAAGTGTTCTCTAAAATACAAACATCTTTGGCTTCTATTTATGTTAAGATTTTGGAGTCTTCGTCTCTATGCTTACACTTGAAGATATCCGTTGTCTGTGCAGGTTAGCGACGAACTCTTCAAAGGGTTTCCTGAATGACAGGAAATAATCTATCTCAGAGTGCACTCTTATACAAATTAAATAGTAACAACCAGGACTTTACAGTTAGAAAAGTCATGACGTTGGAAAAGTAAACACAATTGTGATGACCCGCCACGTCATCATGCCATGTAGGCGCCATTTGGCGCATGTTTTTGCCATGTGGAAGCTTAGTTGGAAAGGAGCCTAGCACCTTGATGGAATATTCTAGAGAGGTATAGAGATATTCCCTTGGGAATACTCTAGATACTTATGGATTAGCTAGGAAGACTTTAGGAACCCCTTGGAATATTCTAGCAATATAGATAGTTCTAGAATAGGGGCCTAATTGTAAATATGGAGAGTATTCTAGAGAGGGACTTATATACAATTAATATTTGCACACTAGCCCCTAAGTGAGTAGTATAAATAGAGGGGTCATTCATTTGTAAACCATCAAGCAATCCAACAACAATCTTCCAAATAATAAAAAGCTTTCTTTGGCAATTCTCTCTTCATTTCCATTCTCTTAGCGATCCTTAGTGATCTCAGCTGATTTGGCATAGCAAGATCGTGAGCAAATTGTCAAGTACCGCACGATTCACTTCGTTCAAGACTAAGGTCGTGACAAGGTGGTATCAGAGCGAAGGTTGTGACTAAGGGAATGGCCAACGTGGAAGAAACTAACAACCAACACAACATTGCCAATGTTCCAACCAACGTTGTTCGGGAGTCCGCCACCAAGAAAGGGCGAAGTAGAAAGAGAAATGCCAACGAGAGTAAGGAAGGACCGTCTAGTGTCATTCCAAGCGAAAAGGAAACATCCCTAGACCCACCAACCACAGAGGTAAGTAAGGAAGAAGACGAGGACCTCATGCCCGGGAAGGAGTGGATCTTGAAGGTCGAAGCGGGGATGGAAGCCATGGACATCATTGACCAACGCTTGGGAAATCTAGAAGGTGCTTTCGACACTCTAGAGAGGCACACCCTTGATGAGATTGAGGACGTCCAGAAAGAGTTGGAGGGACGTAAGCAAGCCGAGTTTGAGTTAAAACAGATCATCACTACCTTGGAGTGCAGGCTAATGGACACACTGAGCACCATCGATGCCATGAAGACAAAGATGGAGGCACTCGAGGAGCAGGTCGATGCTGGTGTGACCGAGGCAGCCAACAATGTGGTTGTGACGAGGGAGGCTAAGATCAAGGCTCCCAAGCCTCCAGTGTTCAAAGGGGTTCGTGACGTGCAAGAGGTGGAGAACTTCCTTTGGCACTTGGAGAACAACTTTAAGCATGGCAAAGTGAGGGACGGAGAGGCTAAGATCAACACCGCAGTGTTGTACCTCTCAGAAACTGCCATGCTTTGGTGGAGAAGGAAGGCGGCTGACATCAAGAAAGGCTTGTGCACCATTAGCACGTGGGAGCAGTTCAAGCGGGTGTTCTTCCCCAACAACGTCGTGTACGAGGCAAGGTGCAAGTTTAGGGAGTTAAAGCAGACATGGAGCATTCGGGACTACGTGAAGGAGTACACCATCCTCATGCTTCAAATTCCTAATCTTACTAGTGATGACTTGTTATTCCACTTCATGGATGGGTTGTAAAATTGGGCTAAGCAGGAGTTGCAACACCGGCAAGTCACCAACATAGACCAAGCCATAGTTGAGGCTGAGTCTTTGATAGATTTCAGGCATAACAGGTATGACAAAGGCAAGGGCAAGGAGTCAAAGGGTGGCCCTGCCAAAGGTGGGAGAGACCGTGGTAGAGGCAAGGAAACACAGCAACAACACCCTAAGACTCAAGATACCAACAAATTCGATGGCAAGAAGAGTGGTCGTCATCGTTATGCCGAGAAAAAGGCGCAGGCTGAGAAGAAAGGATGCTACATATGTGGTGTCGACGCCCATTTTTCCTCGAACCCCGTAAGGGTTCGAAATTGGCTCGACTTATTGGGACTCGCGGGTAAAGACTTGGAGTCGCCACCTAACATATTTTTTAACTAGGCGTATTAGGGCACCTATTTTATTTCTAGCCAATTTTACAATTAACTTTGAAACTTAGTCTACAAACCAGAATTTCTAGGTGAGAGGTTCAGGTTAACTCGAGAGGAAGGGGTTAGGCACCCCTCGAGCCCCACCAAATATGGTTACCGGCTGGACTTCATGTTGGGATTCAAAACAAGTAGTTAAGCAAATAAACTGATTAAAAGACGATTTAAATACTATGTGTATTATACAAAAGATAAAAGTTTGCTAATAGGCTACTTCTTTAGGGAATTAAACCTTGCAAAATAAAGCAAATTAATCAGTTTATAAAAAATAAATATTAAGTGAAAATAATAGCAAGTAAAAGTAGAAGTATTTTTTTGGAAAGTCATCTTGAAGACATTTATCCAAGTGTGCCTCGCAAAAAAAAAAAAAAAAAATAGATGAAGTTAAGTTACTGAATAATAATAAAACAATAATAGTAATATTAATGAATAATGATAATAATAATAAAAAGTCCTTTTCTTCTAAGTGTTTTCTTCAAAACTATGCCGTCTTTCATCCGAATTTACCTCGCAAAATATAAGAAAAGGGTTAGTAAATAATAATAATATTGATAATAGTAGAAATACAATAATAATGATAATAATAATATTAGTAGATAATAATAATAATAAAAATGATAATAATAATAATAATAATTTAAATATACTAATAATAGTTTTAAAATAAAAAGGGAAAGGGATTTTTGAAAGTGTCGGCTCAGGTGTGTATGAATTGGGTGGAGGTTAGAGATGTCGATACGGCTGCGAACACGCCGGCCGCTCGTGTTGCCATGCCAAGTATCGGTCTCGTTACTCCAACACCGGTTCGTTTGTAATAAACGGCTTACACACGTCATCATAGCCTTTTTTTGTTTTGTTTTAGGGACACGGGAATGCGTCGTTCAAATGTAGTATCATGTTCAAATTAGTCAAATAGGCCTCAAATAAATAATTATTTTCCTTGGCCGTATTTGATATAGCATCCGTCAATTTAGTGTATTTCCGTCAAACCATTGTAAAGCCTCAAATGAAAATATTTCATAGGCTTCCAAAGTCATCAGAGGCGCTGCAAAGTTCTCAAAGCAAACAACGGTCAGTGTATTTTAATATCAGCGGACATTATAACATAAGCAATAGAATTCTAATAAATGACCAAACAAACCAAGTGAGTTCAAATGAACTCTATGTCACGGCAACCAATGAAGCTAAAACAACAGGCAGCGAAACCCATCAACAAAGCTCGCTGTCACAGAGCTCGCCGAAAACTCATCATCGGAGAAAGCCAGATCAAAGGGACGACGATCTGATTGCGATGATTTCCCCAGCTAAAAGGCAGTAGCGATTGGATGATGGGTATAACAGATCGAGAAACTGTATCTCCGGCGAACGGGAAACGGGAAAAGAAATGGGGCGACTGCCTGTGGCTTTTTTTTTCCCGGTGGGAACCACGGCGTCGTCACCATGCTGATACCCTAAGTCCAACACGATTGCTATACTGATCTCTGAAAGTGAAACTCCTCTCCCTGATCTCGATCTATTTCTGTTTCCATTTCAAATCCCTCTATCTCGATTCGATGCACATCGTGTGTGTGTGTGTGAATGGTTTTTGGTGTGGGTGATGGGTATTGTGAATGTATATGCTGGGTTTGGTATACGGGTATTGGAAGATGACCCAAAAGAGTGAATTTCTGATGTGGGGTCTGTGCGTGTGTACTGTGTATTGTGTGAAGATTGGGTTTGTGTATGTATGTGTGTGTTGATGGATGCATGTATTAGAGGAGGACCAGGGGTGTGGGGAAGATGAAGCGTGTACTGTGAGGAAGAGGACCAAAGAAGGAGTGGGGTCGATTCTCTGCCGTGGGTCTGTGTAGTGTGTAGGAGTGTGTATGTATAGTAAAGCAGTGTTGGAAACCGTTAGGAATTCAAAATCAATTTTGAGAGATTTAGGGGATTCAAAATATTGGAGAAGATTGGGGAGATAATTTGGAGGAAATTAGGGAGTGATGTATTTGGTATTAAAAATGGGGTTTAGAAATAATAATGAATTTGGACTGATTTTGCAAGTTGTAACATGAATGTATTTGTCTAAGCTTTTGGTCTAGGTTCAAAAGAAAATTTAAAACTTTAAATTATGAAATGAAATTAGTAATAAAATTGGACCAACCTTAAATTAAAAGGTGCAAAAATAATTAATATATATATATATATATATTGTATAAAATAAGATTAACAAAAAGCAAAGATGCACACACAAAAGCAAATTATGATACAAATTAAATTAATTAAATATGAATAACCATAAATATTTATTAAATGCATTAAATGGCACAAAAGTCACAATTATCTATTAAATTATAAACTTGCACTAAAATTGCACGAACGACTACATTTTGATAAATAGCCTAAATGATGCAAAAAATTATGTAATATAATCACAATTAAATTATATAAGGTATAAATAGGAGATAACACACATAAATGCATGCTTTCTAACACATATTGCACAAATAGTCATATTGCACCCTTAAGTTGAATTATGGCCAATTTCAGAAAAAGGAGGGACAAAATTGGGTGTCAACAGCTGCCCCTCTTTGCCCGGGGATGATGAAAGAGTCTTCGGGCAAAGACGTTGACAGTGCGGCCAATTTTGTCACGACTGGAAGGCGAAATGATTAAAGGGGAAATGGGAGTTTTGGGGTATTTCGGCCGAACCCCGGTCTCTGAGTTGCCTACATATCTGGGGTTTCACGAGAATCAGGCCGTGTGTAGTTCTGGAATGGCATGTTGCCTGTGTGAGATATTTATGACGCACGATTTTGGATGTAAAAACTAAACTTATCCAAGTATGTAAAGTTTAGATTCGAGTATGCTTTGCCTTTTGGCAGGACGAATGAAGAATAAAGCAAAGGCATTGTCGGAGATGAAATAACATCGATAGATCGAGCGTGGGAAAAGAGGCTTATAATCGTCCTAGTTATGAAGATGTGGTGCACGACACACCCATAAAGAGGAGTTTACGCGGACATAGTTTCCACTTCATCTCGATAAATGAGTCATTTCGTCTTCAATTTTGCTTTGAATGAGCTTGGAAACATTTGGGGAGCGAATTTTATGAATGCGCACGATTCAAGCAGACGGGCATGATTAAGCACGAAAATACGCACGATTGACACAGATGGGCATGAATTAGGAGGGAACACGAAGCTGACCCAATCGGCAAGGGGAGATTAGGCAGATCACAGGTGCGAGTATGGAATTGCAGCTTGGAACTTGGCTAGATAGGTAGCTTGCGGGTGTAGCAAAAGGCATTGTTTGTAGGATTAGGCTTTGCTTTGTATGTGTTTGAGGTTTTGCGGTTGCGTAATTAGTGATTTTGGGAACAAGCATGAAAGTATGGCACAGGGATTTGTCGGGAGATCGGGGAGTACCCTGCAGCAAAATCATGACAAATGCAATAGATATATAAAGATAAAGATGAAGTAAACTTCCCTGTTGAGCCGAGTGGTTGTTTTGTCTGGTACTTGTTTGATTGATCCAAATGTCTTTCTAATGTTATGCCCACCGATGCGGACCTTGCTCTACTGCAAATTGTTGTCATGTTCACCACTGCGAACCTTATATATCTTATGTTGCTTTCACGGTTGAATGTGTCCACCGACGCGGACTATATGCTTGTTTGACTGATATATCGTCCATAAACATGGACTCCCAACTTTTCCATCCAGTGACACAGATCAATGTCTCTTCGATACTTAAGATGCTTTCAATGTTGAACTGTATACATAGGCACTGATCATGTGTTCCTTCAAATGACTGAACTGCCCACAAACGCGGACCCTATTATCCACAATCGTAGATTCTATGCTTGATCAATAGTTGGTCTGTCTACAAACGCGGACCTTACTGCTCCAAATTGCTGAACTATGTCCACAAATGCAGACCTTACTCTGTTGCAAATTGTTGTTATGTTCACCACTGCGAACCTTATATATCTGCCGACGCAGATTCTAAGGATGTCATGTCCACCGATGCAGACCCTATATATTCACCGACATGGATCCTATTCTTGTCAAATTTATGTCATGTCCACCGCTGCGGACCCTATATATCCACCGACATGGATCCTATGCTTGTCATGTCCACCGATGCAGACCCTATACATCCACCGACATGGATTCTATACTTCTCAAATTGATGTCATGTCCACCGCTGCGGACCCTATATATCCACCGACATGGATCCTATGCTTGTCATGTCCACCGATGCAGACCCTACACATCCACCGACATGGATTCTATACTTCTCAAATTGATGTCATGTCCACCGCTGCGGACCCTATATATCCCCCGACATGGATCCTATGCTTGTCATGTCCACCGATGCAGACCCTATACATCCACCGACATGGATTCTATACTTCTCAAATTGATGTCATGTCCACCGCTGCGGACCCTATATATCCACCGACATGGATCCTATGCTTGTCATGTCCACCGATGCAGACCCTACACATCCACCGACATGGATTCTATACTTCTCAAATTGATGTCATGTCCACCGCTGCGGACCCTATATATCCCCCGACATGGATCCTATGCTTGTCATGTCCACCGATGCAGACCCTATACATCCACCGACATGGATTCTATACTTCTCAAATTGATGTCATGTCCACCGCTGCGGACCCTATATATCCACCGACATGGATCCTATGCTTGTCATGTCCACCGATGCAGACCCTATACATCCACCGACATGGATCCTATGCTTGTCATGTCCACCGATGCAGACCCTATACATCCACCGACATGGATTCTACACTTGTCAAATTGATGAATATTGCTTTGCAAGAGTAGTTAGGTATACTCGGTACCTATGTAAACCTGCAATCAAAGAAAATTTGTGAGTTTTTGGGTGAGGTTGACTTGCGCATTTGTTGTGTTGCATTCTGCTGCTATATATCGTATAATTGTCCCCTTGTCATGTTGTTTCTTCATCGGGTTGTCCACCCTTCAGGCTGTATACCCTACAAACAAAAGTAAAGTATAGCAAAGAAAAACTGAATGCTTATCATTGTTAGGTCGGGTTGCATATCAAGCAAAAGTAAAGCAATGTGCGACAAATAGAATGCTTTTGTTAAATCATGCAATGCACTAAGGAGGCTATTGTGTTGCTATTGTGAGGACTTTATTGAAATTTTTGAGGGGATCTCAAAAATTTCTGCCCCAGTGTCGGTTTGCGTCTTTTTTGAATTTTTGAGGGGATCCTCAAAAATTCTGCCCCAGTTAATTGTTCATGACATATCACCGAGAAAAGGTGGTTGTATGGTACTGAACACCAAATGTATTGGCTAGAAATCTGCACTCGTCCTTTAGTGTGACGATTGGGTGTGTTGATGACTATGAGTATGTAGATATTTGCATACTTAGATTGAGGTTTGATATTTGGATTTTGCCGGATTTGGAGATTGTCCAAAATTGTATTTGTCTTAGGTTGTGACGAGGTGTCTTCATGTTTTGTGCTTTCGAAGGTCATGGAGCCAAATTGATGAATCAGTTTGTGCAAAAGGTGTTTTTGTGGTTTGGGAGTTGCAATTTCTCTTTCTTGGTTTGTTGTTGTACCATCGTTTTGCTTTGGGTCGGTCAGGCTTTGAACTTCGTGTTTCAGCGCTGGATGTCTTGCGGTGTCGTGGTATGGAATGTTTGAGTATAGGTCTTGTTGGATTAAATTTAGGAATGGGCATCTAGGGAGTAGTTTGTCTGCTGGTTGCAATGTCATTTGATTGGGTTAAAGGAACAAAGACGTGAGGTTTTGTCTTTTGAGCTCGCTAAGATTGTTGTTGAAAGTTTTGACAGAGGGGATGTTGTTTATTGTATAAGTTGGATGCAGTACGAGGTTGTGAGCTCGGTCGTACGGTATTGGGATTGTCTGAAAGCCTTTGCTGTCATATGCTGGTGGTTCAAAGGAACTTGTTGCAGAAAAAGGTGTTTTCAACTTGGCTTGCCATTTTGGCTTTCTAAATGCAAATTCTTGACCAACTCCGGTGTTCAAGTACGATGCAACCGTAACAGAATGGTGAAATGCACAAAACTGTGTGGGCACATTAGCAAAGACTTGAAGCAAAAATGACACGTAAGCTTAAGAGAATGCCTAGACCGCAGATGATGAAATAGCGCTTGAATTTGGAGGTTGTGATAGAATGCACATGTATCACAAGAGATTGTCTAAGTGCTTTATGTAGCAATCAAGTCAGGAATTTTGATCAAACGACCGATGCTTGTTCAAACGGGAGATGAGGAGTTGGTGTTATTGTAGAGTGGTAAAGATGTTGTGTAAGAAATAGACTGTGTTGTGCGACAGAGAATATCTTTTGCCTTGGTATTCGACTTAACCCAACCTTTGGATAATAGGTTTTGAGTTGGGTAGTGAGTTAGAGATAGTTTGGACATGTGAAATATTTTAGATATCAGAATTTGGGTGTAGAGTAGGGAGATGAGATGCCTGCCCAAGGAGGAGATAGGATTTGGGAAGAGATTCCTTTGGAGATCTAGAGTAACACACAAGTTCATGCAATGCGCACACACATCAAATAAGGAAATGCATCCTATAATGTAAAGGATCGTTTTACGCACGATGAATTTGAGAAATCGCTTTGTGCCACATGCGTCATTTCGTTTGCTGCAAAATGCGGAGTCTAAAAGAGAATATTGCATTGGTCTTTATTACAATGGTTGATATTTAAACAACGTAAGGGAAGGAAAAAAATTAAATATTGCTAGAAAATCAGATCATGGCCTGAGCGAGCATTCTTCATGTTGATCTATTCTCAGAAGATTCATCTTCTTCCTCTTCGGATGAATCTTCGCTAGACGAACTTGCTCCTGACGAGTCTCCTTGGAAGATGATATTGTCTGCATCGGTTAGGAGCCGGGATATGTCGAAGGTGAAGTTTTTCAACATTTCCCAAGCCTTCCCTCCTTTCTCCTCTATTCCTTTATCAGCCACAGAGTCCATTCCTTCGCGAGCCCATACACCGATAGACTCTATGCGTTTTGTCAGGAGTTCTGCCTTATTGCGCCATTTGTCTTTTTCTTTGTTCTTTGCTTCGACCAAACTTTGCTCCTTCACTATCTTCTCTCGTGCCTTCGCCAATTGTTTGTGTAGCCTCTTGCATTCAGATTCTAATTCATCAGCACTTCTTTTCCTTTTTCTTGTTGCTTTTGGTTGAACTGCCTTTGCTATGTCTTTCCTTAGCCAGTCTGGATAATCTTCATCGTAGCCTGCGTCAAACCTGTCTCGTCCAATAGTCTCAATTCCCATTTGTTGCCTTTCTTTCCAAAGTTCTATTATCCTATCTTTGAATGGTACCACTCCTCCGAAAATATCAGCTTTGAAACTTCTGATGTCCACAATTTGGGGTACAATCTGCTTTCTCCCCGCTTGTCTAAGTGCCCTCAAAGGAGTGTATGGGTAAACTCCTCTAAAGCCCACTAAGATGAGAAATGAGTCTCTTTCGGATCGTGTGATTACTGTTGTGCCGGGAAAGTAATCAAACATCCATTGTATGTTTTCAGATGTCAATTGAGAGAGTTTGTGGTGCCAGCCTTCGATTGTTATTGGCCGGTCCCACTTTTCAAGAGCAGTGTCGATGCGGGCGGTATGAGTCAAGATGTAGTTTTCTCTTGGTATGGAGTGGAAGCCTTGGTCTGTGAAGTTCTTCTTGTGCAAATGCTCCATCAACCAAATTTGTAAAAGCAGATTGCTACCTTCAAAGAAAACAGCTCCCTTCTTGCATCTTTCTAAAGCTCGGTACATCTCTGCAACAATCATCGGTACCAAAGTGTATGTCTTGTTAATGTCTTTGAGTAAGGTATCAGCAATTGAGACCATGCAAACATCAGCTCGTCCTTTGTGCTGTGGAAAGACGACGATCCCTAAAAAGCTGGTGACAAAAGCAAGTACCCTTTGCTCTTGCCAATCTGCCTGGTCAATGTTGAAATAGCCTTCCGATTCCTGAAATGCTTCTTCATACCCAAATTTGATGTAGAGGGAAGTCAGAGAAATTCCCGACTGCCTTATATTGTCTGTGCACAACTCGGGCTTAAACCCTACCATTTCGAAGAATTCCTCGGGTGCAATGTTCTTAGGCATCAAGACTTCTTCACTTTCAAATGGTAATTGGGTTAACCCGCCTATTTCTTCCAGTAATGGTGTCAACTCTACGCTCCCAAAGTGAAAAATTGCTCGGTCCGCATCCCAATAGTGTACTGCTGCTTCTACTATCCCTTTTATTGCCGTGTGCTCCATTAGTGAAATCAGGTTCCCCAATACTACTTTAACTCGGTCTTGTTGATCTATGCTTAAGTTTCTCCACCAATCTCTTAGCAACTGAGGGACTTCAGCAACCATGTCAAATGTTCTAGTGGCCATGATCTTTTGGAAAAGGTGAAGGAAGGAGAAGAAAAGGAAGGAGTATGCCTAAATTTTGGTTATAAGCAAACGATTAACGTATGGCACGAGCTTTTGAAAATGATGCAGTATGAAATATGAAGAAAAGTGTCGTTATAGATTGAGAACCCTTTAGACACTTTAGAAGGAAATTGCTAATGGACTTTTAACAAACCACGGATGGCAAGTCTTTATATAATGCCTAAAGGATAAATGCGCATTATGTGTCATTCCGTCTATCAAACGGTCAATTCTGCTTCATATTGGGCCTTTAATGCCTTTTCGGTTACCCTTTGTGCGTTTGAATAGCATTGAATGCAGAATAATTCCAACCGCTTAGGAATAAACAGTCGTTTCCGATTCAGTTTCGGCTTTGATGCCTCTTGGGTTACTATTGGTGCCTTTGAATGGCATTGAATGCAGAATAATTCTCATAAACGGTCTTCATTTGCACGTTCAATCCTTTAAGTATATGCTAATAAATCATGATTAACACTTTTTAAGGCCAAAGCCCGTTCAGATTATTTGAACAAGTTGGCTTATTGGACTTGAGAACAAGTCGACTAATGATATGTCATGATGCATGAGTTCTAGTATTACTACTAAAGAATGGAGTTAGCTAGACCGAGTTTTATCATCCTCCTAAGCGGACAACTCAGGAGTGGGAACGTCTCGGGCCAAATAGGTTCCAAGTTGTTCCTCCTAAAAGGAGATTTTGTGAGGGAGGAGGTGGTCGTAATCACCGCACGATTTAGAAACTTGCCAGGAGCGGCGGAAGGTATGCATGATATGTACAATTTTAAAAAATGCACATGTTTTGAAAGAAATGCATATGTCTTGTAAAATGATGCACACATATTGAAGTATTTCGTAAAATGATTTTAGAAGGATAAGAACAAAACAAATGCGTTAGTTTCAAAAGATATGATTAATATAAACTAGACAATATTAAAAATCATGAAAAAGAAAAATGCACATATTAAAATTTTACAAAATAAGTTTTCAAAACGAACGCACATTAGTTTTGAGAAATAGAGTTAATAGAAACTAGACAATATTAAAATGAAGAAAGAATTGAATCAAGTGAAATTATTTTTTTTTAAAAAAAAGATTTATCAATTTTATAGAAAGGGTGCCCATATTGTAGCATTTCAAAAATGATTTTAAAAAATGAGTAAAAAGAGAAAACGAAACAAACAAGTTAGTTTTTAAAAATAGGATCATGGAAACTAGACAAAAAGAATTATGAAGTGAAATTGTATAAAAGAAAAAGATTTTGCAAAATTTATGAAAGATTAGAAAATAGTAGAAGTGTTGGACGCTTTGTAAGAACCTTCCAAGAGTGGGTTTACTAGACAAGAACATGGTTCTCCCAGGCGGACAACCAAGGGGTGGGAACGTTTAGAATTGTTGGTTGTACCACGGACCAACTTATCCCAACCGTCCCCCCTAAAGGGTTTTTTGAGAGTGAAACGGCCGTGAGATCCACGTAACCGTTTATGGTGTGTGCAAGTGTAAAAAATTCCAGGAGTGGAGGAAATAAAATAACAATTACAGATAATAAAGAAAAAAGCAAACGAAGTAGAAAGCTAAACTTCAAACCTGCAAAAGAAAAAGAAAGAAATATTAGTTTTGAGAAATAACGAAAATAAATGCAAAGAATCCCAATTAAAAGTCCGTTATGGTTAGAACCTTGAAATCCCCAGCGGAGTCGCCATTCTGTCGACGCCCATTAAATTGGCTCGACTTATTGGGACTCGCGGGTAAAGACTTGGAGTCGCCACCTAACATATTTTTTAACTAGGCGTATTAGGGCACCTATTTTATTTCTAGCCAATTTTACAATTAACTTTGAAACTTAGTCTACAAACCAGAATTTCTAGGTGAGAGGTTCAGGTTAACTCGAGAGGAAGGGGTTAGGCACCCCTCGAGCCCCACCAAATATGGTTACCGGCCGGACTTCATGTTGGGATTCAAAACAAGTAGTTAAGCAAATAAACTGATTAAAAGACGATTTAAATACTATGTGTATTATACAAAAGATAAAAGTTTGCTAATAGGCTACTTCTTTAGGGAATTAAACCTTGCAAAATAAAGCAAATTAATCAGTTTATAAAAAATAAATATTAAGTGAAAATAATAGCAAGTAAAAGTAGAAGTATTTTTTTGGAAAGTCATCTTGAAGACATTTATCCAAGTGTGCCTCGCAAAAAAAAAAAAAAAATAGATGAAGTTAAGTTACTGAATAATAATAAAACAATAATAGTAATATTAATGAATAATGATAATAATAATAAAAAGTCCTTTTCTTCTAAGTGTTTTCTTCAAAACTATGCCGTCTTTCATCCGAATTTACCTCGCAAAATATAAGAAAAGGGTTAGTAAATAATAATAATATTGATAATAGTAGAAATACAATAATAATGATAATAATAATATTAGTAGATAATAATAATAATAAAAATGATAATAATAATAATAATAATTTAAATATACTAATAATAGTTTTAAAATAAAAAGGGAAAGGGATTTTTGAAAGTGTCGGCTCAGGTGTGTATGAATTGGGTGGAGGTTAGAGATGTCGATACGGCTGCGAACACGCCGGCCGCTCGTGTTGCCATGCCAAGTATCGGTCTCGTTACTCCAACACCGGTTCGTTTGTAATAAACGGCTTACACACGTCATCATAGCCTTTTTTGTTTTGTTTTAGGGACACGGGAATGCGTCGTTCAAATGTAGTATCATGTTCAAATTAGTCAAATAGGCCTCAAATAAATAATTATTTTCCTTGGCCGTATTTGATATAGCATCCGTCAATTTAGTGTATTTCCGTCAAACCATTGTAAAGCCTCAAATGAAAATATTTCATAGGCTTCCAAAGTCATCAGAGGCGCTGCAAAGTTCTCAAAGCAAACAACGGTCAGTGTATTTTAATATCAGCGGACATTATAACATAAGCAATAGAATTCTAATAAATGACCAAACAAACCAAGTGAGTTCAAATGAACTCTATGTCACGGCAACCAATGAAGCTAAAACAACAGGCAGCGAAACCCATCAACAAAGCTCGCTGTCACAGAGCTCGCCGAAAACTCATCATCGGAGAAAGCCAGATCAAAGGGACGACGATCTGATTGCGATGATTTCCCCAGCTTAAAGGCAGTAGCGATTGGATGATGGGTATAACAGATCGAGAAACTGTATCTCCGGCGAACGGGAAACGGGAAAAGAAATGGGGCGACTGCCTGTGGCTTTTTTTTTCCCGGTGGGAACCACGGCGTCGTCACCATGCTGATACCCTAAGTCCAACACGATTGCTATACTGATCTCTGAAAGTGAAACTCCTCTCCCTGATCTCGATCTATTTCTGTTTCCATTTCAAATCCCTCTATCTCGATTCGATGCACATCGTGTGTGTGTGTGTGAATGGTTTTTGGTGTGGGTGATGGGTATTGTGAATGTATATGCTGGGTTTGGTATACGGGTGTTGGAAGATGACCCAAAAGAGTGAATTTCTGATGTGGGGTCTGTGCGTGTGTACTGTGTATTGTGTGAAGATTGGGTTTGTGTATGTATGTGTGTGTTGATGGATGCATGTATTAGAGGAGGACCAGGGGTGTGGGGAAGATGAAGCGTGTACTGTGAGGAAGAGGACCAAAGAAGGAGTGGGGTCGATTCTCTGCCGTGGGTCTGTGTAGTGTGTAGGAGTGTGTATGTATAGTAAAGCAGTGTTGGAAACCGTTAGGAATTCAAAATCAATTTTGAGAGATTTAGGGGATTCAAAATATTGGAGAAGATTGGGGAGATAATTTGGAGGAAATTAGGGAGTGATGTATTTGGTATTAAAAATGGGGTTTAGAAATAATAATGAATTTGGACTGATTTTGCAAGTTGTAACATGAATGTATTTGTCTAAGCTTTTGGTCTAGGTTCAAAAGAAAATTTAAAACTTTAAATTATGAAATGAAATTAGTAATAAAATTGGACCAACCTTAAATTAAAAGGTGCAAAAATAATTAATATATATATATATATATATATATATATATATATATATATATATTGTATAAAATAAGATTAACAAAAAGCAAAGATGCACACACAAAAGCAAATTATGATACAAATTAAATTAATTAAATATGAATAACCATAAATATTTATTAAATGCATTAAATGGCACAAAAGTCACAATTATCTATTAAATGATAAACTTGCACTAAAATTGCACGAACGACTACATTTTGATAAATAGCCTAAATGATGCAAAAAATTACGTAATATAATCACAATTAAATTATATAAGGTATAAATAGGAGATAACACACATAAATGCATGCTTTCTAACACATATTGCACAAATAGTCATATTGCACCCTTAAGTTGAATTATGGCCAATTTCAGAAAAAGGAGGGACAAAATTGGGTGTCAACATGTGGAGGACCGCATGACTTTAGGAATTGTCCTGACCTAAAGAGTCTCAATGACATAGTGCGAGAGCGAAAGGAGCAGGAACAAGGGGAGAGTTCGAGCACAGCGCAACTGGGTACGATTGAACTATGTGGCGCAGTCACGAGGTAGACTAACAAAGCTAACGAGTATAGCACTCAATACGTGGATCTCACTATCAACAACAAGCCTGCTCGTGCCATGGTTGACACTGGGACAACGAACAACTTCATGACCGAGGCCGCAGCAAAGAGACTAGGGTTGAAGCTCTCTCCAAGCAACACCCGCCTCAAGACAGTCAATGCCGAGCTGACAAAGGTATGCGGTGTAGCCAATGATGTTAGTTTAAAGTTGGGCAGTTGGCAAGGTATGACAACTTTCACTGTTGCACCTATGGATATCTTTGACATCATTCTTGGGCAAGAGTTCTTCCGATGTTGTCATACTATGATCGACCCCTACCTACAATGTCTCTTGGTCATTGAGCGAGAAGGATCTTGTATGGTCCCTACAGTGACCATGCCACCGCAGGGAAAAGGTCAGGCACATCTTTCGGCTATGCAGCTTGTCAAGGGGCTCACGAAGGGGGAGCCAACATTCATAGCAACCCTTGCAAGCTTAGAGAATGACGGTGGCGAGCCAGAGACAATGCCACCTTGCATAGAGGAGTTGCTCGAGGATAACAAAGACGTTATGCCTGAGGAGCTTCCTAAGCACATACCTCCGAGACGCGAGGTGGACCACAAGATTGAGCTGGAGCCAGGAGCTAAGCCGCCCGCATTTGCCCCATACCGGATGACACCGCCTGAGTTGGAGGAGCTTAGGAAACAAGTGAAGGAGCTACTAGATGCCGGTCATATCCGCCCATCGAAAGCACCCTTTGGCGCACCAGTATTGTTCCAGAGGAAGAAGGATGGATCATTGCGCCTATGCATAGACTACCGGGCACTCAACAAGGTCACGGTGAAGAATAAGTACCCGATCCCACTCATTGCTGACTTGTTTGACAGACTTGGACAAGCCTAGTACTTCACCAAGGTGGATCTTCGCAAGGGCTACTACCAAGTTCATATTGCAGAAGGGGATGAGCAAAAACAGCATGCGTGACGAGATACAGAGCCTTTGAGTGGTTGGTGATGCCCTTCGGCTTAACCAACGCACCTGCTACATTTTGCACTCTCATGAACGAGATTTTTCATGCCTACCTTGATCAGTTCGTGGTGGTCTACTTGGACGACATAGTTATCTATAGCAACACCTTGGATGAGCACGTGGAGCACTTAACGAAGGTTTTCCAAGTCTTGCGGGGGAATGAGCTGTACATCAAGCGGGAGAAGTGCGAGTTTGCCCAGTCGAAGGTGCACTTCTTGGGGCATGTCATTAGCAGCGGTGAGTTACGCATGGACGAGCTAAGGATTGAGCTATCCAGGAATGAGAGGCACCAACTAAGGTAAAAGAGTTAAGATCTTTCCTTGGCCTTTTCAACTACTATCGTCGGTTCATTAGTGGCTATTCAGCCAAGGCCGCACCACTGACTGAGTTGCTGAAGAAGAATTAGCCGTGGGATTGGACGGAGCATTGTCAACAGGCGTTTGAAGGCCTTAAGGCAGCGGTAACGGAGGAATCATTCTTAGCATTTCCAGACTTTGCCAAGACGTTTGAGGTACATACAGATGCTTCGGACTTTGCCATTGGGGTTGTATTGATGCAAGATAGGCATCATATAGCCTTCGAGAGCCGCAAGTTGAATGACATAGAGCGGCGCTACACAGTGCAAGAGAAGGAGATGACTGCTATTGTGCATTGCCTACGCACATGGTGACATTATTTGCTTAGATCGAAGTTCGTGGTTAAGACAGATAACGTGGCCACTAGTTATTTTTAGACACAAAAGAAGCTCACACCGAAGCAGGCTAGGTGACAGGATTTCTTGGCCGAGTTTGACTATGTGCTGGAGTATAAGCCAGGCAAAGGCAACGTTGTGGTTGATGCCTTGAGTCGGAAAGTCGAACTTACTGCCATAATTTCAGCAAGTTGTGACATTCGCGAGGCTATCAAGGAGGGTATGCAACGTGACCCAGCAGCCAAGCAGCTCATGGAGTTAGCTACCCAAGGCAAGACAAAACGCTTTTGGGAGGAAGATAGATTATTTCTTACCACAGGACGGAGGGTTTACGTGCCTAAGTTTGGAGACATCAGGCGGTGCATCATAAAGGAGAGCCATGATACTATGTGGGCTGGTCATCTAGGCCAACGACGCACTAGGGCCTTGGTTGAGTCGGTCTACTATTGGCCACGCATGCGGGATGACATAAAATGTTATGTGCAGACTTGTCTTGTGTGCCAACAGGACAAGGTTGAGCAGCAGAAGTCGGGAGGACTTTTGGAACCACACTATTATGGGAGAGCGTGACTATGGAACACATGCTTGCCGAAGTCCGACAGTTACAACACTATTATGGTGGTCGTGGATAGATTTTCGAAGTATGCCACTTTTATGCTCGCCTCAGCCAGTTGCACAGCCAAAGAAGCCGCCAAGTTATTCTTCAAGAACGTGGTGAAGTATTGGGGCTTACCGAGGCACATCATCAGCGACCAAGACCTTCGCTTCAGTGGAAATTTTTGGAGGGAGCTATTTAACATGCTTGGTACGGAGATGCACTTTTCTGACAGATGGACAGACAGAACGGGTCAACGCCTTGCTGGAATGCTACCTGAGGCATTATGTGAGCGCACATCAGAAGGATTGGGCAAGACTCTTGGACATAGCCCAATTCTCTTACAACTTGCAACGGAGCGAGTCCACGGGGCGGACGCCATTTGAGCTAGCCACTGGCCAACAACCACAAACCCCACATTCACTACCTGCAGCATTCGAGGGTAAGAGTTTGGGGGCTTATCATATGGCCAAGGGCTGGGAGGAGCAGCTTGACACTGCTAAGTCCTACTTGGACAAGGCAGCTATGAGGATGAAGAAGTTTGCAAATCATAAGCGGCGTCCCACAGACTACAAAGTTGGAGACATGGTCATGGTGAAGTTTAACCCGAGGCAATTCAAGTCACTACGGGGCATGCACCGAAATTTGACGCGCAAGTACGAGGGCCCATTCAAGATCATTGCCAAGGTGGGCAAGATTTCTTATAAGCTTGAGTTTCCATCACATCTTAAAATCTATCATGTCTTCCGTGCCAGCATGCTCAAGCCATACAACGAAGACAAGGATGATCCGAGCAGGAGCGAGTCGATTCGTGCTCCTATCACTATCACTGCTTCTCATGAACGGGAGATTGAAGCTATCATTGACTATCAAGCCATACGAAAATAGGGACAAAAGGCCACGACCATGTTCCTTGCACACTGGAAGGGACAAGCACAAGAGGAGGCCACATGGGAGCGCTACGAAGATTTGTGGCAATTCAAAGACAAGATCCGAGAGTTTATGCAGCAGCATTGCGCTGTGGTCGTCGCAACATTAGGTGGGGAAACTGTGATGACCCACCACGTCATCATGCCATGTAGGCGCCATTTGACGCATGTTTTTGCCGTGTGGAAGCTTAGTTGGAAAGGAGCCTAGCACCTTGATTGAATATTCTAGAGAGGTATGGGGATATTCCCTTGGGAATACTCTAGATACTTATGGATTAGCTAGGAAGACTTTAGGAACCCCTTGGAATATTCTAGCAATGTAGATAGTTCTAGAATAGGGGCCTAATTGTAAATATGGAGATTATTCTAGAGAGGGACTTCTATACAATTAATATTTGCACACTAGCCCCTAAGTGAGTAGTATAAATAGAGGGACCATTCTTTTGTAAACCATCAAGCAATCCAACAACAATCTTCCAAATAATAAAAAGCTTCATTTGGCAATTCTGTCTTGTTCATTTTCATTCTCTTAGCGATCCTTAGTGATCTCGGCTGACTTGGCATAGCAAAATCGTGAGCAAATTGTCAAGTACCGCACGATTCGCTTAGTTCAAGACTAAGGTCGTGACACAATGCTATAAAAAAGTCAATCCATTCTATCTTTCTAAAAAATCTATTTTCCATTTTGTTCAACAGTATTTGAAAGGTTCTGAAAAGTCACACGTGAGGTAAGTGCATTTTGTTGAAGTTAAACAGAGATTAAAAAAATCATGTTTACGTATGCCTTTTATTCTTTGTACTAATAGATGATTGACGAAAAAATTCTATGTGCCTAAAGAGCACATCAAAGCAGAGAGGAACATTATAATTTCCTTATTTTTCACAGTACTACATACTACCGAGGTATTAATATTTTGATACTTGGTTAGGATTTAGGAAAAGGATAAAACTACAAACCTTTATATTACAAGCATATAAAACCTTTCATTTGCTTTCTCTACACATGCTTTAGTTTTTATATTTGAGTGTTATGATTAATTATTTTAAGAATTCATTTGCAACACAAACCTCTCGAACAATGGTAATTGTTTCCTCCACTTGTTTCCCATGGCCATCCACCCTATCTTTCTCTTCCTGGAAAATTAATCATAGAGTCTTACAACGAAAAACTCAGGCTTAGCAAAAAATCTGAAATACAAATAGATTGACCTCTAACTGAGTTTGAAAACTTTCCTTTTGTCTAGATGGATCCTTCCAGTTTGTCTGAGCATTTCCTCCCTGATGACATTATCTTCTTAATAAAAACTCCTGCAAAATTCAAAGAGGAAATCAGATCATCAATGATCAAAATGCTAGTAGAACTTTTCATTGGAGTTCTGTAAGAGGAGGCACTGCTGCTACACTTCAATTTTCATCGTAACAAGCATTACTAAATCTAATGGCAGGGTGGTTGGAAGAAAATTATTTGGAAGATATTGACATCTAAAGGACCTTACTGAATATATTGGCAGTTGAAAAATAGGGTACATATATACGACATGGTATGGTGCTGGACATGAATAATACTCCATATTAATCACTTTTCCAATGCCTAATAAGCAATAGCTTCCCTAGAAGACCACATACTAAAAGCAAAGGATGGTGAACTTTGTGTCTCTATTCATAATCTACAATGTTAAGAAGCTGTTCCCATTTTCTTCCTTCGGCTGATACAAGTTCAGGTTTGTTAAACTTTTTTATTTTTGGAATATATCATAAATATCACTCCTTTTCTTTGTGGTAGAGAATGCAGTTAACGGCCTTAAGGCGCCCACTTGTATAACCAATTAGTATATGAAATCATAGGATGAGCAACATAAATACAATTTGATAGAAAATAGTCAAATAAACACATGATGTGCAGAATCAGTTCGCATAACTTTTGAGATGTCAACAACTCTCACTTTCTATTTCATCTTTACTTTGTAGAGAAAACTTAACAGAGTGCTATGAGTAAAAAACCATATCAGGCTCTTTTATTTTTCTCCAATTAAGAAATTAACAATGTATATATTATAACCAAGTCGTGCTGGTGGATGAATGAACTCCCTGCGTAATAAAAGAAGCAGCCAAAAAAAAAGAGGAAAAGAAACCACTTCAACTTGAACTTAAGGAGGTATATAGAACCAAAACTATAGAAGCTTGAATGTGATCCATAAACGAAAGGTCAGCAAAATCAGTCTAGTGTACAAGTTAAATTAATTTTTTTTTTTAAAAAAAAGAAGATAACCAATAGATGAGGGAAGAGAGATACTTAACTTCACAATTCTATATAGCAGAAAAATACTATATTTCTTCCAAAGCTTCCTTATAAAATAATAGCCTTTATTTTTCGTGAATGTTTACCTTTGATCCTGGTTTGGTATTCCCAGAACAACTCCTTCATTTAGAATGGATGGTGTATGAGAAAACTGTAAACAAAAGACCCTCTGTAGTTTTCTTCCTCTATTTCTCCATGCATGATTGGATGAACCGAGTTTCCCGAGTCATGAAGTTTGATCGGGATTCTAATGACATTCTTCGGAATGTCTTTATTGTGGTATGTGCACTGATTACGGTGTACTCTTCTTCTAACACGACGGTTGCTGTGATATTCCTCTTGTCATGCGGGGTATGATGCTTAGCTCTTTCAGCTTTCGTGAGGCTTCTCTTTCGAGACATCGTAGACGATCATGTAGCTCCTTCTATAGCACTGGGCTGAGGCTCCAGTGATTGGCTCCGTTTCATGGCAAACAAGAGGATATAACTTCATGCCATCAGCCGGTTAAGGTTTCACTAAGTTCTGAATCTGTTCACGATACATGGCTTTCACCTTGTTCGTCTGGTTCGGCTAGATTGTTGTTGCAACACCTCATCGGCCGCTGGCTGTGGAATACCCGAGGGATCTCTCATGTGGTAGGTTCCTAGCTCAAACCCTCCCGACTTTGATAAGCTCCCAATTGTGCTTGAAAATCTGTGGGGGGTAGTGCACTCTCGTTTGATTAGTAGAGGTTAAAGCTAATCCTTGGGTGAACTCGTCGTGAGGGGAGAAGGTTTTGCCTATGCTCAGACGCTTCCGAGGTCCTTTGCTGCTAATAGGACGTCCGGGCCCTGGTTATATTAGTGACTGTGTGCCGAAGATTGCTCGGGCTGACATATCTCCTGATGCCTAGGAGAGCTTCGGGTTGCTTGTCAGCTTATAGCTACAATCCATATGAAGTGACTTTGGTCGTGCAAATTCGGAGGAACTTGCAGTTTTAGCCTTTTTAGTTTCTTAAGAAAACCTGTAATGAATAGTGTTGAATTTGAAAGAACTTAATTGTATATTATGAGCCTATGGGTTGTTGATATGAATAAAACGATCGTTCATCAATGTTTTATGCGTACTTGCGTAGTTACTTGTAGTGTAGTCAAGTAGCATGTGTTTGTGTGCCTTTCTGGGCTAGTGTCTTAAAGACGGGTATGCGCACTGATGGGCGCTTCATTTGCATCAGCACATGATGGCTTTTATTGTGCCTGTGGTAGACGGCTGTTTGCGCCGATAATGGGACAACTTTATCCCGTGATATGTAACGGGGCATTTTTTCGTTCCAAAATAGAACGTTTGTGCTTGTTTACTTGAGTATTTTAAGACTTTCTTCCACTATGCGAGCGGGCGTCCCCACTGACATGCAGGTGTGATTTGTTGAATTGACGATTTCAACTTACGGATAATGACTGGTGGCTGAACTAGAAGTGATCTAGCTTTAAGCAAGTAGTTTACTCTACTTTTTATAGCGAAAAGTGAGTGTATTACTTCAACTTAAGTTATGCCGAGGCTATAAATATTTGGATCGTAGATGGATCTGATTGTAAAAACTATTTAAATAGAATAGTAGTTTTATTGATAAATGGGGCGCGTAGCCAAATAAAAACTTAAAAAAGACGAGGCTGTATGCCCGTTTAAAGTAATGATAAAAATGAAGAATAAGAAAGAAGAAAATACATGTCTCGAGTATGTAGGTCCAGTCAACCGTTAAAGAGTAGTACTTCTTAAGCCGAATGATAGTTGCACCTTTCTCGTCTTCGAGGGATTTTCCATGCTTTGTGGAGAGTTAGTCTTCTGAAGGCCCGGAAGTGTTCTCCAAGGTCCCCTTACCAGTTGGTGTTAGATCCCAACATGTAACTTGTGGGCCGTTAACCACTCGGTGATATAGCTTTTCATTAATCAAATAGTAGTGAACTGCCTGTCTTCGCAGCTGTCTACTTTTTGGCTTGTCCTTAGGGAGTATTCCCTTGACCAAGTACTCCAGCAATGCAATACGCCAACTCGTAACAGATCCTGTATTTGGAACTTCGAGGTTCATCAGGTCCGCGGGGGTTAACTCGATCACTGTCAGCTGACCGCCCAAATTGGTATCTGTATCATCAGCCGCTTCATCATCTTCTAGGACTTCCTCCCAGTAAACAAACTCTCACTTCTGAAATTTTTTCAGGAGTGCCTTTATCTTTGATTGTCGGTCTGGTGTGCAGACGCTTTCTATAGAAAAGATCTGGTTTACTCGATCGACCACTGTTGGGAACCACAATAGAGTCTGATCTTCCTAGCTCCCAATGTGTAGGCTAAGTCAATAGCTTGAATAATGGCTTCATATTCTGCTTCGATGCTTGAGCATTTTGCTGCCTTGCGAAAGACCTTCCCAGTGGGTATTTTGATCCATTATCAAAATCGGCCTCCTCTCATTCGAGATCCACGCCCGTAAGGACTACCTTGTGCCTGGTTCCGATCATTTCCGCACTCCTTATTGACTCATCCGCCTCTGATGCTAATTCTTCAGAAAAATCTGTGGTGAAGCCCTCTAAGGTTTGCATTGTGATGGCCGTTCATGGTTGATGAATGATATCATACTCTCCCATTTCTTCGGCTCATTCCGTTAACCTTTTTGAAAGCCTGGGTTTAGACATAATGACCCGCAATGGTACTGAAGAACTACGCTGACCGTATGACTAAGAAAGTATGGGCGCAACTCATATGTTGCCATGACTACGACCGCCACAAACTGAATTGATAGTGGGAGACGTCTGTCTGCGCCCAAGAGTCCTTTGCTAGCATATTTCACAGGGAGTTGCCTTCCCTCTTTTTCTCATGCTAAGACGACATTCTATGCCACTTATGAGATCGTGACGTACAACAACAAGTGCTCCCTTGAAATAGTTCAGTTATTGTTGGAAGTTGTAAGAGATGTACCTTTACTCGAGCCAACACTAGAAAACAATGTATCGGCCACTAGGGCTCTTCATGCTTTACCAATACTTCGGAAAGCTGGTAACATAATTCTGCGACCTTGCGGATCAAATGACTCACCCCCGATATCCGTTCTCTCAATTCTCCAACCTTTATTCTAGCCCTACGCCCAATGGATTCATCCCACAACAGCTCTCCATTGTTCATATTCACCTCGACTTTTAACCCTACATCAAGATTTCTCCCATTCACTGTGCATGCTGCGGGCGAAGACCGGCACACTCCACAAGTTGCTGATCCCGTACGTGGTCGGGTATCTTAAAACTTGGTGAAGTGTTAAGGGTAATCCCTTCACGTTATGTATCCATGGCCACCCGAGAATAACTTCATATGAGAGATCACAAGTCAGTACCTGAAAAGGTGTTATGCTTGTCGCGCCTGGGATTTAGACCGGCAGAGCTAGTTCTTCGATAGGTTTCTTACAGATACTGTTAAAGCTAACTATCCTTCAGGGACTTGGAGTTATTTGATAATGTTGGCCTGACTTCTGCAATGCCTTCCATTGGATGACGTTGACCTCGCTCCTTGGTTCAATCAAAGCTCATTCAATATGAAGGTCAAGCACCTAAATTGGGACTGTGAGAGCGTCCACGTGTTCTCCTTCCCCTTCTATTGGACCGAAAGTAATCAGGCTAGTGAATTGTTCAATCGCTTTAGTCCCGCAATTTCCGCACTCCTTATTGACCTTCGCTTGTCCTTAGGGTCGGGCGCTCTTGAGCGCCTCGCTCATTCTTCGATCAGGTACTTGAGATGTCATTCCTTTAAAAAATTCTTAATTTCTAGCATCATGGCCTTACAATCGACTGTGGCGTCGCCATTACTTTCGATGAAAATCGCAGTAATACGTAGAATTTCTTCAAGCCGTACCTTTGTTAGCAGGCGGCCAGCGAACCTTAGAGCCCAGTTCTCCAAAGTGAGTGGCAACCAGTTCTACTGCATTGACCCATAGCTCGAAGTCTTTAAAACTGCGTGGCTCTGTGCTTTTCTCCTGGGACCCGGCTCCCCGAAGATTACTTTGCTTTCCTTATCCTGCTTGATTCTGGAACCTTCCTTTTGTTCTTCTTCCATTGCCCTCTCCCTCCAGGGATGGACTGTTTGCTCGCTTTCTTCGGATGTCCCCGCTTTGATCCTTAGATTGTTCGGGCTCTAGACGGAGCTTCTCACTGTATCTTTGATGTAAAGCATTCCATCTCTAAACCGGGTGCTGAGTGAGGCTTCACTGTAACTCTCGTGTGGCCAATAGAGCCCTAGAGTTCAGACTTTTGCCAAAAGCTACCACAATGATGTTTTCGGGAACTGGAGGAAGCTCCATGCGTTCCCTCTAGAATCTCTCCAGGTAGTCTTTCAGCAACTCGTTGTCGGGTTGTCGGATCTCAAAGATATCTTTCATGTTTTTCTCTCTCTTGCAGGCTCTGGAATGTGCTTTCTTGAACAAATCTGACTCCATTGAACCCATTGGCAGCTGAGTACCATGCAAGGGCACCTTTAGTCAAGGTCGAGTCGAACCTCTTCACTAGAGCAGATTGAGTCTCATCTTCAGAAATCTCATTGCTTTTGACTGCCGTATAGTAAGCAACAATATGCTCATCCAGATCAGTGGTTCTGTCGTACTTAAGGTTATCCGGAAGGAGGAAATACTTTGGTACACGGACCGGTGCTACACTTGCCTTATACGCATGTTTGTAGAACTTCTGCTCATTTGCGGTGGTAACCTGAGGTGGAGCACCCAGTACGTTACCGATCTGATGGTGGATGCCTTCATCTCCTACGGGATGTCCTTGATAACATGTGTTCCTTTAAGATCTTGGTTAATAACTGTTGTTGAGCCTCAAGGGGCGGCATCCATGTTGAGCCTGCGATTAGGAACAGATGTTAGTGACTCGTTTACGAGTGCTGGTCCTCGCGGGGATACTGGCATCTGAGACGATCCAATAAACATTGCTCCTAACTTTTGGGTCATGCCTTCGACCATGTTGGCCGAGTTCTGTTCTGTCCGTTTTGACAGGGTTTTGAGGAGATCAACAAGGAAATCTTCGAGCTCAGAATTACCTCCGCGTGGTTGATCTTTCTTGTCGTTTCTAGCTATGTAGACTGGTTCCTTGGTAGGGTCCTTCGATTGACAGGATCACTGGGATCTCGTGCGGAATCATCTGCCGAGTTGGTGGTGTTCTTTGGAACGTTATCGTTGTTGTCTGACATGACTGCGCATTTTCCCTTGTAGAAACCTACAACTGCCTGGGCCCCACGGTGGGCGCCAAACTGTTTATGCCTAAATTTGGTCATTTAGGTAAAATAATTAAATTTGTTAGAGAGTCACAAGTCATACGGTAAAACACGCAAGAAAAGTAAATAAAGCTGAGAGAAAAGTAATAAGCAAGAAAGTAATAATATTATTCCTTGAAAATAGCCGGATTCTATGTGAATCGCTTGATGTACAATATAATGAAATAAGGGATATTTATAGTAGAGATTTACTCAGTCCTAATTATGGTAAAATATAAAGACTAATAAAGGCCATGGGCCTAAACTCAAGGCGGTGGTATATACGAAACCCTAACTAGGAGACTGTTATCCCTAAGGGGGTGGGATGTATACCTTGCGTCCCATGCTTGCGCCGGCTGAGCGACCGTAACTTCAGGAGCGGGCGTGTATCCTCTGCGCCCGGTGACTTATGTTAAGTCTAATCTCGCTAGCTGGACTTGTATCCCCGTAATCATACGTGACGTATTTTTTCCCACACAGTGTGATTTACTGTATTCACTAGAGCTTGATATGATCATCCGGTTGATAGGATAAGAGTGCCTATTGGATGCCGGTAGGATCTGTCACCTTTCTCTCTTCTAAAGCAATGGTATTAAGTTGAATACCATCGCCTATATTCGGTTATAATCATAATGGATAAATAATAGCATGCAATAGAATTCACTTCAAATGAAGAAATTCATAATTTTATTTTCTGATATCTCAATTGGATTTCTCATAGCAAACCCCAAGGTTCTAGACCTAAGAGTCAACTTTCCCGAATGATCATTATGTATCAATTCGTGGAAGAGTGTAAGTTCACCACTACTGAGGGTTTTCCAAATCTTAGATAGGTCGTCTGAGAGTTTGCAACGGTTCGTTATTGTGCTTACACATAATTAAAGCTACCTTTTTTTTGAAAGCTCAGCATGACCAGTAGAATTTTGAGTGACTATTCTTTTCAAAAAGTCATGTTTTTTAAAGAGCATTACATGTCAATATGTTAAGATGGAATAGCAATATGAACACTGATAAGAAGATGGACATGATGCGACGTTACCCTAAATCAATGGTTTAAACAACATGACAATCACGTCGAATACATGCGTACGTTGAAGCTAGAAAGATCTACAATTCTTCTTTAATCAATCACTTAATATTTTGTAGGAGATTTATCTATGAAGATAGTTTCCTAACTGTCATATTATGTATTTCTCCTTTATTATGTGTACAAGGACTTGGGCAACTCCAATTTTCTAAAAATAAATATGTGCTATCTATATAGAATAAAAAGACTTTCTTTCCATGCAAAATTACACTTCAAAATGCAGTATTTGATTTTTTTTTTTCATTTCGTCGAAGTTCAGGGTTACTAAATGCGTGTAACAATATACAATAGGTACATTTATCTTAGGATTTCATCCACAAACTAAATTCTAAAATTCAAAAGAAAATATATTTGCATTTTGTGAGAAATGGATGATACAGAAAATGCAAGAATCACGTGCATTCATTATTGCCTCATATGTAATTATGAAATAAAGATTTACTATACTGTAAAAGCACTATGTTACAGTATTGTGTTGACATAGCAGAGCTTAATGAAGTAAGCTGGATAGGTGAATATTATACCTGGAACAACAACCAAAGAGGAGGAGATAGGGTATATACCAGAATTGATAGAGCTCTGGCAAATGATCACTGGATGCAGGTTTATGGGCATATGCTAGTGGAATATGGGCTCCCCCATATCTCAGACCATGCCTCTATGCAGATAAGACTAACTACTATGCATCAAGCCAAAGCCATACCCTTCAAGTTCTTTAATGTGTGGGCTGAAAATGACAAGTTCCTTATAATAGTAAAACAAGGATGGGAAGGCATACAAGACAGGTGGCCTATGAGAAATGTCTGGCTGAAACTTAAGAAGCTAAGACCTCTTTCAAGCAGCTGAACAAGGAAGAGTACACTGGCATAACAACAAGAATATCAAACACAAGAACAGAACTGCAAAACATCCAACAAGGCATGCTGAACAACTACACAGAAGCAGCAGCAGATAAAGAGAAGCAGACCTTACTGGAATTAGAGAAATTGCTACTGGTTGAGGAGAGTATAATGCAGCAAAAGTCCAGAGCTAACTGGATCAACCTTGGTGACTCTAACACCAAGTACTTCTCAGCTGTAATGAAAGAGAGGAATCAAAGGAAAGCTATAAGTTTCCTGACAGATGCTAATGGGAAAGTCTTAACAGAAGCAGATGCTATAAAGCAAGAAGTGGTCCAATTTTACAAGTCCTTGATGGGCACTAAGGCATCTTCTTTACCAGCAGTAAATAAGCTCATCATGAGAAGAGGTCCTACTCTATCTCATAATCAACAGGTCCTTCTGACTCTTCCTGTGACAGTCAAAGAAATTGAGGCTGGACTTCAAGCTATAGGTGATGATAAAGCCCCAGGGGTGGATGGGTACAATGCACACTTCTATAAGCAAGCTTGGCCAGTGATTCACCAAGATGTGTGCAAAGCAGTGCTTGATTTCTTTGAGAATGCTAATCTGTATAAGGCAGTGAACTGCACCTGCCTAACTCTCCTGCCAAAAGTAGCTCAACCAGCTACTGTCAAAGAATACAGACCCATAGCCTGCTGCTCTGTGGTCTATAAAATAATAGCAAAAATCTTAGCAGCTAGAATGCAGCCAGTGATGTCTGAGATCATTCATAATGCCCAATCTGGTTTTATACCAGGAAGGAAAATATCTGACAACATCATCCTGACACATGAGCTAGTTAAATCCTATACCAGGAAAGGAATTTCTCCAAGAATGATGCTAAAAGTAGACCTGCAGAAGGCTTATGATTCAGTTGAATGGTGTTACCTAGATCAGGTGATGGAGTACTTGGGCTTTCCTCAGAAATTCTTGAGATGGATCAGAGCATGTGTCACCACTGTTAACTATACAATCAATCTGAATGGAGAATTTACAGAACCATTTGAAGCTGCTAAAGGGCTGAGGCAAGGTGATCCTATATCCCCATATTTATTTGCCATAGCCATGGAGTATCTCAGTAGGTCACTAGAAGGTTTATGTGAAAATTCAGCATATAAGTATCATCCCAAATGTGCTAAACTGAGAATCACTCATCTTAGCTTTGCTGATGACCTCCTCTTGTTTGCTAAAGGAGACCTAAACTCAGCTCAAGCTCTGTTTAAGTGCTTTTAGGGATTCACAGAAGCATCAGGATTGAAAGCAAATGCTGGGAAGAGCTCAATATATTTTGGAGGGGTAGATCCTGCTATCCAGCAAGAGATTCTAAGCCACAGTGGATTCAGTCAGGGGCAGCTTCCATTTAAGTACTTAGGTGTCCCACTAGACACTAAGAAACTTAAAACAGCTCAATGGATGCCACTAGTAGAAAAAATAGTTGCAAGAATCACCTCCTGGACAGCAAAGAAACTATCCTATGCAGGGAGAGTGCAACTAGTGCAATCAGTGGTGTTTGGAGTCCAAGCCTATTGGGCCCAACTATTTGTCCTACCAGCAAAGATCATGAAGCTCATTGAGAGTCACTGCAGAAGTTACATATGGTCTGGATCTGGAAATATTACAAGAAAGGCTCTCATAGCCTGGGAAAGAATGTGTCTGCCTAAATCTGCTGGGGGCATAGGTTTGATCAATCTAAGACTATGGAACAAGGCAGCTATCACCAAACTATGCTGGGACCTGGCTAAGAAAGCAGACAAACTATGGATAAAATGGGTTCATATCTTCTACATCAAGCAACATCATCTAGCTGAAGCTAAGATTCCAGCTCAGGCTGCATGGATGGTGAGGAAACTGATAGCTGCTAGAGAGAACCTGCACTACACAGACAATTACAAGGCAGCTTCAGGAGGTATCATTAGGCACTGCTACTTCCAGATGATAGGTAATCGGCCTAAAGTCCAATGGAAAAGCCTTATGTTTCAGAACCAGGCAAGCCCAAGAGCAGTGTTCAACATGTGGCTAACCCAGCATAACAGACTGCTGACCAAAGATAGGTTGCTAACCTGGAGGATGAATGTGAATCCTGAGTGTGTTCTCTGTAGCAACTCAACAGAGGATAGAGTTCACCTATTTCATGACTGTCCCTTTGCAAGAAATGTATGGTTCAAGCTCATGCAGTGGATTCAAAGGCAGACTCAAGCAACTCAAACATGGCAAGAATTTCAAGATTGGTTACTTACAGAGGTAAAAGGGAAAACTAAGAAGGCAGCTGCCCTCAGAATCATCTATGCTCACTATACTCATGCAATTTGGAAGGAGAGGAACTCTAGAATCTTTGAGAACAAAGAGACTACCTGGCAAGCTGTGGCAAAGGATATTGCATATACAACATGTCTGCGAGCTTCACGAGAACTGAAGGAGTACCTGGCTGGTTTTGTCTTCTGATGATGATAGAGTGATCTTATATCTGTGAAGGAGTTCCTGACTGCATATACGCTATTCTATGATTTAGTTAGCCTAAGAGAGTATGAGATACCTGTATATAAGCCAACTGAGTGCCTAGCACAGAGTTACCGTTATATCTGTATTAGTATAGTGCTATTGTTAGGGAGGATCATAGATTATGTTTTAGTTTGAGATGTTGCTAGTGTTTAGCAACTTGAAATGTAATTAACACTTGGTGATTAATAATAAAAAGTTAGTTACCAAAAAAAAGCACTATGTTATTTCATTTAAATGCGGGGTGATCAGTTGGTCAGTCCAACATTGTAATGAAGGGTATTCATGGTTCAGCTTGAGTCGATTTTCTTCTGAAAAAAATAAAATAAATTAAGTTAGTTTTTTCAAATACTTAAAACCAAATCAAACCAATTAAGTCAGTTTTTTTTTATATACTTAAAACTAAATCAAACCAATTAAGTCGATTTTTTATCGGTTCAAGTTTTGTTGATTATTCTGATTTATTCAATTTTTGGTCGATTTTTTTTCTAAGCATATCACATACAGTTTACAAAGCTCAACCACATAATTTAGCGTCTATATTCCACTAAAACACATCCAAGTCAAGTACAACAACAACAACAACATACCCAGTGGTATCCCACCAAGGTGGGGTCTGGGAAGGGTGAGATGTACGCAGACCTTACCTCCACCAAGGTGGAGAGGCTATTTTCGATAGATCCTCAGCTAAATAACATCAGTGGGAAACATATTTGTGAGAAGCAAGATGACAATATCAAAACAATGAAATGAAATACTGTTAGGAAGTACTCAAACATACTCAAGATAAACAGAAAAACACCAATAAATAAAATTCAGAGTAGGCTGAAAGCATAATATATCAAAAATCGCTCGATTACTATCTATCCCTCTACCCTAATCTTCAACCTCCACCTTTTCCTATCTAGGGTCATGTCCTCGATAATTTGGAGGTGGGCCATATCCCGCCTAATCACCTCACCCCAATTTTTCTTTGGTCTACCTCTACCTCACCGCAGGGTTAGCACTGACAACCCCTCATACCTCCTCACCGGTGCATTCGAACTCCTCATCTTCATATGCCCAACCACCTCAGCCTCGTTTCTTGCATCTTCTCTACCACTGCATCCACTCTTACCTTATCGTGGATGGCTTCGTTCTTGATCTTATCCATCTTAGTATGTCCACATATCCATCTAAGCATTCGCATCTCTGCTACACTCATCCTCTAGACGTGGGCGGCCTTTACTGGCCAACACTCCGCCCCATACAATAAAGCTGGTCTAACGACTACTTTATAGAACTTACCTTTAAGCTTATGAGGCACTTTCTTATCGCATAGGACACCAGAAGCTAGCCTCCACTTCATCCAACCAGCCCCTATCCAAATCAAGTACTCTTTAAAGAAAGAATGTGTATATATATATATATACACACACACACGCAAGTTCCATGCATACTTAGTTTCATCCATAAATCATATGTATTGTCCAATCATTTAACCATTTCAAAGGAACTTAATCAAACATCATATTAAGAATTTTTCTTGTACAAGAAATTGAAGAGCTTGCATCGACCAAGATATCTTGAAGATGATGAACGAAACAACGATGAATGATTGAAGCATTCCAACACAAGTTATATTTGGATATCAAACTAGACTATCGGGGCAAAGATCGTAAAGGTACTAAACTAGAACTCGAGAGTACAAATAATTAATATATTATGTAAATTTTATATTAAAATACACATATTTATATATGTAATTATAATTTCTAAGTAAGTATTTATCTAGTCGATTTAGTTAGGTTATTTTTTTTTCAATACCAAAATCAAAATAAATTTAACATTTAAAAAATTCAAAACCAAATCAAACCTAAAAATATCGATTTTTTCTTTCGTTTTGAGTCAGTTTTCAATTTGGTTTGATATTTTAATTTTCTGTGTACACCCCTAGGTTTAACACATATTGTTACATTATGTCTTCAGGCTGTCCATGATGGTCTTGTTTGAAGATTTAGCCTGGTCATTCGCTGAAGAGTGGTAAGGTGTCAAGGTTATCCTTCTGATTTTTCACTCATTCAGGAATTTTGTAACCTTGGCTCCTACAAATTGAGGTCCGTTATCACAAGTGATTTTTGAGGGAACTTCGAAACGACACATGAAATTCTTCCAAATAATCTGTATTACCTCTTGCTCTCGGAACTGGGTGTAAGGTGTCGCTTCAACCCATTTGGTAAAGTAGTTGGTCATCATGAGCAAGAACTTGACACCTCCGAGCGCTTTGGGATCACCCTACAATGTCCATCCCCCAATTCATGAAAGGCCAAGGCGCGATTACTAAGTGTAACGGCTCTGCTGGCCGATGAAGTGCATGGGAGAATTGTTGATACCTATCACATGACTTGACGAGTTTGCTTGCGTCGCTCTCTACTCGGGGCCAATAATAGCATGTTCTGATTACTTTCTAGGCGAGGTATCCTCCTCTAGAATGGTTTCCGCAATGACCTTTGTGGATCTCTCTTAGCACGTAGTCAGCTTGCATCGGGCCTAAGCATTTAACTAGTGGTCCACTGAACATCTGACGATATAGCTCTCCTTGCATCAGGCAATAATGAGTCGCTTGTATTCTCAGCTGTTTGCTCTTCTTCTTATCGTCAAGCACTGTTTCCTTATTCAAGTACTCGATTAGCTCGTTGCGCCAGTCCTAGACGAGTCTGGATAAATTTACTTCGATACGCTTCAGGTCTGAGTGAGTCAATTCTGTTTATGCCTAAAATTGGCCGTATAGGTTAAACAATTAAATTTATGAAAGTGTCACAAGCAATACGGTAAATACGTAGTAAAGCAAGTAAAAACTGAATAAAAAGTAATAAGCAAGAAAGTAAATAATCTTATTCCTTGAGAATAGTCGGATTCCGTATGAATCGCTTGGTTGTACAATACAACGTAAGGAGAGGTATTTATAGCTATGATTTACCCAGTCCTTATTATGGTAAAATACAAAGACTAATAAGGTCGTGGGCCTATTTACTCAAGGCGGTGGTACACAAAACCCTAACTTGGAGACTTTTAACCTTAAGGCGGGGGTATGTATACTTTGCATCCTATAGCCCCTGCCGGCAGAGCGGCCATGGCTTGAGGAGCAGAGGTGTATCCTCTACGACTGATGACTTGTAAGCTAAGTCTAGCCTCGTTAGCTGGACTCATATTCCCGTAATCATAGATGATGTCCTCCCACTTGCTGAGTGCTGAAGCAAGCGGTCAGAAAGTGAAAGAGGTATGCAAAAAGGATATGAAAAGATATCTCATTGACTCCTTCAAACTCGCAGTCTCTTTGATCGAGACAAACGTTTGATTTTTTCTGGATTCCCATGCGTCTTCATCTGACTGGCTGTTGTCGATTCTACACATCTTTGCCATGAACGCCTTTTATTGCGCTGAATCGTTTCATATCTCCAGGCCATAATTACGTTGACCATTTTGTGCTCCATCCTTATCTTATTCTACCTATAAATAGGGGCTTTATGATAGATGAAAATCATAAACTTCTTCAAAAAATATATTTCCTCACTCAAAACTTTCTCAAGAAAGAATAATCCCTTTTCTTTAAAAATGTTTGCCTTTGATCCTGATTTGATATTCCCAGAATAACTTCTTCATTCGGGATGGATGGTGCTTGAGAAGACTGAGCTTGGAGATACTTCCATATTTATCCTCCTTCGCTCTTCCATCCGTTGTAGGATGAGCAAAGTCCCTCGAGCCATGGAATTTGATCGGAATTCTAATGATGTTTTCTAGAATGTCTTCTTCGTGGCATGTGCACTAATTACGGTGTGCTAGTTTTCTAACGTAGCGGTTTATGTGATATTCCTCTTGTCATGTAGAGCTCCTCAGCAGAGTAATACCAACCAAGCAGAACTTTTACATCTGCTCATCTTTTGGCTCTGTGGGACAAATAGTCCAGAGATAGCGCCAGCTGACGAGGCAAGGTCTTCGCTGCAATATTCTCTCATTCTTCGGGTGGTTGATATGTAATCAATTTCTCCAAAACTTTTGCATTCAGGGTGGTTGTATAGCTCAACCCTGATTCGTAGTTAGGAGGTTTCATCAGCTTCCAATTGTCCAGAGAAGAGGAGGAACATGGCGCTCCCGCAGCCATTGATGGTTCCATGTTGGTGTCTCTCCATGTGATTCCATATAAAACTGCTAGCTTATACGCTGCTTCTTCCGTCGTTCTATTGAGGGATTCCTGAGTTGGACTAATTTTCCAATAACTGTGGCATCATCACAAAGATGTTGCTGCTTGGGGTATAACATTGGTTATGTCGCCTTCTGTGCACCGAGAGAAACTTCAATGCAAGAGCTACAATTCAGATGAAGAATCTCCGGCCGTGCAATTTAGAAGGAACTCGTTGTTTTAGCCTTTTAAGACCTTTTAGTTTCTTAAGAATACTTGTAATGAATATTATTGTATTCGAAAGAACTTGATTGTATATTGTAAGCTTACAGTCCTTTGACATCAATGAAAATGGATATTCATCAATATTTTGTGCGTACTTGCATATTACTTGTAGTGTAGTCAAACATCATTATTTGGGTGCTTTTCTGGGCGTTTGTCTTTTTAAAGACAGGTTTTCGCTCGGTTGGGCGCTGTTTATGCATCAGCAAGTGATGGCTTAGTTTGCGTCTGCGATAGATGGCTTTTTGGGCAAGGCCCGCCCCCCGTAAGGAGACGTCTTTAGCCTGTTGTATGTAACGAGACAATTTTGCGCTCAAGCCAGAACGTCTATGCTTGTCCACTCGAGTTCTTAAGTCTTAAATGGCACGATGCAGGTGGGCGTCCATATCGATATGTTGGTACAAGTGTTGAATTGACGATTTCAACTTACGGATAATGCCTGGTGGCTTAAGCGAGTAGTTTACTCTACTTTTCATAGCGAAAAATGTGTGTATTACTTCAACTTAAATTCGCCAGGGCTACGAATAGTTGGATCGTAGATGGATCTGATTGTAAAATTAACTAAGTAGAATAGTAGTTTTATTGATAATGAAGGCGCGGAGCCAATAGAAAGTTCAGCAAAACAACAGTGATAGAGCGCAACGCCCGTTGAAAGTAATAAAAATAGAAATAAAAGAGCATGAAAGGAGAAAATTCATGTCTCGAGTTTATTAGTTTGGTTGACCTTTCAAGAGTAGTACTTCTTAAGCCAAGAGACGTTCCAATTATTAAGAATGGATGTTCCTTCCATGTCTTCGAGAACATACGCACCTTTTCAAGCTATGCCTTGGACCTTGTACGGTCCCTCCCAGTTAGGGGCTAGCTTAACCGCGCTGGCCTCCTTGGTGCTCTGGGATACCTTGCGAAGAACCAGGTCCCCTATGTGGCACATTATAGTACTGCTCCACCCGTTGCTTCTGGGTCGCCAAGCATACAACTGCTATCTCCCAGTATTCATCGAGGACATCTAGTGAAGCTGCTAAAGCCTTGTTATTTAATTCTTCTTCGGCAAAAGACCACCGTGGACTGGATTTTCCTATTTCTACGTGGATCATGGCATCCATTCTGTACATAAGTGAGAATGGAGTCTTTCTCGTGCTGGCTTTCGCTATGGTGCGATAAGCCCATAGAACCCTCGGTAGCTCCTTTGGCCACTTGCCTTTGGCTTCTTTGAGCCGCTTCTTCAGGCTTTCCACAATGTTCTTGTTAGAAGACTCAGCTTGACCATTGGCGGCATGATGATAAGGCATTAAGGTTATCCTTTTTATTTCCCATTCTTCTAGGAAAGCTATAACTTCGGCCCCTATGAACTGATGCCCGTTGTCGCAGTGAGTGTCCCTTTTTCCAGATATTCGATGATTGGGCGTCGCCAATTCCAAACTAGTCCTATGATATTAACTTCGTGGCGCTTGACGTCCGCATAAGTTAATTCAATTACAGTTCCTGGGCTGTCTGGTTCATATTTGCAGTGATCGCTAGACTGGCTAGGGCATCAGCCTCTATGTTTTCTTCTTTTGGTTGATCAACCTTCCACTTTTGAAAATATTTCAAACGCTTCTCGACCTTAGCCAAGTACTCCTGCATATGAGCATCCTTGGCCGTAAAGGCCCCATTTATCTGGTTGACCAACAGCTGGGAGTCGCTAAAGAGATTGATCTCCCTGGCCCCAAATATGTAAGCTAATTCAAATGCTTGAATTACTGCTTCATATTTTGCTTCATTTCTAGTGATTAGCAGACAGCTGATGGCCCTTCGAAAAGTCCTCTTGGTTGGGGATTTTATCATAAAATCAAGACCGACTCTATTGACGTTTGAGGCTCCATCGGTGTGGAGCACCCATTCTCCGGGGGTAACACCTTCCATCATCTTGTACTCAACTTTAGCTCTTAGCATCATATCAGTATTGAAGTCAGCAACGAGTCTACGAGGACTTATGACTTGATGGTTGTACGCGGCTGATAGATGATGTCGTACTCTTCTAACTCTACAGCCCATTTTGCTTGCCTGCCCGAGAGTTCGAGTTTGTGCAAAATAGTCCATAGTGGGAAGGAGGAGACCACGATGACCGTGTAACTCTGAAAATATGGTCGTAGCTTTCTTGATGCCATTACTAGTGCGAGTGCAAGCTTTTCCAAATGTTCGTACCGTGTCTAGTGTCCAGGAGGGATTTTCTAACGTAGTATATAGGAGACTGCACTCCTTACTCTTCTTGTACAAGTAGTGCGCTAACAACAACTTCTAACAACACCAGATATAACAACAATAGCTCTCCCTCACGTGGCTTGTCAACAACAGGGGATTCGAAAGATACTGCTTCAGATCTCGGAGCGCTTTGCTGCATTTGCTCCGTTCGAAAGATACTGCTTCAGATCTCGGAGCGCTTTGCTGCATTTGCTCCGTCCACTCAAAAATTTTGTTCTTCTTCAAGACATTAAAGAACTGGTGATATCTTTCTAAAGATTGGGAGATGAACAGGCTGAGTGCGACTATTCATCCGTTGAGCCTTTTTACCTCCACCTCATTTTCAGCACCTCTGGTATGTCCTCGATAGCTTCGATCTTGGCGGGGTTTGCTTCTATCCCTTTGTTAGAGACGATGAATCTGAGAAACATCCCTGATGATACTCCAAAGGCGCACTTTTCTGGGCTGATATTCATACCATATTTGTCCAAGATGTCTAATGCTATTTCTAAATATCTGACATGATCTTTGGCGAATTCTGACTTGACCAACATGTCGTCAATGTAAACCTCCATAATTTTGCCAATCTGATCTTCGAACATTAGGTTTACCAATCTCTAGTAAGTTGCTCCTACGTTCTTTAGACCAAAAGGCATCACTCGGTAGCAATAAGTCCCTCTGCCCGTGATGAAAAGAGGTTTTCTCTTGATTATCCAGGTTCATGAGGATCTGATTGTACCCTGAATATGCAACTAGGAAACTGAGAGCTTCGTGTACTACCGTTGAATCGATAAGTTGATCGATGTTAGGAAGTGGAAAAAAGTCCTAGGGTCATGCTTTATTCAGGTCCGCGAAGTCGATATACATCCTCCATTTACCATTCTTTGGGATGACTGTGACATTTGACAACCAGGCGGGGTATTAGACCTCATGAATGGATCTGTTATTCAACAGTTTCTCCACCTCTTCATATACTGCCATCCCCTTTTCTTTGTTGATCGGCCGCTTCTTCTGCTAGACCGACTTGAAATTGGGGTCGACGTTCAGATTGTGCGTGATAACACTAGTTGAAATTCCTGGCATGTCGGTATGTCCAGGTGAAGTTGCTAACCGAGCACGTAGGAAGTTGGCGAACTTTTGCTTCGCTTCGGCTGAGAGTTTGGACCCCACGTAGAATTTCTTTTTCGGGGACCTCTCGTTGAAGATTACTGGATCGAGGTTGTCAATAGTAGCTTTAGCGGTCTTCTCCTCATTGTCTGAGTCCTGGGGTGTCACAACTGGCTCTCGGGGTCCGGTTCCCTCACATCCTGTAGACTCAAATAGTATGTTAGTGACTAGGCATGGCCCGAGGAGTTTGTCCAATACCTTTAACTGGTTCTTGGCCTCTTTCTTTACTGCGCACGTGATGGCGGCCACGTAGCAGCTTATGGACAACTTCTGCTCCTATCGAATCTCTTTCACTCCCTATGGGGTAGGGAATATGAGGACTTCATGAAGTGTAGATGACACTACGCCTACTTCATGAATCCAGGGACTCCCCAAGATGTTGTTATACAAGAGGTCGTAAGTCATCACCTGCAAAGATGTCACCTTCATCACCCGGGAAATGAGGACTGGCAGGAGCAACTCACCCACAGATCTCTCGCTGGAGCTGTTAAAGCTGGTTATCATATACGGGCTAGGGTTTATCTGGTGTTGTACTTCCATTTGACGGACGGCCTCCCGGTGGATAATATTCACTACACTGTCTGGATCTACCAACACACGCTTGATCTGAGGGTCACATATATATCCTGAGGGTGATGATCATTGCATCGTAGTGTGGGTAGAAGGCCTGCTATCTATCACTATCATCGAATTTGATTATATTGATGCGGGGGTTTTCGGTCACCTCCTGATGGGTCTCGCAGACCATGATAGTTCTGCCTCTGTCAGCATCGACCCCGGGTCCCCCAAAGATCGTGTTCACGGTCTGTGGGGTCCTCTGGACTGAGTTCACTATTTCGAGGAGGTTACTATAGGGCACAGATCATCGACGAGATTCTGGCTTCAATAGTGAACCGTAAGACGTCACTTCCTAGCATCAGGTATTAGTTTCAGCCATGTTGGCCGAGTTATTAGCCGGTTGTTGCACCATGATGGCGGCATTTTGTGGGACATCGCCGTTGTTGTTGTCTGACACGACTGTATTTTTCCTTTGTAGAAACCTTTAATTGTCTGGGCCCTACGGTAGGCACCAAATTATTTATGCCTAAAATTGGTCGAATAGTTTAAACAAATAAACTTATGAAAGGGTCACAATAAATATGGTAAATACGCAGGAAAGCTAGTAAAAACTGAATGAAAAGTAATAAGCAAGAAAGTAAATAATCTTATTCCTTGAGAATAACCGGATTCCGTGTGAATCGCCTGATTGTACAATACAACGTAAGGAGGGGTATTTATAGCTATGATTTACCCATTCCTAATTATGGTAAAATACAAAGACTAATAAAATTGTGGGCCTATTTACTCAAGGCGGTGGTATATAAAAATCCTAACTTGGATACTATTAACTCTAAGGTAGCGGAATGTATACATTGCATACTATGGCCCATACCGGCAGACCGGCCATAGCTTGAGGAGTAGGCGTGTATCTGCGCCCGGTGACTCGTAAGCTAAGTCTAGCTTCCCTAGCTGTACTCGTATCCCCATAATCATAGGTGGCGTATTTTTGGCCACAGAACCGCCTCTGGGCTATTTGAATCTATGTCTGTGGCTGCTCCTAGGCTGGCCAATGCGTCAGCTTCGGTATCCTGAATGCGAGTGTCTTGGCAGTGAATACCCCATTTTCTTGACAGACCACCAGCTGCGAATCACTATAGAGGCCGACCTCCCTGACCCTCAATATGTAAACTAATTCGAGGCCTTAAATTACAGCTTCACCTTCTGCCTCGTTAATCGTGATCAACGGACAACTGATAGCCTTATGGAATACTTTCCCGGGTGGGGTTTTCTTATTACCAGGCCGAGCTCGGCTCCTTTCACGTTCGATGCCCCATCAGTGTAAACTGTCCATTCTCATGGGGTGATTCCTCCCATAGTCCTCAACTCATCTTTGGCCTTTGGAAACATATCGGTGTTGAAATCAACGACAAAGTCTGCAAGGACTTGTGACTTGATGACCGTTCGCAGCTAGTAGATAATGTTGTACTCCCCTAGTTCCACGACCCATTTTTCAAGCCTCCCTGAGGGCTTGGGCTTGTGAAAATTTTTTCTTAGTGGGAAAGGCAAGACTACAACGATCGTATGGCTCTGAAAATATGGCAGCAACTTCCGGGCGGCAACAACTAGCGCCAATGTGAGTTTCTCCAAGTGTTGGTATCGCGTCTCCGCATCTAGGAGAGATTTACTAACGTAGTATATGGGAGACTATACTCCTTTATCTTATTGTATGAGGACGGCGCTCAAAATTACTTTTGAGACCGCGAGATATAACAAAAGTTGTTTTCTTTTGCAAGGCATAGTCAGCATCGGGGGATTTGAAAGGTATTCCTTCAAATCCTGCAGTGCCTGACGACACTAGTCCGTCCATTCAAAGTCTTTATTTTTCTTCGACACATTAACGAATTGGTGGCACCATTCCGAGGATCGAGAGATAAATTAGCTTAGTGTGATAATGCGACTGTTGAGCTTCTTCACCTCTGCCTCGCTCTTCAACACCTCCGGTGTGGCCTCAATGGCTTTCATCTTGACAATATTAGCTTATATTCCCCGGTTTGAAACGATGAACCCAAGGAACATAACTGATGATACACAGAAATCGCACTTTTCTGGGTTAAGCTTCATACCGAACATATCCAGTATGACGAATATTATCTCCAAGTGCTTGATGTGGTCCTTGGCGAAATCTGAATTGACCAGGATATCGTTGCTATACACCTCCAAGGTCTTGCCAATTTGATCCTTGAACATCAGGTTCACCAGTCGCTAGTAAGTGGCTCTAGTATTCTTCAACTCGAAAGGCATCACCCGATAACAGTAAATCCCCTTGTCCGTGATTGAAGAGGTTTTCTCTTGATCATTCGGATTCACGAGGATATGGTTATACCCGGAGTATGCATCCAGAAAACTAAGAGTCTTGTGCCTAACCGTGGAATCGATGAGCTAATCAATGTTGGGCAGCGAGAACGAGTCCTTCAGACATGCCTTGTTTAGGTCGATGAAATTGATGCACATCCTCCACATGCCATTCTTCTTTGCAAAAACCACCACATTGGAGATCCATTCTGGGTAGTGGACTTCTTGGATAGATCTGTTGTTCAGCAGCTTCTCTACTTCTTCGTGGATTGCTTATCCTTTCTCGCGGCTAATTCGTCGTTTCTTCTACTTAACAGCTTTGAAGGTTGGATCCATATTCAGTTTATATGTAATCACATAGGTGGATATCCACAGCATATCTGTGTGTGTCCATGCAAATGTGGTTGCCCGAGCGGGTAACAGGTCGGCGAACTCTTGCCTAGCTTTACCTGGAAGCTTTGCGCCCATATAGAATTTCTTCTCTGGTGCCTTCTCGTCAAATATCAATGGGTCCAAATCATCTACCATAGCTTTGGTAACTTCTTCTTCTCCATCCAGATCGCGGGCGAAAGCGGGTGACTCTTGGGGGTCCTCTCCTTCTAATTTCTCTTGCTCAAACGATACGTCGGTCACTAAGCAAGGTCCGAGCAACTTCTCCAATAGTTCTGTGGATTCTTTGCTTTCTTCTTTACTGCACATGTGATGGCAGCCACGTAGCAGCTTTTAGCCAGTTTGTTCTCCCCTCAGATCTCTCTTACCCCCTATTGTTCTCCCATCGGATCTCTCTTACCCCCTATGGAGTTGGATACTTGAGGACCTGGTGAAGTGTTGAGGGAACCGCCCTTACTTCATGTATCCAGGGTCACCCTAGTATGATGTTATATGAGAGATCGCATGTCATCATCTGGAAGGGTGTTAGCTTCGATACTCATGATATGGGAACTGGGAGGACTATCTCCCCTACAGATCTATTGTTTGAACTATTGAAGCTGGTTATCGTATATGGGCTCGGGACTATCTGTCCTAGCAAATCCATGCTACGAATAACTTCCCACCGAATTATATTCACACTGCTTCCCGGATCCACTAGTACTCGCTTTACTTGAGCATCTAATATCTTAAGAGTGATGATTAGAGCATCGTGGTGCTGAATGATGAGTTCTTTTTCATCATTCGTGCTGAACTCGATCGTGTCGACACGGGGCCTCTTCTTTCCTTCTTCACAGGCTTCGCAGACCATCACTGCCCGACCTTTTCCATCTCGACCCCTGCTCCTCCAAAGATTGTGTTGATGCTGCAATAACTTCCTGATGTGGAGGGTAATTTTCCTTTTTCAGCGAGCAGATCATTAAGGTTTCTCTCACTCAACAAGTGGGCTATTTCGAGCACGAGTGCCTTGCAGTTGGAAATATTGTGGTTGTTTGGAATTCACAATAGGATAATGAATTCTTCCCAGAATTATTTATGACGATAGGAGGCCAGTGTACTCGCAAACCTAATCTTCCGAAGTGATTCGTGACTAGCTCAACCGTATTTACTCGTAGCCCAAAATCTCTGAAACTCTAAAACCCGGAGCTTTTTTCATGGGAAGTCACTTCTCGGGCGTCACCCCGCTTATTAGATGATCTCGTGTGATCTGTTTGATATTGTGTTCTACCATTTGTCCTCCTATTGTCAGCATCTTCCTCTCGAGTGGGACTGCGCCTTCAAGTTCTCTGGCATTATCGTCAGACACTTCAGACGTATCTGGCTCGATTCGGAGCTTATCATTGTACCGCTGATATAACGCATCCCAAGTTGTTACCGGGTGCTCTTGCAAACTCCATCGAAGCTCTCGCGTGGCCAATGAACCTCGGGGGTTCAATCTTTTGCCAAAAGGCACTGTAGCTATACTGTCGGGCACAGGTGGGAAGGTCATCCGTTCCCTCTAGAACCCCTCCAAGTAATCTTTCATTTCTCGATGTCAGATCTCAAAGATGTCCTCGATCCTCTTCTCTCTTTTTTTGAGCACCGGAGTGCACTTTCTTGAATAGATCTTGCATCTGGGTGAAAGATTCAATTAACCCTTGATGTTTGGCATTTTATGCCTATATTTCCTTAATATTTCCTCACATTTGAGTTCTTTATTCGCGCGTTTTCTAGTTAATGGATGTGGTTTTGCACTAATTTTATGTCGTGTGTATGTAGGTTGTTATGCAGTACATTTGGAGCTTTTAAGAGCATGATTGAGCAAGAAAAGTTTGGACTTTGATTGAGGATTGGATCGAGCACACGAAGGCATGACACGAAGCGAGCAAAGGAGCAAGGAAATAGAAAATTGCCCTGGCGCGTTTTCCCACGTGGTGCGCCCCAAAAGCGTGCAAAGTTCGACGGCCACTGCTTGTCCCAGCGCGGTCGTGGGCGCGGGGCGCCCGTTATAGCGCCCCTGGAGCGTATTTTGACTTCCTATTTCGTCTAGGCTTAGGTCTAACTTATTACCAGGCCTTTGTAAACCCTATAAATACTCTTTTACTTAGTTTTTGATAGGAGTTCAGACTTTGGAGCAATTGGAGAGCTCATAACATCAAGAACAAGGGTTTTTCTTCCTTCCATTAATCTATTACATCATTATTTCATTATTTCATCAAATCCTTGTATTGTTATTATGAGTATGCGTGGCTAAATCTTACGTTCTAGGGTTAGAGTATTTCATGAAAGTTGATGTTTGAAGATTGATTCCCATTAATTGAATCCCATTACGGGTTACTTATTCTTTCTTGATTTCACTTGTGTAATTGTCAGGGCCCGATTATTACGCATTATCTATGGTTTTTAGATTGAACTCGAAAGAGGAAATTTATTAACGCAATAAGAAAGAGTAGGGCTAGATTGTGAACCTGGCATCGGGGAACCAATTTGTTAGTAGGATAGACATATACTTGCTCGCCTAGCTTAACTAATTACAGAGTTCGTTAATGCGTGCACGTGATTCAACCCATAGACATATAGGGATTGGAGTAGCCTGCATAGACCGTGAAGAATCGAAAGGTTTTCACGGGTACATTTAATCTGTTAGTTAGTAATCCGGGATTTAAGAAGCGGAATCAATTGGAAAACTCAACTGGATTGTTCGTAACTCTGACCCTGGACCGTCTCTTTATTACTGATAACAACCAATTTTTGCTCCATTGTTTGAATTCACTTTTACCCTTTTAATTACTGCTCTTTAGTTACTAAAACTCTCACCATTGAAGGAAAAGATCCCTAAATAGTTGTTAGAAATTGTTTGTTAAGTGTTAGTCTGAATAGTCCTCGTGGGAACGATACTCTACTTATCATTTTATTACTTGTCGACCGCGTATACTTGCGTGTGCGTTGGGAGCAACAACCCTACAGGTAGCTGAGTATACCATGTCAGAGCTCCCTTGGATAGGGTTAAACCAAACCTCTTTAACAGAGCAGATTGGGTCTCTTCTTTAGTTATCTCATTATTCTTGACGGCCGTATAATACGCGACTATGTGTTCGTCCAGTTTGGTAGTTCCATCGTACTTAAGGCTTTCCGGCAGAGAGAAGTACTTAGGTACTCAAACTGGTGCGGTGCTTGCCTTGTATGCATTCTTGAAAAACTTCTGCTCGTCCACGGCGGTCACCTGAGGTGGTGCGCTTAGAATGTTAGCTATCTGATCATTGATCACCTTTAACTCCTTGAGTATGCCCTGAATGACGGGCGACTCCTCGGATGCTGGGTTATTGGTCGCCGTTGAACTTCCTGGGGCAGTTTCCAAGTTCATCATTCGTCTGGGCGTAGAAGCCGAGGGGTTACCCAGAGGCTTCAATCCGCGTGGGGATCCTGGCCTTAGAGCCGACCTGGCAAAGAGTGCCTCGAGATACTTCACTAGAGTTTCGGCCATGGAGACCGTGTTCTGAGCCGTCTGCTGCTCTTGAGCTTTGAGAAATCTATCAAAAGCTTTCTCGAACTTATCACTGGCCCTAGTGGGGCTTCTATGCCGCCACTCATCGTGTTTTCTTTCTTCTCCAATGTGGATTGGTACCTTGGACATATCCTTCTCTTTCCTGGCACGATCGCTGGGATCCTTCGAAGCATCATCAACTGCGTGAATTGTGTCCTGTGGGAGTTCGTGGTTGTCGTTAGACATGGTCGTATGTTTCCTTCATAAAAACTGACAATTGATTGGGCCCCACGGTGGGCGCCAAACTGTTTATGTCTAAGATTGGGAAAATAGGTTAAATAAATAAATTTAGTAGAGGGTCGCAGACAATAAGATAAATACGAGGAAACAATATGAAAGCAGTAAAAGAGAGATATTATCCTTGAGAATAGGTAGATTCATAGTGAATCGCTTGATGTCGAATACAATGGAGGAGATGGGTATATATAGCGGTAGGTTTACCCCAATCCTAATTATGATAAAATACTATGTTTATAGGTCGTGGACCTGATACATAAGGCGGTGACACTAAGTAAACCCTAACTAGAAGATTGTTAACTTAAGGCGGCAGGATGTGTGCCTTACGGCCCTGGGCCCGTGCCTGATGAATGGTTGTGACTACGGGGCAGGCGTATATCCTCAGCGCCCAATAACTTATGAAGTAAGTTTAGTCTCTGCTAGCTCAACTCATATCCCCATAATTATAAGTGGTGTAATTTTACCCGCACAATTCAATTAAGGATAATGGAGGAGAATGTCAAACCTTAATTGGGTCACCAAAAGGTAAACCGACATGTATATACTAATGAGCACTAAAATATTTTACTTTCTAGAGGGAGCGTGAATTTTCGTACTCATTTTAGGTAAATACTGGGTACTTATACCAAATCAATGCAATTAATTTTAATGTTTAAAAATTAATGTGAAAATGCATAGTATTACTTAGCATTAGAGCTCCAAAGTTTTATAATAATTGGTTTGGGGTAAACATTCAATGCGGGTAATTTTAATCTCATTATGTTCCTCTAGTTTCATAAACACACTGTTCAACTAAAAAATTAATCTTTTGACATAATTAGCTATTATGAATGGTTTAAAAGTCTGAAACTAAAAGTTTCACTTTCCATTCAATCCCGGGGTGCATATTCATTGTCAACCATGGTGGACCTGCAGCGTATCTTGGTGTATGGGATCCAAGAATTGGTTCCCCATAAAAGTTATAAATGCACAAACATGCACTGCTACTGTTGTGATTTACCGACAAGTTTTGCTCATTTTTGTCGTCTAGTTCTATGACTAGATGTGGGATGCATTTTTACATTTTGCCATCTGATTCTGCACTGGAAATTGTTAATTCTCCGACTTTTTATTAGGAGTACTTTTATAATGTTCAAGGTGATTTTTCGTCACACTTGATAGAATTGGCTATAAAGGAGGTTGTATTTCCTTGGCGAGAGGGACTTATTATTTTTGTTGTTAACATTGCATATAAAATAGGCGAGACATTGGTATTTGACTAGTTTAGAGAAACTTGTGTTATAGGTTATAACAGGTGCAACTAAAAGCATGTTGACAGAAAATTCTTTTAAATGAAGTTCGAAGGACTTGAGCCTTCTTATGTTGGCTTGCACTCATCATAATACACTGAACTTGTATGGACATATTGATGTTACAAATGAGGTTTTAGAGGGAAAGTTCAACCAAACATCAATTTTGCAACAATTCTTTAGTAGTGCTCGCGGCTATTTTGTTCATTATGTGACTGCACAATACGGGGGTGGCCCGAGCATAAGGCCAATAAGGCCATTGCTTCAGGCCCCCAAAATATGAAAGGCCCCAATTTTTACAACCATTAAATATAATAATATATAATTTATATAATTATTGTTCAATGATGTACTTTTTTATTGTATTATTGAGAGGTTGTCCCAAAGAAAGAATAAATATTATGATAGATTTTATTTCTCACTATTTAATACTTTTATCTTTCTTTCGGTTTCGTTTTTCCTCTGAAAGATTCTTTTCTCAGTGCCATTGCTTATGTGTTTCCTAATTTTTCTAAGTTGTGATCTTGCTTCATCTGCCGCATTGTTAGAGGCTTGTAACATGTCCTCAAGCTCAACATTTTCTTGTTGGCAGTGGTTATGGACTTTCTGGATTCATGGTGAAACTCTTCCAATAATTTCGGCTTATGCTTCAGCTCCAAACTTTTAGCTAAAGCTGTATTCATAAGTTGATTGACGCGTGAAGAGATGAATAAAAAATAGAACGATAAAAGTTATTGATGAGATCTGTTAGTCTCGAGTTTCATTATTTTTTATTTTATTAAATAGTATTTTGTTTGATTTGTATCTACTCTTAGAACCTACTAATTTTTTGTGCACGTATGTCACACATGTTATCTTGTGCAAATTATTAACAACATTATATGCCCTGTGAATTTGTGCACGTTTTTTTGCACGTGTTTTCAAAAGTTTGTAATCTCGCAGCATTTTTCTTCATTAAGATTGTCACTAACGTGATTTATCTTGTAGGTATATATAGTTTGAAGAATTACCACGATGGATATTATACACATGGCAGTGATGATGCGTAATTATTCCTCAAGCTCTTTAAATTTTTATTTTATTTTTTATTTTTATAACTCATTATCCAGCCACATGATCCACGATGAAATTTAAATATTTGCATTCCCTCAAACACTTTGCTAGTTTATAATTCATATTATTAGATTATGTGATTATATTCGTTCAATATTTAGGTGTTATTTCTGGCGCTCGCACATCTTGCCAAGGCGGAGTGGTTGCAGACAAAACACTGGTCAGAGCCTAATTTGTGACGGTCATTTTATTTAGTTTCAAGCATACTTCTTGTATTATTAGTTGCTACTCGTTTCATTTGTATTTATGAGATTGTGACGTCTTGTTGCCACCCAGAGGCGCAAGATGCTCCTCTAATAGCACACGATGCTCCTCCAGTAGCACAAAATGCTCTTCTAGTGGCACAAAATGCTCCTGTAGAGGTTCAGACTGCTAAAGAGTTGTAATTAGTTACTCTAGAAGATGCACATCTTGATCCTGATGACATAGTCGATTCATTCCCCACTACAATATTATCTGAGGAGAAACGTGACCCTAAGGAGTGTAGTATATGCTTGCAAAATATTGCCAAAGGAGAGGTAGTGCGAGATTTTCCTTTCTGCAACCATAGATATCACCATGGTTACATCCTTGACTGGGTGTTGACTGGTGTGTCTACATGCCCTACTTGTCATGGTTATTATAGTTCTACGGTTTAGAACATATATATTTTGTACAATTAACTGATTTGTTTATTTCTAGTTATCAAAAAAAAAATCATGTATTCCCCATTTCTTAGGGACATTGTCTTTACTAATTGTATGCAGGGGTGGCCCCAGCATAAAGCCAATAAAGCCATTGCTCTAGGCCTCAAAATATAAAAGGCCCTGATTTATGCAACCATTAGATATAATAATATATAAGTTATATAATTATTGTTCAATGATGTACTTTTTTATTGTATTTAAATTTTTATTAAGAGGCAATCCCAAAGAAAGAGCAATTTATGGTAAGGTTTATCTCTCACTATTTAATACTTTTATCTTACTTTGGGTTGTAGTTTTTCATTCTTCATATAGATTCATATTTTTTCTATTGAAAGCAATTTCGTTTTTAGGTTTTAACATGATTTGTCTAAATAAGGTATAAAAATAAATTGTAAATAAAATTACATATGAACTATAAATACATATGGTCTACCACGATTTCATTCGCACCTCAAAAAACAAGAATAATGTCTTGTAGTAATAGATAAATATATATATATATATATATATATACATGTTTCATTGAATAAGTTTAAGGCTTCATTTAGCTTTAGGCCCCCGATTTTGTTGGGCCTCCCTTGGCACATTAATTAATAGAGAAAATGCGTTAGTTGAATTCATTCTTTAGTTGCGTGCTTGTAATTTTGATAAATAGGATTTACTATAATATACAGAACGGCATAGTCTTATTTCATTTAAATGATCGGTGATCATCTGATGAGATCAATTTCTATTTAGAAAACGTAATTTTGAAGCACATAATCACTATTAAAAATCAGGGATTTTTCGACTGCCCAAACGGTCGGATAACGGTCGAACAGCCGATCGATGATCGACCAAAACAGGTGGTCGAAGATTTGCTGGTCGGAGAAGTCTGTCAGACCAATTCGGTCGAACGTCGGCGGTCGAACAGTTGAATTTCTGAAAAAATAAATATTCATCTGTTCGACAGATTCGGTCGAACAGATGATTTTCTAGAAAAATAAATATTCATCTGTTCGATCGAATCGGTCGAACAGATGAATTTCTAGAAAAAAAAATTTCAATTTTTCGACCGAGTCGGTCGAAATTCTGTGTAAAACCTGCAATATAAAAGCTGTTATAGAGCTACACCACCTGTAAACGCAGAAAATACCAGCACTATATAAACAATAGGCTTCACCAAGGCTTAATATTAGTCTAAACTTGACTTTAAACTAAAAGTCTAACAATATACATAATTTCAAGACTTCACAACGATAAAACAAGTCAAACAATTCAACTACAAGTCTTACAATCATCAAAGAAGCTTAACAAAAACTATCCACAAGTCTAACACATGTCTAACATCATGAACAATCCATTATACTACTCGGTTGCCTCAGAACTAGACTAGGATCCAGACTCAGACGACGATCTGTATCAACGTTTGCTCTTGCCTTTCCCCCCGCTCCTGCTACTCCTCTTGCTCTTGCCCTTTTCCTTTTTCTTTCCCTTCTCAGAATGACTATGAAACGACCTCGGCCAGTCGTTTCGGAAGTTAGGACTCCGGTTGGCGTGCCGATAATTTTGAAATATTTGTAATGTCCATTAGAACCAGTCTGTAAAATTTGAGCTAAATCAGACCTCGTTTGGTAGGCATCGGAAGAAGGTTCCAGTTTTTATTGGCGATAAATATTAAAAAGAGATTTTCGAGCTCGGTTTTGCCAAATGAGCTCCGATTCGAAATCCGAAAGCGCCGTTAGGTTCGTATGATTATTTGTGATTTTTGTAAACTTTCGAAAGTGAATTTCGATGTTGTTCGGCTAGTTTCCGCTAAAATGCCGAAAGTTAAATAATTTGACTTCTTTTCATTTAAATTCGCATCTTGAGTTTCGAGAGTCTGATTTGAGATCCGCCTTTGCGAGTATGTTACATATATTTTGTATAACTTGTATGCAAAAGTTGAAATTATTTCGAATATCATAGGGTACCGTTTTAATTTTCGTTAAGAAAAGAAAAAAATAAAAAAAATAAAAATAAAATAAAAAGAGAAAAAGGACAAAAGTTTGGCGGTGCTTTGGGATTTAATATCCCTTAGCACCAAGGATAAGGAACCCGTACAGAAACATGACCAATTCCAAAAACTTAGAAACGAAGGAGAAAAAAATGCCAGAAAATGAGAAAAGGGGCCGGAGAAAAGTAGAATTTTCACCCTGGAACATTCAGGTAATGATCTTAATATATTATTTGAGTTTATTATGTATGTTTGAATATATTTTTACGGTAAAAATAGAGATATTAGACATCGCTCTAATGACGCAAAGTGATAGTTTAAAGGGTCAAATGGACCCCGATAATGGAAATAATTATATATTCGTACTCAGTGAGTTATGGGCAACATATAAATGTAATTTATTTAGGGTTTGGTCATGTGACCATAAAACCTGTACATAGGCCTGGCCTGCGTATTGCGTATGCGAATAGGGTATCAGATTCCTACCTGGTTTACCCTAAAATGTGAGGAATGAAGCCTTTAGCCTAATTTGATATATTTTTCTGCTTATTGAACACAGTGGGATCGTTTGGCAATGGAACAAAAGGATAAAAGTGGTTATTGATTAGCAATGCTAACTTTTGGAAGAGGTAAGTGTTTATATCCATTTCTTTGGAGGCACCTGGCCTCGTGAATTTTCTACCACGTGTTCCTTACGTGTGTAGCTGCCGATAGGCGTACTCATTACGCCTTAGCTTTGGATTTACATTGTATATTATATGTTATGTCCTATTGTTGGTATTGCAATGAGGATCTGAGCATTGTACCCTGACTGTAAGTTGGCATCTACTTCCCGGCTGTCGATGAGAGTCCCGCGCCGGTGAAAGTTTATTATTGCATCACATTGCATTCATATGCATTATATGTCATTCATATGCATTACATTGCATATCATATTGGGTGCAGGAGTATTCCGCCCCAGGAGCAGGAGTATTCCGCTCCATTGTATCATATTGAGGGCAGGAGTATTCCGCCCCAGGAGCAGGAGTATTCCGCTCCATTGTATTATATCGGGTGCAGGAGTATTCCGCCCCAAGAGAGTGCAGGAGTATTCCGCCTCTGGTTTATATTATATCGGGTGCAGGAGTATTCCGCCCCCGGAGCAGGAGTATTCCGCTCCAGTTGGTTATCAGATTGGATTCCCCTCGAATGCAGGAGTATTCCCCTTCGAGATGGGAGGACGGGCACATGTGACCCTTTGCATCAGATTTCATTTCATTTCATATTATTTCATTTCATTTTCATACCATTGCGTAGATTCGTGGTACATAACTACTGTTCTGCTCATACGTGCATTGCTTATTTGTTGATATGTTTCTGGCTCGTATTCCTGGCTGAGTTTAAGGTTTCATACGTGTTTCTAGTTATTATCTGGCTCTGCCTTTTTGTAATTTAAATAAGAGGAATTGGGTTTATCTGTTTCTTTTCTCCCTGGCTAGCTATCCTATTATTTGAGGTGGCTAGTCTGCCTCACTTATTGAGTCCTTTTGACTCACCCTTGTTTGTTGTTTGTTTCTTGTCTATCTATTTCGTTTCGGGAGGTTCGCTCCAGGATTGAGTTCGCCACATTGTTCAGGAGCGTAGACGACTTCAGCTGTCAGGGTGAGCCAGCTTTATTCCAGATGGCCACCAGTTTATTGTTTATTATTTCAGTTGCATTCTGCTCCCTTCAGAAGGTATTTGTCTTCTTTTGTACTCTTAGATGTCTAGTCTGGATAGCCCTAAACTTAGTATGTTGGGTAGTTAGCTGTAATTTTCTTTCGTACAGCTTAGAAGTGTCAATATGTCTGTGTGTTTTTTTAAGTCTTGTCCTTATTTATAAACTATTATATTTATTTTCCTAATTTAATTGGTAAGGGTTCGCCCGACGGGTCTAGGGGAGGATGTCGGGTGCCCGCACGGCCTAACCGGATTCCGGGTCGTGTCAGTTGGTATCAGAGCCCGATTTAGAGTCTATCCAGACTAAGACAGTGTCTAGTAAAGTCTCGATGATGGGTACGTAGACGTCCGTACTTATCTACGAGAGGCTATGATGGCATTTAGGAAGCTTCACTTCCTTCTTTTCTGATCGTGCTTCGTTCTATGATGCAAAAGTATTTTTCGTTAATCCCTTCGTGGTAATTGTGAACTCTCGTGCGACAAATCAGCAAACGATTGGAGTTCCAGACGAGGTAGTTTAGCCTGGGGCTAACGCTGCTCAAGCCCTGAGGGTTGTCGTGCTGACGATCCAGTCGCGTAGGCCCCAGCTGTACGAGCTCGTGATGGGCTTGCCTTATGGTTCCCTTGGCTCTCTACGATGCTTTGACGAGAATCATGGCGACGCAGATACCGTAAGAACCTATTATTCTCTGGGCAGCCTAGCAGGTTGCTGCACATTCGATCTCAGGGGGCTCCTTTTCCGGTTCTTAATATTGCTGCAGTAAATTATATTCCGAAGGCAACATGTGTTGTGCCTCTAGTTATTCTGGCTGGTTAGCTAGCCCGAGTAATGGCTCGGTCCGAGTATCTAAAAAGGTTGCATTATTTTACGCGGTTGAACCTTCCGATATTCTTAAGCAATGCATAAGATAAACTCCGTGATTCTTTTTAAAAATAAAATGACGTCAGCATATCCTTCAGGCTGTTAGTTATCTCGAGCAGTACGCTGTGTATTATTCTTCTTCCCAGTTTTAGGGGTCCAGCCTTGAATTGGCGGGCCGCTCTCTTATTAGCTAACTTGGTTCGATTTTTCTTTTGGATTCGTGGGAAAGTTCCTTTCGAGTAGCGAACGAGATGAAAAGTGTTACCAGTTCGAGTGGATTTAACAGGGTAGCCTGTCGGTTAGCCTGTTGGTTTCAGAATATAAGATTGAATTCTATAAAATGGCCGAATATGCATTTGAACTAGGTCATGAGCCTTTCGAGAGATTCAAAGATTTATTGATGACCTTTCTTTTTCCCTGAGATCCCAGATGGCTCGAGAGATTGAGGTCGGGATTTCATTTGATATTGTTGTTGATATTGCTCGAAGGTTCGAGGCATACCATAAGTTAGAGCGGGAAGAGTTAGAGTGGGAAAGTAAGAGATCCCACGGCCCTGGTGGGTAACCATGGTACCTCATTTAGAGGTAAAAGTTCTGATTATTTTTGGAAGTCACCTTCCAGGTTATCTCAGCTTGTAGAGCGTGATTCTTAGAGTGCGCAGTAATCTGTCAAAGATCAGACCCAGTCTTCTATTCATAGCTATTAGTAGTTTATCCAACATCCATTTTTAGCCTAAAGATGTTATCATTGTCATGAGTCTGGTTATCCTTTGGGAAGTTTTCCCTTACTTCGGCAAGTAGGCAGTCGTATTTTCTCTCGCCCTCAGGCACTTGCCCAGTCATCGGGGATTCCATTTAGATCTCACTAAGCCAGAGAAATGTCACAATCCAGTAGAGGTCGAGAGCATTGCGGCAGTGGTTCTTCAGAAGGTGATTATCAGGGTAGTGGCTCAGCTCAGCTGCAGAGGCAGTTCAATGAACTGCCAGTCTGGCAGGATGCTGAGGTATCTGATGTAGTACACCCATGTATTTCTTCTTCCATTATGTGCGAGTAATATTTGATTCTTCCGGTCGATCTAGATATGAGGTGTCCTATTATGTTTCCATGGTTTTTTTGAGTGTCGTTTTGATTAAGAATTTATTGCGGTCAAGGGATGAGCTTCTGGAATGATTATTCCTGGCATTTGTGAGGTCGTACTAGTTTATCTGGTTAAATGTGAGAAATTTGAGAGAGAGTGTCGGTATTGCCTGCTTGGCATCCTGTTGTACCACTTTCTCTTATTATGTCAAATTAGTTTACCTCTCTTCTCGGAATTTCGTGTTGATAGGATAATGGGATCCTAATTCTTCACCATCAGCAAGTGTATCGTTTCTTCTGGTGTAAAGTGATTAGTAAGTAATATTCGATCTACGTATCTCCTCTTGGTTCAAAACGCTAGTAAAGTCATGTTATTCTATGAGCTTGTCTTAGTTATAAAAGGGTATTCTGGTAAATTGTCAGAGTTTCCTTCTTATTGGGAGGTCAAATTGGTATGGATGTTTTTCCATAAAGCTTATTTAATGTCTATCTCTTCAATTGCAATTCTTTGGCTCGCCTGACTCGGAAGTAGTCTAGCTTTGGTAGCCAAGCAAATAATAAGATGAACTTCCTGAAGCTCTAATTATTTCTATCCTCGATCCATTTCCATTTCTTCTTCGTCCGGCACTAGTGAGCTTAGGCAATCAGTAACCTATTGTGATGTTCCCTGTGTTGAGCCAGAGTGCATGTCAAGGTAACCGGGTAAGCATATTATTGTTTAGGTTGAAAATCAGGACAGTGGTGCTGTCCAGACATTCTATCTGCAGATTTGTTATGTCATCCAGTTGTCTCATCTTGTTATCCGCTTAACATGTTTATGTTATCAGTTTATCCGGGTATCCATTCCCATATATAGTATAGTGCTGGTTCTGTTTTTGCAGATCATCCAGTTTCAGGGGAAACTCTGCCGAAATTTTCATATAGAAGTACCATCCATCAGGCGGTGGTGTTTACGGCAAATGTATGGAGTTGTGAACTTGAGATTTGCAGCTGTTTGGCAACTCGAAAGGGTAGTTGGTAGCTTAGGTCTGCCTACGTTCAGCTTTTAGCTAAATCTTCTTTAGTCCAGCAGACTGCGCGAGGATGGTTATTCCTATCCAAATGGCTGCATGAGTTTGTGCTTTAAGTGGAGGAGTCTTCCTCCAAATACTGAATGGTAATATTAAATCTCTGAGGTGTTGATACCACTTTTCTCACGACCCAAAGTAAGGCCACGGCAGAAATCTACAATGAGTGTCGATCATTGCTAAACCCACTAATAATCTATTAATGACAGAGATAAGCTGGCAACCTGATCATATATACGTACCTATCTGCTGAAAGCATAAAGTCTAGAAAGATGACACGACTTTAACTTGCTGGCAATTAGAACACTAAGCCACAAATTCTGCTATGTCACACTTCATTTCGTCCTACCAATAAATCTGCTTAAGATCATGGTACATCTTAGTCGAACCTGGATGAATACTGTATTAGGAATAATGTGCCTCCATCATAATCTATCCACGTAAATCTGCAATATCAGAAACTCAAAGTCTATCTTTATACATGAGAACACTGTCAGTAGTAACCCTGTATGGTGACTCCAGTTTTCTTCTGGCTATCTGTCTGTATTCAACCAGAACTGGATCCTCATATTGACGTTGTTTTACTTCATGAAAAAAATTTAGAGTTAAAGGTCTAGTGCAGGTTGTCGTCCATCCATCATTGGCATATCTCATTCACACCTCAACTCCTTGAGAGGTTACTTTAGCGTTGTAATTACTCATGCAATCAACTTTGTTGCTGGTATTCTGCCTCAGCTCATGGTCCAACTACATGTCTCTTTTATATTTACTTTTTCAAGTCATAATATTTCCAATTCAAAGACAATACCCTGAAGTAGATGTTCAGTCTGAAGATCATTCCTAGTCCGCATCATACTATCCAGTAGTATTTGCATGATCCTTATCTTTATATGATAGACCCTGTTCAGATGAACCTTTGATATACATTAGGATATGAGTAACTACATTCCCACAAGGAGCTTGCGGAACAACAGTAAAATCAACTGAGATATTGCATAGTGCATTCGTAAAAATAATATAGCTTGTATCAAATCTTCTATAGTGAGTAGTGACAAGGTACTTCAAAAGTTCCCTCTATTGCATCAAGCGTGAGTTAATTCTTAGTTCCATCGACCTGTTCTATATCGAAAGGTATATCGAAGAGATGATTATCGGCTGAATCATGTTAGTCCATTCAAAGTTTCGTGTATTTTTGTTTCAAACATGTAGAACTCTCCTCACGTGATCGAGGAAGGATCGGCATAGTCAGAATAAGCTGGGCAATGACGTTATCGTATTATCCAGCTATGTTTTTATCCAAGAGTTTGATGTGCGTGTGATAACTCTGATTCTGTAATTATGAGATAATGTCTGTAGAGTAGTTTATGAAGGTTGTGCAAGTTCTCTTGTTATCTGCGTAAATCTTGCTTTAGATTTAGGCTCGTTCGAGGACGAACGAGAGTTTAAGTGGAGGAGAATGAAACGACCTCGGCCAGTCGTTTCGGAAGTTAGGACTCCGGTTGGCGTGCCGATAATTTTGAAATATTTGTAATGTCCATTAGAACCTGTCTGTAAAATTTGAGCTAAATCAGACCTCGTTTGGTAGGCATCGGAAGAAGGTTCCAGTTTTTATTGGCGATAAATATTAAAAAGAGATTTTCAAGCTCGGTTTTGTCGAATGAGCTCCGATTCGAAATCCGAAAGTGCCGTTAGGTTCGTATGATTATTTGTAATTTTTGTAAACTTTCGAAAGTAAATTTCGATGTTGTTCGGCTAGTTTCCGCTAAAATGCCGAAAGTTAAATAATTTGACTTCTTTTCATTTAAATTCGCATCTTGAGTTTCGAGAGTCCGATTTGACATCCGTCTTCGCGAATATGTTACATATATTTTGTATAACTTGTATGCAAAAGTTGGAATTATTTTGAATATCATAGGGTACCGTTTTAATTTTCGTTAAGAAAAGAAAAAAATAAAAATAAAAAAAATAAAAAGAGAAAAAGGACAAAAGTTTGGCGGTGCTTTGGGATTTAATATCCCTCAGTACCAAGGATAAGGAACCCGTACAGAAACATGACCAATTCCAAAAACTTAGAAACGAAGGAGAAAAAATGCTAGAAAATGAGAAAAGGGACCGGAGAAAAGTAGAATTTTCACCCTGGAACATTCAGGTAATGATCTTAATATATTATTTGAGTTTATTATGTATGTTTGAATAAATTTTTACGGTAAAAATAGAGATATTAGACATCGCCCTAATGACGCAAAGTGATAGTTTAAAGGGTCAAATGGACCCCGATGATGGAAATAATTATATATTCGTACTCAGTGAGTTATGGGCAACATAAAAATGTAATTTATTTAGGATTTTTGGTCATGTGACCATAAACCCTGTACATAGGCCTGGCCTGCGTATTGCGTATGCGAATAGGGTATCAAGTTCCTACCTGGATTACCCTAAAATGTGAGGAATGAAGCCTTTAGCCTAATTTGATATATTTTTCTGATTATTGAACACAGTGGGATCGTTTGGCAATGGAACCAAAGGATAAAAGCGGTTATTGATTAGCAATGCTAACTTTTGGAAGAGGTAAGTGTTTATATCCATTTCTTTAGAGGCACCTGGCCTCGTGGATTTTCTACCACTTGTTCCTTACGTGTGTAGCTGCCGATAGGCGTACTCATTACGCCTTAGCTTTGGATTTACATTGTATATTATATGTTATGTCCTATTTTTGGTATTGCAATGAGGATCTGAGCATTGTACCCTGACTGTAAGTTGGCATCTACTTCTCGGCTGTCGATGAGAGTCCCGCGCCGGTGAAAGTTTATTATTGCATCACATTGCATTCATATGCATTATATGTCATTCATATGCATTACATTGCATATCATATTGGGTGCAGGAGTATTCCGCCCCAGGAGCAGGAGTATTCCGCTCCATTGTATCATATTGAGGGCAGGAGTATTCCGCCCCAGGAGCAGGAGTATTCCGCTCCATTGTATTATATCGGGTGCAGGAGTATTCCGCCCCAAGAGAGTGCAGGAGTATTCCGCCTCTGGTTTATATTATATCGGGTGCAGGAGTATTCCGCCCCCGGAGCAGGAGTATTCCGCTCCAGTTGGTTATCAGATTGGATTCCCCTCGAATGCAGGAGTATTCCCCTTCGAGATGGGAGGACGGGCACATGTGACCCTTTGCATCAGATTTCATTTCATTTCATATTATTTCATTTCATTTTCATACCATTGCGTAGATTCGTGGTACATAACTACTGTTCTGCTCATACGTGCATTGCTTATTTGTTGATATGTTTCTGGCTCGTATTCCTGGCTGAGTTTAAGGTTTCATACGTGTTTCTAGTTATTATCTGGCTCTGCCTTTTTGTAATTTAAATAAGAGGAATTGGGTTTATCTGTTTCTTTTCTCCCTGGCTAGCTATCCTATTATTTGAGGTGGCTAGTCTGCCTCACTTATTGAGTCCTTTTGACTCACCCTTGTTTGTTGTTTGTTTCTTGTCTATCTATTTCGTTTCGGGAGGTTCGCTCCAGGATTGAGTTCGCCACATTGTTCAGGAGCGTAGACGACTTCAGCTGTCAGGGTGAGCCAGCTTTATTCCAGATGGCCACCAGTTTATTGTTTATTATTTCAGTTGCATTCTGCTCCCTTCAGAAGGTATTTGTCTTCTTTTGTACTCTTAGATGTCTAGTCTGGATAGCCCTAAACTTAGTATGTTGGGTAGTTAGCTGTAATTTTCTTTCGTACAGCTTAGAAGTGTCAATATGTCTGTGTGTTTTTTTAAGTCTTGTCCTTATTTATAAACTATTATATTTATTTTCCTAATTTAATTGGTAAGGGTTCGCCCGACAGGTCTAGGGGAGGATGTCGGGTGCCCGCACGGCCTAACCGGATTCCGGGTCGTGTCAGTTGGTATCAGAGCCCGATTTAGAGTCTATCCAGACTAAGACAGTGTCTAGTAAAGTCTCGATGATGGGTACGTAGACGTCCGTACTTATCTACGAGAGGCTATGATGGCATTTAGGAAGCTTCACTTCCTTCTTTTCTGATCGTGCTTCGTTCTATGATGCAAAAGTATTTTTCGTTAATCCCTTCGTGGTAATTGTGAACTCTCGTGCGACAAATCAGCAAACGATTGGAGTTCCAGACGAGGTAGTTTAGCCTGGGGCTAACGCTGCTCAAGCCCTGAGGGTTGTCGTGCTGACGATCCAGTCGCGTAGGCCCCAGCTGTACGAGCTCGTGATGGGCTTGCCTTATGGTTCCCTTGGCTCTCTACGATGCTTTGACGAGAATCATGGCGACGCAGATACCGTAAGAACCTATTATTCGCTGGGCAGCCTAGCAGGTTGCTGCACATTCGATCTCAGGGGGCTCATTTTCCGGTTCTTAATATTGCTGCAGTAAATTATATTCCGAAGGCAACATGTGTTGTGCCTCTAGTTATTCTGGCTGGTTAGCTAGCCCGAGTAATGGCTCGGTCCGAGTATCTAAAAAGGTTGCATTATTTTACGCGGTTGAACCTTCCGATATTCTTAAGCAATGCATAAGATAAACTCCGTGATTCTTTTTAAAAATAAAATGACGTCAGCATATCCTTCAGGCTGTTAGTTATCTCGAGCAGTACGCTGTGTATTATTCTTCTTCCCAGTTTTAGGGGTCCAGCCTTGAATTGGCGGGCCGCTCTCTTATTAGCTAACTTGGTTCGATTTTTCTTTTGGATTCGTGGGAAAGTTCCTTTCGAGTAGCGAACGAGATGAAAAGTGTTACCAGTTCGAGTGGATTTAACAGGGTAGCCTGTCGGTTAGCCTGTTGGTTTCAGAATATAAGATTGAATTCTATAAAATGGCCGAATATGCATTTGAACTAGGTCATGAGCCTTTCGAGAGATTCAAAGATTTATTGATGACCTTTCTTTTTCCCTGAGATCCCAGATGGCTCGAGAGATTGAGGTCGGGATTTCATTTGATATTGTTGTTGATATTGCTCGAAGGTTCGAGGCATACCATAAGTTAGAGCGGGAAGAGTTAGAGTGGGAAAGTAAGAGATCCCACGGCCCTGGTGGGTAACCATGGTACCTCATTTAGAGGTAAAAGTTCTGATTATTTTTGGAAGTCACCTTCCAGGTTATCTCAGCTTGTAGAGCGTGATTCTTAGAGTGCGCAGTAATCTGTCAAAGATCAGACCCAGTCTTCTATTCATAGCTATTAGTAGTTTATCCAACATCCATTTTTAGCCTAAAGATGTTATCATTGTCATGAGTCTGGTTATCCTTTGGGAAGTTTTCCCTTACTTCGGCAAGTAGGCAGTCGTATTTTCTCTCGCCCTCAGGCACTTGCCCAGTCATCGGGGATTCCATTTAGATCTCACTAAGCCAGAGAAATGTCACAATCCAGTAGAGGTCGAGAGCATTGCGGCAGTGGTTCTTCAGAAGGTGATTATCAGGGTAGTGGCTCAGCTCAGCTGCAGAGGCAGTTCAATGAACTGCCAGTCTGGCAGGATGCTGAGGTATCTGATGTAGTACACCCATGTATTTCTTCTTCCATTATGTGCGAGTAATATTTGATTCTTCCGGTCGATCTAGATATGAGGTGTCCTATTATGTTTCCATGGTTTTTTTGAGTGTCGTTTTGATTAAGAATTTATTGCGGTCAAGGGATGAGCTTCTGGAATGATTTATTCCTGGAATTTGTGAGGTCGTACTAGTTTATCTGGTTAAATGTGAGAAATTTGAGAGAGAGTGTCGGTATTGCCTGCTTGGCATCCTGTTGTACCACTTTCTCTTATTATGTCAAATTAGTTTACCTCTCTTCTCGGAATTTCGTGTTGATAGGATAATGGGATCCTAATTCTTCACCATCAGCAAGTGTATCGTTTCTTCTGGTGTAAAGTGATTAGTAAGTAATATTCGATCTACGTATCTCCTCTTGGTTCAAAACGCTAGTAAAGTCATGTTATTCTATGAGCTTGTTTTAGTTATAAAAGGGTATTCTGGTAAATTGTCAGAGTTTCCTTCTTATTGGGAGGTCAAATTGGTATGGATGTTTTTCCATAAAGCTTATTTAATGTCTATCTCTTCAATTGCAATTCTTTGGCTCGCCTGACTCGGAAGTAGTCTAGCTTTGGTAGCCAAGCAAATAATAAGATGAACTTCCTGAAGCTCTAATTATTTCTATCCTCGATCCATTTCCATTTCTTCTTCGTCCGGCACTAGTGAGCTTAGGCGATCAGTAACCTATTGTGATGTTCCCTGTGTTGAGCCAGAGTGCATGTCAAGGTAACCGGGTAAGCATATTATTGTTTAGGTTGAAAATCAGGACAGTGGTGCTGTCCAGACATTCTATCTGCAGATTTGTTATGTCATCCAGTTGTCTCATCTTGTTATCCGCTTAACATGTTTATGTTATCAGTTTATCCGGGTATCCATTCCTATATATAGTATAGTGCTGGTTCTGTTTTTGCAGATCATCCAGTTTCAGGGGAAACTCTGCTGAAATTTTCATATAGAAGTACCATCCATCAGGCGGTGGTGTTTACGGCAAATGTATGGAGTTGTGAACTTGAGATTTGCAGGTGTTTGGCAACTCGAAAGGGTAGTTGGTAGCTTAGGTCTGCCTACGTTCAGCTTTTAGCTAAATCTTCTTTAGTCCAGCAGACTGCGCGAGGATGGTTATTCCTATCCAAATGGCTGCATGAGTTTGTGCTTTAAGTGGAGGAGTCTTCCTCCAAATACTGAATGGTAATATTAAATCTCTGAGGTGTTGATACCACTTTTCTCACGACCCAAAGTAAGGCCACGGCAGAAATCTACAATGAGTGTCGATCATTGCTAAACCTACTAATAATCTATTAATGACAGAGATAAGCTGGCAACCTGATCATATATACGTACCTATCTGCTGAAAGCATAAAGTCTAGAAAGATGACACGACTTTAACTTGCTGGCAATTAGAACACTAAGCCACAAATTCTGCTATGTCACACTTCATTTCGTCCTACCAATAAATCTGCTTAAGATCATGGTACATCTTAGTCGAACCTGGATGAATACTGTATTAGGAATAATGTGCCTCCATCATAATCTATCCACGTAAATCTGCAATATCAGAAACTCAAAGTCTATCTTTATACATGAGAACACTGTCAGTAGTAACCCTGTATGGTGACTCCGGTTTTCTTCTGGCTATCTGTCTGAATTCAACCAGAACTGGATCCTCATATTGACGTTGTTTTACTTCATGAAAAAAATTTAGAGTTAAAGGTCTAGTGCAGGTTGTCGTCCATCCATCATTGGCATATCTCATTCACACCTCAACTCCTTGAGAGGTTACTTTAGCGTTGTAATTACTCATGTAATCAACTTTGTTGCTGGTATTCTGCCTCAGCTCATGGTCCAACTATATGTCTCTTTTATATTTACTTTTTCAAGTCATAATATTTCCAATTCAAAGACAATACCCTGAAGTAGATGTTCAGTCTGAAGATCATTCCTAGTCCGCATCATACTATCCAGTAGTATTTGCATGATCCTTATCTTTATATGATAGACCCTGTTCAGATGAACCTTTGATATACATTAGGATATGAGTAACTACATTCCCACAAGGAGCTTGCGGAACAACAGTAAAATCAACTGAGATATTGCATAGTGCATTCGTAAAAATAATATAGCTTGTATCAAATCTTCTATAGTGAGTAGTGACAAGGTACTTCAAAAGTTCCCTCTATTGCATCAAGCGTGAGTTAATTCTTAGTTCCATCGACCTGTTCTATATCGAAAGGTATATCGAAGAGATGATTATCGGCTGAATCATGTTAGTCCATTCAAAGTTCCGTGTATTTTTGTTTCAAACATGTAGAACTCTCCTCACGTGATCGAGGAAGGATCGGCATAGTCAGAATAAGCTGGGCAATGACGTTATCGTATTATCCAGCTATGTTTTTATCCAAGAGTTTGATGTGCGTGTGATAACTCTGATTCTGTAATTATGAGATAATGTCTGTAGAGTAGTTTATGAAGGTTGTGCAAGTTCTCTTGTTATCTGCGTAAATCTTGCTTTAGATTTAGGCTCGTTCGAGGACGAACGAGAGTTTAAGTGGAGGAGAATGAAACGACCTCGGCCAGTCGTTTCGGAAGTTAGGACTCCGGTTGGCGTGCCGATAATTTTGAAATATTTGTAATGTCCATTAGAACCTGTCTGTAAAATTTGAGCTAAATCAGACCTCGTTTGGTAGGCATCGGAAGAAGGTTCCAGTTTTTATTGGCGATAAATATTAAAAAGAGATTTTCAAGCTCGGTTTTGTCGAATGAGCTCCGATTCGAAATCCGAAAGTGCCGTTAGGTTCGTATGATTATTTGTAATTTTTGTAAACTTTCGAAAGTAAATTTCGATGTTGTTCGGCTAGTTTCCGCTAAAATGCCGAAAGTTAAATAATTTGACTTCTTTTCATTTAAATTCGCATCTTGAGTTTCGAGAGTCCGATTTGACATCCGTCTTCGCGAATATGTTACATATATTTTGTATAACTTGTATGCAAAAGTTGGAATTATTTTGAATATCATAGGGTACCGTTTTAATTTTCGTTAAGAAAAGAAAAAAATAAAAAATAAAAAAAAATAAAAAGAGAAAAAGGACAAAAGTTTGGCGGTGCTTTGGGATTTAATATCCCTCAGCACCAAGGATAAGGAACCCGTACAGAAACATGACCAATTCCAAAAACTTAGAAACGAAGGAGAAAAAATGCTAAAAAATGAGAAAAGGGACCGGAGAAAAGTAGAATTTTCACCCTGGAACATTCAGGTGATGATCTTAATATATTATTTGAGTTTATTATGTATGTTTGAATAAATTTTTACGGTAAAAATAGAGATATTAGACATCGCCCTAATGACGCAAAGTGATAGTTTAAAGGGTCAAATGGACCCCGATAATGGAAATAATTATATATTCGTACTCAGTCAGTTATGGGCAACATAAAAATGTAATTTATTTAGGGTTTGGTCATGTGACCATAAACCCTGTACATAGGCCTGGCCTGCGTATTGCGTATGCGAATAGGGTATCAAGTTCCTACCTGGATTACCCTAAAATGTGAGGAATGAAGCCTTTAGCCTAATTTGATATATTTTTCTGATTATTGAACACAGTGGGATCGTTTGGCAATGGAACCAAAGGATAAAAGCGGTTATTGATTAGCAATGCTAACTTTTGGAAGAGGTAAGTGTTTATATCCATTTCTTTAGAGGCACCTGGCCTCGTGGATTTTCTACCACTTGTTCCTTACGTGTGTAGCTGCCGATAGGCGTACTCATTACGCCTTAGCTTTGGATTTACATTGTATATTATATGTTATGTCCTATTTTTGGTATTGCAATGAGGATCTGAGCATTGTACCCTGACTGTAAGTTGGCATCTACTTCCCGGCTGTCGATGAGAGTCCCGCGCCGGTGAAAGTTTATTATTGCATCACATTGCATTCATATGCATTATATGTCATTCATATGCATTACATTGCATATCATATTGGGTGCAGGAGTATTCCGCCCCAGGAGCAGGAGTATTCCGCTCCATTGTATCATATTGAGGGCAGGAGTATTCCGCCCCAGGAGCAGGAGTATTCCGCTCCATTGTATTATATCGGGTGCAGGAGTATTCCGCCCCAAGAGAGTGCAGGAGTATTCCGCCTCTGGTTTATATTATATCGGTTGCAGGAGTATTCCGCCCCAAGAGAGTGCAGGAGTATTCCGCCTCTGGTTTATATTATATCGGGTGCAGGAGTATTCCGCCTCAGGAGCAGGAGTATTCCGCTCCAGGTTGTTATCAGATTGGATTCCCCTCGAATGCAGGAGTATTCCGCTTCGAGATGGGAGGACGGGCACATGTGACCCTTTGCATCAGATTTCATTTCATCTCATTTCATTTCATTTTCATACCATTGCGTAGATTCGTGGTACATAACTACTGTTCTGCTCATACGTGCATTGCTTATTTGTTGATATGTTTCTGGCTCGTATTCCTGGCTGAGTTTAAGGTTTCATACGTGTTTCTAGTTATTATCTGGCTCTGCCTTTTTGTAATTTAAATTAGAGGAATTGGGTTTATCTGTTTCTTTTCTCCCTGGCTAGCTATCCTATTATTTGAGGTGGCTAGTCTGCCCCACTTATTGAGTCCTTTTGACTCACCCTTGTTTGTTGTTTGTTTCTTGTCTATCTATTTCGTTTCGGCAGGTTCGCTCCAGGATTGAGTTCGCCACGTTGTTCAGGAGCGTAGACGACTTCAGCTGTCAGGGTGAGCCAGCTTTATTCCGGATGGCCACCAGTTTATTGTTTATTATTTCAGTTGCATTCTGCTCCCTTCAGAAGGTATTTGTCTTCTTTTGTACTCTTAGATGGCTAGTCTGGATAGCCCTAAACTTAGTATGTTGGGTAGTTAGCTGTAATTTTCTTTCGTACAGCTTAGAAGTGTCAATATGTCTGTGTGGTTTTTTTAAGTCTTGTCCTTATTTATGAACTATTATATTTATTTTCCTAATTTAAATTGTAAGGGTTCGCCCGACGGGTCTAGGGGAGGATGTCGGGTGCCCGCACGGCCTAACCGAATTCCGGGTCGTGTCAGACTAGACATCCAGTTTTGCATCATTTCCCGCATGGCATTCATATTAGCCTCATTGCGCAAACGTTCTTCTTCGCTCTTTCTCTTAAGCTCTTCAATTTCATTGAGCAGTCGAGCTTCCGCGGATGGATTAATTGAGCTAGTAGGAGTGTAAGAGCCAAACAAACTTGGATTCAGACGATCCAAGGCATACTGCGATCCAAGACTGTAAGCACGTCCCTTCTTTACCCCTCCATTCACCTCCAACCATAGTGCAGTTTCCTCCTCAAGTGTCATTGGAGCTGGGGTACTGCTTCCACACTCGGATACTTGACTTGCCAACCTTGCTTCATAAGCTGCTGAAGCCTTTTCCTAGAAAAAAAATTAATAATAAAAATTAGATGTATAAATATTGAAGGATTATACAAAGAAGTTTGAATTTAATAACTTACCCACAACTCTTTAGCACGCGGCTCGACCCAGACTTCTTCCCTTTTTTTGTTCGTGCAGATATGTATAGTCTTAAATATTTCGGGCATAGATACTGTCCACCCTTCTTTCTTTTCCTACAAATATTAGAAGAGGACAAGTTAGATAGAAAATTAACGAGAGTTACATTAAAAACAATACATATAAATTAAAGATCTTTACCAATAGCATCCGCCGAGTCGCGCAACTAACTGAGCCCCCGGTGTGCAGCGATCCACCCTTTTCGGAGGCTTGCGCTGCCTTTCCTTGGGCGCTCCTCTTCTTAAATTCATCACTCTCCCAGTATTTCAGCAGTAGTAGCCACTGAGGCTCAAATATCCAATCGGGCTTCTGTCCTCTATCCCGACAAGTATACATGGAGCCCTTGACTAGATCAATGCATTTTTGAGGAAATTGCTTCAGATAACGCTATCAAAGGCAACATGCCACTTACACTTTGTCTGAAATAATTAAAAATATTAGATTTAAACATAAGTAAAACTTAACTAAATTATTAATAAATCTTATGCATTGTTTAGTCCAATTATGATCAATACCATAACCAGGTACTTTAGATGGCCGTTGGTCAGTTACCTTAGAGTACTCCTTAACTCTATCCCATATTTCTACTCCTGACAGCCTTCGCGGAGGCTCCTCAAAATCAACATGATTCTTCATAAATGCACTAGTGTTATTCCTAAAAGGATGGTCCATTGGCAAGAATCGACGGCAACAGTCGAACCATGTGTTCTTACCGCCATTTTTCAAAGTGAAGGCTTTTGTATCTTCCATACAATAAGGGCAAGAGAGCTTACCTGCAGTGGACCACCCAGACAACATTCTATAAGCTGGAAAGTCATTTATAGTCCACATCAAAGAAGCACACAGTTGAAAGTTCTGTTTCGTTGATATATCATATGTTTCCACACCTTCATGCCACAGTAACTTTAACTCATTAATCAAAGGCTGCAAAAATACATCAATCGAGGCTTTCGGGTTATGTGGACCCGAGATTATGCAAATCAAAAACAGATAAGCACTAGTCATGCACATTTCGGGTGGAAGATTGTACGGAGTGACAAATACGAGCCAACAAGAATAGGGTGTAGACGAGACATCAAAAGGAGTGAACCCATCTGAACATAGACCCAACCTTATGTTTCTTGGCTCATTAGCAAATGACGGATACACCTGATCAAAGTGTTTTCATGCCTCACCATCTGACGGATGGCTTAGAATGCCCGGCTGCTTTGTACGATCATGGTGCCATCTCATATGAGGAGCGAAGCTCATCAACGCATACAACCTCTTTAACCTAGGTATAAGGGGTAAGTAATGCATCGACTTAACAGGGATCAGCTTCTTTTTAGCATTTAGAACTGGCTTGTAACGAGGCGCCTCACAGAATTTACAAGTCTCTCGTTCTGTATCATCCTTATAAAACAACATGCAACCGTTGACACAACAATGAATTCTCTGTACAGAAAGGCCTAACGTGGAAACCAACTTCTTAGTGTGGTAATAATCAGTTGGTAATGCCATGTTAGTCGGATTGACTTCATTCATAAGGTCAATGATGGAATCCATGGCTGCTTGAGATATACTAAAATCGGATTTAATACTTAACAATCTAACAGCAACTGACAACTTGGAATGCACCGAGCCTTCATACAATGGACGACTAGCTTCCTCCAACCATTTATAGAAGAGCTTTGCCTCATCATTGGGAATGTGCTCAACATTTGGCTGCGATGTACCCGGTTACGATGGCTCATCCGGGTACATCCCAAAGGCATCATTAACCATATCGTTCATTCGATAATTATCAAGATCAGTATCCATAATTGACCACTCCCACCGCCACAAACATTTTGAAAATTAACATCATTGCGCATCTCACGAGACTCTCCATGATAAACCCAAATAAAATAATTTGGTATAAAACCCTTCTCATTAAGATGCATTTCTACTTCATCCAAATTCTTTTCTTTTGTGTACTTGCATTTCACACAAGGACACTTAATCTCGCCATTCCTTATAAAATCATCATGTGTTTTTGCCTTAGCAATAAATTCTGCAACACCTATAGCAAATTCTTCCCTCATCCCCCGCCGCCCGGGATTATTTCTATTATACATCCAACTACGGCTTCCATATTTCATATCTACAAAAACATTGCAAGTTTGAGAAACATATTCAATCGCAAAGATTAAAAGAAAATTACTTTGATACTCTACCAATTTCCATAAGATTAAGTAATTGTATAATTTTCTAAGTCAATTACTTTTATATTACTAACTAATTTATTCTCTAAGATCATCATTTAATAATTAGTAACACTTCTCAAGAATCAAATGAACTAGAATAAAAGATTAAACAATGAATATTTAAAAATAATTTATTTCATTTAAATGAATTCACGAAAATAATTAAGACATTTTAAATTATGTAACTACTATATTACTTAAAGCTAATGTCTCTTAAGTTATTTTTAAGCGTGATAGTAGTTCATTTACTTACAATTTATGCTACGAAAAAGTTCTATATTTGTCCATTTGTAAAATAAAAATTTCATTCTAAACAAATGGTTAAAAATATTTCATCAATTTTTTGCTATTCTCTTCTTCTTTACTACTAATTACTAAAAAAAAAATTATTCTGAAACACTATCAATTTGAAAAATATTAAGTACATTTATATTACTTTTATATCTAAGCCAATTACTTTTATATTATTAACTAATTTATTCTCTAGGATTATCGTTTAGTAATTAATAGCACTTCTCATTTACAATTTTTATCTATTTCTTTGAAATGAAATAGAATCAAAGATTACAAAATGGATATTTACAAATAATTTATTTCATTCAAATCAATTTACGAAATAAGATATTTTAAGTTGTTTAGCTACTACATAACTTATAGCTAATGTCTATTAAATTATTGTTAAGTGTAATACTAGTACATTTGCTTACAATTTATGCTACGAGAAAGTTCTATATTTTCTCCCTTTGTAAAACAAGTATCCCATTCTAAACAAATGGTAAAAATGATTCAAACTTTAGCAATATAGGAGATAAAAAGAACCTACTTGTTCACTACAAGATTTCACTTTATTACAAGTCTCTAAACATGCTCATACACCCCCAAACTACTACTCCCAATTCATGATATCAATTTCGAGCAACTAGTTATAGCAAGTTCAAGAGCAAGGTCACAAGGTTCAAGTTCAAGCACCAATTTGTATTTCTATAGCAAGGTCACAAGGTTCAAGTTCAAGCACCAATTTGTATTTCTATAGCAAGGTCACAAGGTTCAAGGTTCAAGTTCAAGCACCAATTTGTATTTCTATAGCAAGGTCACAAGGTTCAAGGTTCAAGTTCAAGCACCAACTAGCTATACCACCAATTTGCAAGTTCAAGGTTCAAGGTCACAATTATACAAGGTTACAACTTCAAGCCTAACCCAACTTCAAGTGCACATTATAATTCTCATGAATTTTTGATTCCCCCAACTAATGGTTTCAAAGCTTCACAAGTCATTCAACACATTCCAAACCATAATTTCAAAGTCACAAGTCAAGCAACCAATTTTTAGGGAATTCAAAGTTTCATCAAAAAGATCATGAATTCTTTTCTACCCATAGTTTTTAGGGACTTTAACACTTGAAAATATAAAAACATATGATAAAAAAATAAAGAATTATGTAGCTGCGTGGACTGCTCGCCGGAGTGAACTGCTCGCCGGAGTGGATTCGCCGGAGTGGACTCACCGGAGTTGCAGATCTGAAAAAAAAGGAGTTAGGGTTTCTTTTGTGAGATGTAAAAATTGAGAAATATGTTAGATTAGAGATAAATATACGTTTAAAGTGAGATGAGATAGAAAAATTTTGTTGATGATTGATTTGTTATGTGAAAGATTTAGTATTTTTAGTGTTATGGGTTGGGTTTAGTATTTGTGAGAAGAGAGAAGAGAGAAGAGGAAAGCAGAAAGAAATGAAAGAGAGAGAGAAGAAACGGGTTGCTGCGTATCTGTATTTTACGGCATCCGACCGCGTCGGTCGAACGGCGGTCGGACAATATTAAAAAAAATTATTTAATTTTTGTTCGACCACGGCGGTCGGACAATATAAAAAAATATTTTTTTAATAAATATTAACGGGATTGTTCGACCGCTTCGGTGGGACTGAATTTCGGTGGGAAATCTTCGGTGGGAAAATTCCTGATTTTTAGTAGTGAATGTTACATTGTGTTGATTCCAAAATTCAAAAATTTATAAGTTAAATTCTTGCTCAAATGTATTCATGTTTTTTGGTTGATCGTACAAAAATTTCCACCCATCCAACGAAAGTTAAGCAAATTTTAGTTATCAAACGATCTCATTAGCTAGAAAGTTTGACATTTATTATTAGTTTTTTATTTAAAATGTTATTGTTTTACCCTACTTTTGGAACTACTTCGAATTAACATCATATTTTGAACTTTCTTTTTTTTTTTTTTTCATTTAAGTTGGAAAATCAAAGTAATAGACATGAATACTCTTTACTTTCTATATACTAGTGAAACTGCCCGCGATTCGCGCAGACTTGAAGTCTTCACCAGGAATATCAAATTTTCGACCTATTTCATTTCGTTAAAAAGAAAGTGAATCAAAATTTATTGTGCAAGGTCATATTACAACTGAATTTACTCTTTTTTGAAAACTTAATATTAGTAATATTACAAATTCAGAAGTCATTGTTAGATTATAACTACGACCTAAATTATATGGTCATCTTGGTATACATATGCACATAAAAAGAATTCTGCATGAGAAATATTAATGACCAAAAGACAATTATGTATATTAAATTCTTCTAAAGAGTGAGCGTATCCATTTATTTCAGCTATATAAAAATAAAAGCAAAAAGAACTTAATTTCCTTTATATTTTTCATAATTTCTCTCCACGTCCCTTTTTTCTTTTCCTTTTATTTCTTAACTTTCATGTTGCTCCTCCACCGAAGCCATAATACATAAGTATAAAATATAATTAAAAACAACTTTAATTCATTATTTTATCTTTCAATTAGTTAATATGAAAATAAAGAAAAACTACTACTTTACAGTTGCATTGCGAGCATCCACATTTCGTCTCCTGGGATAGACAACTTGACTAACTAAAAGGAAACATAAAAGTGATAGAAGTGTAAAACATGAAATAAACTATTGCTTGAACAAAGAGGATCAAAGTTTTAAGAAAGTAGCATTTGGAGAAGAGAATACCGCCGACTTGTTATATATTATCCACATGACTTTTCTCTCTACTGGCATTGGGCGAATCTCTTCAATTCTCAAAATGCTAACTAACACATACAAGGAGGAGGAGGAGGAGGAGGAGGAGGAGGAGGAGGAGGAGGAGGAGAGAAGAAAGCTGTGTGGAAAGATTTGTCAAGGTGCAGGTCTTTCCTAAATTTTCTTGTTTTTATATGGGAGAGAAATAGTAGTAAATAGGGGAAATGATCCATTTTGTAACATCCAGATGGTAATTATCATAATAAAAGACTCATAATAAAGACTAAAAGAGACTTAAATTATAGTAAGTGTTGGTAACCGACGACATCATGAATACCTTTGTTTTTCTTGTTGCTACAATAAATAGAAAGATCAAGAACTTGAGAAACTTGAAAGTTGTAAATATTGGAACCAAAAAAGATAAAGAAATCAACCACCTTCATGTTTACGCTGCAAGGCCATCTTCATTCTGGATATACAGTGTATTGATTACCATTTATAGGTTCAGAAGGCACAATATTGGAAAAATAATACTCACTATTTTGGTTGGCCGTATATTCTCATTAAAAAAAACCCCACGCTACTACTGACTTCATCCCGCAACAGCAGCTCCCATGTAAAACACATACTCCAATATGAGGTCTCTCTCAATACATTCCTTAAAAATCACAAATACAGAACCCAACACTATAAAGGAGCACTTACAACCTCCATTTACATAGACCAGGGGTTAATTTCACCGGTGGTCACTGAACTATTGTTTCATTACCACAAAGTCACTTTTGTTTCATTTGTTACACAAAAGTCACTCAACTTTGCTCCGGTCTACAACAAAGTCACTCAACCCGGATTTTGTTTAAAACTTGCCGGAAAAATGATGTGGCATCATTAATTAAAAATAATTTTCTTAATTAATTTTTCATATATTAATCTAATTCCTTAACCCATTATTCTTATTCTACCAAATCCAAACCCATTTCACTACTTTTTTGCCACATTATGCCAGGGATTTCACTACTTCTTTTTTGCCACATTATGCCAGGGAGCCACATTAAAAATATATTTCAACTAACTAAAGATTAACAGGACAGTCTAGTTTAACATGTCATTTCAAAGAAGTAATCTTCAGTTAGTTTCCAACTGAGACCTACTGAGTTGTTATTGTTATTGTTATTGTATTATCGTCAGACACGTCATTTTTTAAGGCTTTATATCTGTGTGTCAATTATTTTTTAATGCAGTAAGCAGAAGCAAGGACAGACCTATAAATTAGAGTGTCATATCTTACATGAAGATATACAAATAACTATTTTATCGGTGAAAATTTTGAAATTTGATAAATATTATCTACCATATAATCGCTGGGGTACCAAGCAAAAATCAAATAACCCAGAAAAATCGAAAGAAAAAAAAAAAACTGAGAAAAACCAAAAACAAAAATTCGACTTTGTTTGGTATCGGCTTGTTTCGATGGTTGTTATCAGTTGTACCGTATTGTACTTTTACTATACTGTTACTATAAAATAATATTTGTATTAATTGTTACTTTAAAAGTTTATTGTATCGTATCGTTAGTCCGTCGTTACATAATGATGAAGAGCTCATTTTATGTAACAACCGACTTGGTGTGATCGCGTCGTTACCGTATCTTTTTTCTCTCCTCTTTTCCTTAATATTCTCATATATTACCATTTATCTTATATTTTTATAGTAACTCTATCCTATATCTTATTATTTTCTTGGCAATATTGTAAATTCATTCTTCATTTACTAGTATGTTATATCATGAAATGACTGCAAACAATATAATCTATCAAAACGTTGAACTCAACAAAATATAAAGTACAATACAATAGATACATTATAAAATCATATATATAACAACAGTCCAAACGAGCAGTTATTTTGATTTTAAAATTTTAAAAAATCGACACAACTAGTTTGATTTCATAAATGAAAAAACCGAACCGAACTGATCTAAGCTCGTTCATTTTTATTCATTCTCCGTTCCTCATTTCTCCTTTTTGCATAACCAATTTGCCTAACATTACTCAATTTAATTAACTAATTAATTCAATGTGAAACTGTCGCTCCAAACGCACACGCAAGTATACGCGGTCGATCAAGTAATAAAGTGATAAGAAAAGTATCGTTCCCACGAGGACTATAGATTAACTACTAACTAAATCAGACAATTCCTAATTATCTAAATAAGAAGGTTTCAAAAGTTGAGAATTTATCTAACTAAAATTAACTAAGTAAACCAAGAAATAATAACAAGTAAAACACGATTTTGGATTCAAGAAGGGATAATAGCCTAGGGTCATGGGATATCTACCGATCCTGTTGAATTCTTCAGTTAATCTGACTAAATCAATTTACCTGAGTTACTAATCACAGGGTTTATATTACTCACAGGACTCTTTCGACACCCTGCTCGCCTATTCAAGCCAACCTAATGCCTATATGTCTATGGAATTAGAGTTAACAAGAATGCATGTGCTTCTCCTGTATAGTGACTAAGCATGACTATTAGGTATATTTCTATCCTAACCGTGAAACCATTCCCCGATGCCCAGGTTCAGGAACACCCTCTATTCAATCCTATTGCAACCTGTGGTTCCCACTTTCGAGTTCAACCCTAGGTTCATAAATAGTACTCCCTCCGTCCCAAAATGAGTGTCTGGGTTTGACTGGGCACAGAGTTTAAGAAAATAAGGAAGACTTTTAAATCCTGTGGTTTAAAATGCAAGGTGTATGTAATGTGGGCCAGAGTCTTTAAATCCTGTGGTCCATAACAAATCTTAGATTTAAAGAGTTTCCATAAAAGGAAAGAGGCACTCATTTTGGGACAAACAAAAAAGAAAAGGTAGACACTCATTTTGGGACGGAGGGAGTATTCAATTGGTGATCAAGCAATCAAATAATTAGGCTCAGGATATGAATAAATAACCCAATTCAATAAACCAATAAAATCAAATCAACATCCGAAAATCAACATTCATGGAGAATCCCACAACTATAGACTAGACAAACTAAATTAAAGAAAAGAGAAGAAAACTCAATGTAGATGTTGAGACTCCAACCCATCTCTAGCGTTTCTATGCCTCCCAAAGGTTCTTGCCTCCAAAAGTACGTAATCCTCCCTAAAAATATGTTTACAAGGGTTTAAATACGGAGTACAATAAGTGGGCCACGTTATTAGCCTTTCCAAGCTGCTCTGGGACTGCTTTTCGGCGCATACAGCCGAGCATGCCGCGCGCCCATGGCTGTATGCGCTGCTAGTCTTCGATTTCTTCAACTGTTCACTCTTCCTAGGCCATACAGCCGAGCATGCCAAGCATGGGATGCTGTATGCGCTGCTTCTTCCTTATTCTTGTACAAATCAAGCTCCAATTTCCTTTATTTTGCTCCTAAAACATTCAAACACCTCAAGTTAGCATTTTACCTTAAATCAATCATTGTTGGGTACATAATACAATGAAAACAACACAAAAGCTATAAGAAATCGACAACGAAACATAAGACTTATGCCCAACATAAAAAACAGAAGCAAAGAGAAATGGCATTGGTATGAAATGTTTATGCACGATGATGACGTAGTAAAATGTGTTTGGGTTGGGTAGAATAAGAATAATGGGTTAAGGAATTAGATTAATAGATGAAAAATTAATTAAGTAAATTCTTTTTAATTAATGATGCCACATCATTTTTCCGGCAAGTTTTAATCAAAATCCGGCTTGAGTGACTTTGTTGTAGTTCGGAGCAAAGTTTAGTGACTTTTGGGTAACAAATAAAACAAAAGTGACTTTGTGGTAATGAAACAATAGTTCAGTGACCACCGGTGAAATTAACCCCATAGACCAGAGATCTAATTTTCGAGTTAATATAAGCATTGTTATCCCTTACGTTACACTCATTTGGTGAACTGATGTTTGGCGATATTTGCTTATTTTACCTGAATATCTTCTCATATTTTGGCACTTTACGCGCTCGTTATATGTGATAATTGTGTTTCTTATGCTCACTTATCGTATTTGTGATTTTAGGAATGGTGCGGATGAATTTGAGACAAGAACAATCAAATTGGAGTTAATGGACACATTGGAAGCTATGGTAAAAACAAGGCTTCCAAGAAAGCCCTGAAGAGTTGGAAGTTATACTGGGAGCAACAAGTTTTTGGCGCCGTTGCCGGGGACTAAATAATTGACTGTTTTCTTTTTGAACGATTTATTATTCTCTATTCAGGTTTAATTATTGTTTAGTTTATTATTGTATTACTTGTTATCATGACATCTTTGAATAAAAATTGGTCGAATGATGGTTGCTCATATTTTACTGATTCTTGTCCACTTTGTGGATGAAACGACCTCGGCCAGTCGTTTCGGAAGTTAGGACTCCGGTTGGCATGCCGATAATTTTGAAATATTTGTAATGTCCATTAGAACCTGTCTGTAAAATTTGAGCTAAATCAGACCTCGTTTGGTAGGCATCGGAAGAAGGTTCCAGTTTTTATTGGCGATAAATATTAAAAAGAGATTTTCGAGCTCGGTTTTGCCGAATGAGCTCCGATTCGAAATCCGAAAGTGCCGTTAGGTTCGTATGATTATTTGTGATTTTTGTAAACTTTCGAAAGTGAATTTCGATGTTGTTCGGCTAGTTTCCGCTAAAATGCCGAAAGTTAAATAATTTGACTTCTTTTCATTTAAATTCGCATCTTGAGTTTCGAGAGTCCGATTTGAGATCCGTCTTCGCGAGTATGTTACATATATTTTGTATAACTTGTATGCAAAAGTTGGAATTATTTCGAATATCATAGGGTACCGTTTTAATTTTCGTTAAGAAAAGAAAAAAATAAAAAATAAAAAAAATAAAAAGAGAAAAAGGACAAAAGTTTGGCGGTGCTTTGGGATTTAATATCCCTTAGCACCAAGGATAAGGAACCCGTACAGAAACATGACCAATTCCAAAAACATAGAAACGAAGGAGAAAAAATGCCAGAAAATGAGAAAAGGGGCCGGAGAAAAGTAGAATTTTCACCCTGGAACATTCAGGTAATGATCTTAATATATTATTTGAGTTTATTATGTATGTTTGAATATATTTTTACGGTAAAAATAGAGATATTAGACATCGCCCTAATGACGCAAAGTGATAGTTTAAAGGGTCAAATGGACCCCGATAATGGAAATAATTATATATTCGTACTCAGTGAGTTATGGGCAACATATAAATGTAATTTATTTAGGGTTTGGCCATGTGACCATAAACCCTGTACATAGGCCTGGCCTGCGTATTGCGTATGCGAATAGGGTATCAGGTTCCTACCTGGATTACCCTAAAATGTGAGGAATGAAGCCTTTAGCCTAATTTGATATATTTTTCTGCTTATTGAACACAGTGGGATCGTTTGGCAATGGAACCAAAGGATAAAAGCGGTTATTGATTAGCAATGCTAACTTTTGGAAGAGGTAAGTGTTTATATCCATTTCTTTGGAGGCACCTGGCCTCGTGGATTTTCTACCACGTGTTCCTTACGTGTGTAGCTGCCGATAGGCGTACTCATTACGCCTTAACTTTGGATTTACATTGTATATTATATGTTATGTCCTATTGTTGGCATTGCAATGAGGATCTGAGCATTGTACCCTGACTGTAAGTTGGCATCTACTTCCCGGCTGTCGATGAGAGTCCCGCGCCGGTGAAAGTTTATTATTGCATCACATTGCATTCATATGCATTATATGTCATTCATATGCATTACATTGCATATCATATTGGGTGCAGGAGTATTCCGCCCCAAGAGCAGGAGTATTCCGCTCCATTGTATCATATTGAGGGCAGGAGTATTCCGCCCCAGGAGCAGGAGTATTCCGCTCCATTGTATCATATTGAGGGCAGGAGTATTCCGCCCCAGGAGCAGGAGTATTCCGCTCCATTGTATTATATCGGGTGCAGGAGTATTCCGCCCCAAGAGAGTGCAGGAGTATTCCGCCTCTGGTTTATATTATATCGGGTGCAGGAGTATTCCGCCCCAGGAGCAGGAGTATTCCGCTCCAGTTGGTTATCAGATTGGATTCCCCTCGAATGCAGGAGTATTCCGCTTCGAGATGGGAGGACGGGCACATGTGACCCTTTGCATCAGATTTCATTTCATCTCATTTCATTTCATTTTCATACCATTGCGTAGATTCGTGGTACATAACTATTGTTCTGTTCATACGTGCATTGCTTATTTGTTGATATGTTTCTGGCTCGTATTCCTGGCTGAGTTTAAGGTTTCATACGTGTTTCTAGTTATTATCTGGCTCTGCCTTTTTGTAATTTAAATAAGAGGAATTGGGTTTATCTGTTTCTTTTCTCCCTGGCTAGCTATCCTATTATTTGAGGTGGCTAGTCTGCCCCACTTATTGAGTCCTTTTGACTCACCCTTGTTTGTTGTTTGTTTCTTGTCTATCTATTTCGTTTCGGCAGGTTCGCTCCAGGATTGAGTTCGCCACGTTGTTCAGGAGCGTAGACGACTTCAGCTGTCAGGGTGAGCCAGCTTTATTCCGGATGGCCACCAGTTTATTGTTTATTATTTCAGTTGCATTCTGCTCCCTTCAGAAGGTATTTGTCTTCTTTTGTACTCTTAGATGTCTAGTCTGGATAGCATAAACTTAGTATGTTGGGTAGTTAGCTGTAATTTTCTTTCGTACAGCTTAGAAGTGTCAATATGTCTGTGTGTTTTTTTTAAGTTTTGTCCTTATTTATGAACTATTATATTTATTTTCCTAATTTAATTGGTAAGGGTTCACCCGACGGGTCTAGGGGAGGATGTCGGGTGCCCGCACGGCCTAACCGGATTCCGGGTCGTGTCAGTTGGTATCAGGGCCCGATTTAGAGTCTATCCAGACTAAGACAGTGTCTAGTAGAGTCTCGCTGATGGGTACGTAGACGTCCGTACTTATCTATGAGAGGCTATGATGGCATTTAGGAAGCTTCACTTCCTCCTTTTCTGATCGTGCTTCGTTCTAGGATGCAAAAGTATTTTTCGTTAATCCCTTCGTGGTAATTGTGAACTCTCGTGCGACAAATCAGCAAATGATTGGAGTTCCGGACGAGGTAGTTTAGCCTGGGGCTAACGCTGCTCAAGCCCTGAGGGTTGTCGTGCTGACGATCCAGTCGCGTAGGCCCCAGCTGTACGAGCTCGTGATGGGCTTGCCTTTTGGTTCCCTTGGCTCTCTACGATGCTTTGACGAGAATCATGGCGACGCAGATACCATAAGAACCTATTATTCGCTGGGCAGCCTAGCAGGTTGCTGCACATTCGATCTCAGGGGGCTCCTTTTCCGGTTCTTAATATTGCTGCAGTAAATTATATTCCGAAGGCAACATGTGTTGTGCCTCTAGTTATTCTGGCTGGTTAGCTAGCCCGAGTAATGGCTCGGTCCGAGTATCTAAAAAGGTTGCATTATTTTATGCGGTTGAACCTTCCGATATTCTTAAGCAATGCATAAGATAAACTCCGTGATTCTTTTTAAAAATAAAATGACGTCAGCATATTCTTCAGGCTGTTAGTTATCTCGAGCAGTACGCTGTGTATTATTCTTCTTCCCAGTTTTAGGGGTCCAGCCTTGAATTGGCGGGCCGCTCTCTTATTAGCTAATTTGGTTCGATTTTTCTTTTGGATTCGTGGGAAAGTTCCTTTCGAGTAGCGAACGAGATGAAAAGTGTTACCAGTTCGAGTGGATTTGACAGGGTAGCCTGTCGGTTAGCCTGTTGGTTTCAGAATATAAGATTGAATTCTATAAAATGGCCGAATATGCATTTGAACTAGGTCATGAGCCTTTCGAGAGATTCAAAGATTTATTGATGACCTTTCTTTTTCCCTGAGATCCCAGATGGCTCGAGAGATTGAGGTCGGGATTTCATTTGATATTGTTGTTGATATTGCTCGAAGGTTCGAGGCATACCATAAGTTAGAGCGGGAAGAGTTAGAGTGGGAAAGTAAGAGATCCCACGGCCCTGGTGGGTAACCATGGTACCTCATTTGGAGGTAAAAGTTCTGATTATTTTTGGAAGTCACCTTCCAGGTTATCTCAGCTTGTAGAGCGTGATTCTTAGAGTGCGCAGTAATCTGTCAAAGATCAGACCCAGTCTTCTATTCATAGTTATTACTCCCTCCGTTTCAAAAAGGATGAACCTATTTCCTTTTTAGTTTGTTTTAAAAAGAATGACCTCTTTCTAAATTTAGAAATAAATATTCACTTTTACTCATCCCTAGATGATTTGTAGCCACACAAATATCTAGAGCTTATTTTAGACCACAAGTTTCAAAAGTCTTCTCTCTTTATTAAACTCCGTGCAAAGTCAAATGGGTTCATTTAAAGTGGAACGGAGGAAGTAGTAGTTTATCCAACATCCATTTTTAGCCTAAAGATGTTATCATTGTCATGAGTCTGGTTATCCTTTGGGAAGTTTTCCCTTACTTCGGCAAGTAGGCAGTCGTATTTTCTCTCGCCCTCAGGCACCTGCCCAGTCATCGGGGATTCCATTTAGATCTCACTCAGCCAGAGAAATATCACAATCCAGTAGAGGTCGAGAGCATTGTGGAAGTGGTTCTTCAGAAGGTGATTATCAGGGAAGTGGCTCAGCTCAGCTGCAGAGGAAGTTCTATGAACTGCCAGTCTGGCAGGATGCTGAGGTATCTGACGTAGTACACCCATGTTTTTCTTCTTCCATTATGTGCGAGAAATATTTGATTCTTCCGGTCGATCTAGATATGAGGTGTCCTATTATGTTTCCATGGTTTTTTTGAGTGTCGTTTTGATTAAGAATTTATTGCGGTCAAGGGATGAGCTTCTGGAATGATTTATTCCTGGCATTTGTGAGGTCGTACTAGTTTATCTGGTTAAATGTGAGAAATTTGAGAGAGAGTGTCGGTATTGCCTGCTTGGCATCCTGTTGTACCACTTTCTCTTATTATGTCAAATTAGTTTACCTCTCTTCTCGGAATTTCGTGTTGATAGGATAATGGGATCCTAATTCTTCACCATCAGCAAGTGTATCGTTTCTTCTGGTGTAAAGTGATTAGTAAGTAATATTCGATCTACGTATCTCCTCTTGGTTCAAAACTCTAGTAAAGTCATGTTATTCTATGAGCTTGTCTTAGTTATAAAAGGGTATTCTGGTAAATTGTCAGAGTTTCCTTCTTATTGGGAGGTCAAATTGGTATGGATGTTTTTCCATAAAGCTTATTTAATGTCTATCTCTTCAATTGCAATTCTTTGGCTCGCCTGACTCGGAAGTAGTCTAGCTTTGGTAGCCAAGCAAATAATAAGATGAACTTCCTGAAGCTCTAATTATTTCTATCCTCGATCCATTTCCATTTCTTCTTCGTCCGGCACTAGTGAGCTTAGGCGATCAGTAACCTATTGTGATGTTCCCTGTGTTGAGCCAGAGTGCATGTCAAGGTAACCGGGTAAGCATATTATTGTTTAGGTTGAAAATCAGGACAGTGGTGCTGTCCAGACATTCTATCTGCAGATTTGTTATGTCATCCAGTTGTCTCATCTTGTTATCCGCTTAACATGTTTATGTTATTAGTTTATCCGGGTATCCATTCCCATATATAGTATAGTGCTGGTTCTGTTTTTGCGGATCATCCAGTTTCAGGGGAAACTCTGCCGAAATTTTTATATAGAAGTACCATCCATCAGGCGGTGGTGTTTACGGCAAATGTATGGAGTTGTGAACTTGAGAGTTGCAGCTGTTTGGCAACTCGAAAGGGTAGTTGGTAGCTTAGGTCTGCCTACGTTCAGCTTTTAGCTAAATCTTCTTTAGTCCAGTAGACTGCGCGAGGATGGTTATTCCTATCCAAATGGCTGCATGAGTTTGTGCTTTAAGTGGAGGAGTCTTCCTCCAAATACTGAATGGTAATATTAAATCTCTGAGGTGTTGATACCACTTTTCTCACGACCCATAGTAAGGCCACGGCAGAAATCTACAATGAGTGTCGATCATTGCTAAACCCACTAATAATCTATTAATGACAGAGATAAGCTGGCAACCTGATCATATATACGTACCTATCTGCTGAAAGCATAAAGTCTAGAAAGATGACACGACTTTAACTTGCTGGCAATTAGAACACTAAGCCACAAATTCTGCTATGTCACACTTCATTTCGTCCTACCAATAAATCTGCTTAAGATCATGGTACATCTTAGTCGAACCTGGATGAATACTGTATTAGGAATAATGTGCCTCCATCATAATCTATCCACGTAAATCTGCAATATCAGAAACTCAAAGTCTATCTTTATACATGAGAACACTGTCAGTAGTAACCCTGTATGGTGACTCCGGTTTTCTTCTGGCTATCTGTCTGAATTCAACCAGAACTGGATCCTCATATTGACGTTGTTTTACTTCATGAAAAAAATTTAGAGTTAAAGGTCTAGTGCAGGTTGTCGTCCATCCATCATTGGCATATCTCATTCACACCTCAACTCCTTGAGAGGTTACTTTAGCGTTGTAATTACTCATGTAATCAACTTTGTTGCTGGTATTCTGCCTCAGCTCATGGTCCAACTACATGTCTCTTTTATATTTACTTTTTCAAGTCATAATATTTCCAATTCAAAGACAATACCCTGAAGTAGATGTTCAGTGTGAAGATCATTCCTGGTCTGCATCATACTATCCAGTAGTATTTGCATGATCCTTATCTTTATATGATACACTCTGTTCAGATGAACCTTTGATATACATTAGGATATGAGTAACTACATTCCCACAAGGAGCTTGCGGAACAACAGTAAAATCAACTGAGATATTGCATAGTGCATTCGTAAAAATAATATAGCTTGTATCAAATCTTCTATAGTGAGTAGTGACAAGGTACTTCAAAAGTTCCCTCTATTGCATCAAGCGTGAGTTAATTCTTAGTTCCATCGACCTGTTCTATATCGAAAGGTATATCGAAGAGGTGATTATCGGCTGAATCATGTTAGTCCATTCAAAGTTCCGTGTATTTTTGTTTCAAACATGTAGAACTCTCCTCACGTGATCGAGGAAGGATCGGAATAGTCAGAATAAGCTGGGCAATGACGTTATCATATTATCCAGCTATGTTTTTATCCAAGAGTTTGATGTGCGTGTTATAACTCTGATTCTGTAATTATGAGATAATGTCTGTGGAGTAGTTTATGAAGGTTGTGCAAGTTCTCTTGTTATCTGCGTAAATCTTGCTTTAGATTTAGGCTCGTTCGAGGACGAACGAGAGTTTAAGTGGAGGAGAATGAAACGACCTCGGCCAGTCGTTTCGGAAGTTAGGACTCCGGTTGGCGTGCCGATAATTTTGAAATATTTATAATATCCATTAGAACTTGTCTGTAAAATTTGAACTAAATCAGACCTCGTTTGGTAGGCATCGGAAGAAGGTTCCAGTTTTTATTGGCGATAAATATTAAAAAGAGATTTTCGAGCTCGGTTTTGCCGAATGAGCTCCGATTTGAAATCCGAAAGCGCCGTTAGGTTCGTATGATTATTTGTGATATTTGTAAACTTTCGAAAGTGAATTTCGATGTTGTTTGGCTAGTTTCCGCTAAAATGCCGAAAGTGAAATAATTTGACTTCTATTCATTTAAATTCGCATCTTGAGTTTCGAGAGTCCAATTTGAGATCCGTCTTCGTGAGTATGTTACATATATTTTGTATAACTTGTATGCAAAAGTTGGAATTATTTCGAATATCATAGGGTACCGTTTTAATTTTCGTTAAGAAAAGAAAAAAATAAAAAATAAAAATAAATAAAAAGAGAAAAAGGACAAAAGTTTGGCGGTGCTTTGGGATTTAATATCCCTTAGCACCAAGGATAAGGAACCCGTACAGAAACATGACCAATTCAAAAAACATAGAAACGAAGGAGAAAAAATGCCAGAAAATGAGAAAAGGGGCCGGAGAAAAGTAGAATTTTCACCCTGGAACATTCAAGTAATGATCTTAATATATTATTTGAGTTTATTATGTATGTTTGAATATATTTTTACGGTAAAAATAGAGATATTAGCCATCGCCCTAATGACGCAAAGTGATAGTTTAAAGGGTCAAATGGACCCCGATAATGGAAATAATTATATATTCGTACTCAGTGAGTTATGGACAACATATAAATGTAATTTATTTAGGGTTTGGTCATGTGACCATAAAACCTGTACATAGGCCTGGCCTGCGTATTGCGTATGCAAATAGGGTATCAGGTTCCTACCTGGATTACCCTAAAATGTGAGGAATGAAGCCTTTAGCCTAATTTGATATATTTTTCTGCTTATTGAACACAGTGGGATCGTTTGGAAATGGAACCAAAGGATAAAAGCGGTTATTGATTAGCAATGCTAACTTTTGGAAGAGGTAAGTGTTTATATCCATTTCTTTTGAGGCACCTGGCCTCGTGGATTTTCTACCACGTGTTCCTTACGTGTGTAGCTGCCGATAGCGTACTCATTACACCTTAGCTTTGGATTTACATTGTATATTATATGTTATGTCCTATTGTTGGTATTGCAATGAGGATCTGAGCATTGTACCCTGACTGTAAGTTGGCATCTACTTCCCAGCTGTCGATGAGAGTCCCGCGCCGGTGAAAGTTTATTATTGCATCACATTGCATTCATATGCATTATATGTCATTCATATGCATTACATTTCATATCATATTGGGTGCAGGAGTATTCCGCCCCAGGAGCAGGAGTATTCCGCTCCATTGTATCATATTGAGGGCAGGAGTATTCCGTTCCAGGAGCAGGAGTATTCCGCTCCATTGTATCATATTGAGGGCAGGAGTATTCCGCCCCAGGAGCAGGAGTATTCCGCTCCATTGTATTATATCGGGTGTAGGAGTATTCCGCCCCAAGAGAGTGCAAGAGTATTCCGCCTCTGGTTTATATTATATCGGGTGCAGGAGTATTCCGCCCCAGGCGCAGGAGTATTCAGCTCCAGTTGGTTATCAGATTGGATGCCCCTCGAATGCAGGAGTATTCCGCTTCGAGATGGGAGGACGGGCACATGTGACCCTTTGCATCAGATTTCATTTCATTTCATTTCATCTCATTTCATTTCATTTTCATACCATTGCGTAGATTCATGGTACATAACTACTGTTCTGCTCATACGTGCATTGCTTATTTGTTGATATGTTTCTGGCTCGTATTCCTGGCTGAGTTTAAGGTTTCATACGTGTTTCTAGTTATTATCTGGCTCTGCCTTTTTGTAATTTAAATAAGAGGAATTGGGTTTATCTGTTTTTTTTCTCCCTGGCTAGCTATCCTATTATTTGAGGTGGCTAGTCTGCCCCACTTATTGAGTCCTTTTGACTCACCCTTGTTTGTTGTTTGTTTCTTGTCTATCTATTTCGTTTCGGCAGGTTCGCTCCAGGATTGAGTTCGCCCCGTTGTTCAGGAGCGTAGACGACTTCAGCTGTCAGGGTGAGCCAGCTTTATTCCGGATGGCCACCAGTTTATTGTTTATTATTTCAGTTGCATTCTGCTCCCTTCAGAAGGTATTTTTCTTCTTTTGTACTCTTAGATGTCTAGTCTGGATAGCCCTAAACTTAGTATGTTGGGTAGTTAGCTGTAATTTTCTTTCGTACAGCTTAGAAGTGTCAATATGTCTGTGTGTTTTTTTAAGTCTTGTCCTTATTTATGAACTATTATATTTATTTTCCTAATTTAATTGGTAAGGGTTCGCCCAATGGGTCTAGGGGAGGATGTCGGGTGCCCGCACGGCCTAACCGGATTTCGGGTCGTGTCAGTAGAAAACATCACTTTTGGGAAAATTGTCCGAGTCCTTCGACCCTGCGGGACTGGTTATGTGAATTTTCCACGACCTTTAACTGGAACTTCTGCAAATTGTGTGGTGGTCTGTGGAGTAGTTGTCCCAAGTGTCATACTTCTTCCCTTATCAATGTGTGTGACGATTCTAATAATGTTTACGAGTCTGACAGGAGCAATGAAGTGCAGGTTGTCAGCCAAACTTGGCTAATGGAGCAGGCCAACCTTTTAGAAGCATATGGGGATTTCAGAAGTGAACTTACAAATATGACGAGGCAATTTATGGAAGAAAGGGTTGTTCTCAGACAAGAGATCGATGAATTTGGCTTGACTATTCACGACTTGGAGGCGAATTTGAGTGATATGGTTGAGGTGTCTAATGGCCAATTATCAGTTGTCGTGGATAGTAGATTTGAGATAGAAGAGCTTAGAAGCCAATTTGAGGAGCAAAAAGTGGAATTCCTACCATTCGACCCAATATTAGTTGATGATGCCAAGGTTGAAAAAATTACATTAGAGTCAAGTGAGGAAATAGAAAAAATCATATTTGAGAACTCTAGTGTTTGTGCAAGTGAGGGTGTCAAAAGTAATGTAATTTTAGAATTGAAGCGCATTCGACCTCGTTCCAATCATTTTTCAACATTGTGTTTGGATGATGACATGAGAATCAAGCCATCCGAGCCTATTAAGAAGCGCAGGAATGGGGAACAAGGTGCCTATATTTTGAAATTTGCTCTACCGAGAAGACAAAACGACATTCCTCATTTAAGAGCCAAAAAGTGTAAAATGCGACATTGTTTAATTGGTTCGTTGGTATTTTTACCACCCCGAGACTATAACCGTAAGACAGAGGCAAAGTTGGGGATTCAATTCATAAGTTCGAGGTGGAGGCAAAAGTGGTGAAGTTGACTTTGTCTTGCCACGACGTTAACTAAGGCGCTTCTCGGGAGGCAACCCGATTTTTATTGTTTTAGTCGTTTTTACTTATGTAGTATTACGTAATTTTTCTTGTCATTTTTGTAGGGCGCGGGAAGTTCGAAGTGACGAAATTCATATTGAAGGCATTGCTTCCAGGAACCTATTCATGGTGAAGATAGAAACATGTTGAGGAACCTGTAAGAGGTGTTAAAATTCCATCATCGTCAAGCTAAAACAGTAGTTGCACATACTTAAAAAGCTCACTGGCAGTTGCGAAGGACTTAGCAAATTTCTTGGAAGCATGTTGAAGTGGCTGTATGAGACCTGTAGAGAGTGTCCAAACTGTTGAAGCGATGCGAAAGCACCGCTGTAGTGATCGCTTCCAGAAAGTCTAGATTTTGTTGGCAGCGATATGCAAAGCGTCGCCCTTTGTATCGCTTGACTGAAATAGAATGTTCAAAAATGCTCAAGGCGTTAAGCAGGCGTCGCGCGAGCAGTACTTTGAAACATCACCATGGCGAAGCGTCGCCCATCACTCACAACATATGCTCCAGATTTGTTGGGAGCGGTATCTGGAGCGTCGCTCCCACTGTGGCTTCCTAGTTTGCGATACTTGGATTTTGTTTAAAGCTTAAATCTGCGTAGAAACAGTGCAAGGCGACGCTTCCAAGATCGCTTGATGGAAACAGAGAACTCCAAAACTGGCAAAGCGTTTGTCAGGCGTCGCTTTTGGTCATGTCCAGGTAAGTTTTAGTTATTACGGGTCAATCCTTTGACCCTTTGACCTGCAATATATAAAACAGTACATATTCCTTCTCCCCTGTTTAGAAGAAAGAACAGAAAAAAAAAACAACTAACCCACAAAACGAATGCTTCCTTTACCTGCTAGTCAATCACGCTAACTCCTTCACTGCTACAAAACTGCTGCGGGTAAGTCTCTGCTCTTTTCTTCATCTTCTTACTGCTGCTTCACCTTGGCAGTCTCGTTTCCCCCTTTCCCTTAGTTATAATGTTAAGTTGTATTTGTATGGTTACTTGACTGAACCCTTGTTGGGTCTTTGTTGTTGCTGCTTCTGTGAACCCTTGGCGGGTACTTTGGTTGGTATCTATTGTATGAAAGTCCCATAAAAAATTGGGAGGTTTATCCCCTCCAAATACCAATAAAAGCAGAACACAGAAATAATGAATGAAACATGTTTGATAAAATGCCTAAGTGAGTAAACAGTGATATTTTTGCGAATTCTTGAGTAGCAAGATTTTATATAGGCATAAATTGAATATTATGTTAATTCACATAATCAAATTGGTGGCTTGTATGCTATATCTGACTTGTGAATGAGTTAAAGTTTGCCATAATCCATTGTTAGGCATGAATATGTGCCGCAGCTTGACTGTGCCCATTCCCGCTGCCCCACTATTTTTCTTTTGATTAGTTGTTGATTAGTTAGTTCGTATTACTTCCTTAATAGTATAGTTAGGACTAAGTGTGGGGTCGTTACGACGCCCGTTGATTCCTGTATGTGTAGCCACATGTTCTGCAGGTTTAGGCTATGTCGAGCTCAAGTGTGGGGTATTGCACACCCAATGCATTAAAATGACGACATGCTGGGGGAAGTCTGAGTACCCCTTGCTCTACGGACGATTTGTTGGGTTCGTAATGGAGATGGTGTCACTGCTAGCGCCAAAGGCTAGGTCGTTTAGCCTTCAGGGAAGTTTCTTTTACTCTAGCACTTTATTTTTCTCGCATTGAGGACATTGCTTAGTTTTAAGCGTGGGGTGGCGGAATTCCCAAGTTTTGAGGTTATGGATGATTGTACACTTAGGAATTTAATTTTAGCAATTTTTATTTTTGTCACTTGACTTTATTTTATTTGTTTCTTGCTTTAATATATAAAAAAATGAAAAAAATTTAGAAAACTGATAAAAAATTCCAAAAAGATTTTCTTTTTAATTTTAGTTAGTGGTACATGTCATCCGCCCCGTGGTTTTTCTTATGGCCTCAGTTCTTTTCCATGGGTAGACCTTTGAACCGGGTAATTTTTATTTTTAGGAGTAGTTTAGTAGTAGTAGTTAGTAGAGTATTTTTAGGAAAATTGATAGAATGCTAGGTGCCTTTGGTTTGTTTGATACCGGTGAATTTGGACTTGAGCATTTACTTTTTGTGAATCCCTTTTGGTTTAAAAATTGTGATGCATGCCTAGAAAAAAAATTTGAATGACCTTCTTGAGACGCTTAGGGTCAACTACTTGACTCTTTTGTGAACTATTGTGCCTTAGTGCTTAAATTTCCAAAATTGCGCCTTGTTTGCTTGAACCGAGAGTTGGAATGAAACCATCTGTGTGCCATGTGTGATGTGAGTTATCTTTTCTTATGTTCCGTGCCGCATATTGATGTCTAGAACTTGCCCCGTGTGTGTGCAAAGCAAAATCCTAGGTTTGCTCTAGTCGGGAGATGATACATGCATTTCTTTGATAAGCCCTTTTAGCCTTGATTAGCCTACCCTTTATTATTATCCTTATTAAGCCCTTTTGAGCCTATTGACCTTTTTATTGGCACCCACATTACAAGTCTTATCCCTTTTGTTCGTAATTGTCTTCTTTGTGAACCCTTACTCCTTAGAGCACTTTAATTGAAATATTTTATGTTTGTGGAGTTGTGGTTGGATAAACTAGATGGCTTTTGAGTGGAACCAATGAAAGAAAAAAATATGGTGCATTTTGAAAATGAATCATTGGCAAGGTTGAGAAAAAATTATTGAAAAGAAAAAAAAAATGAAAAAAATAGCGAAAAATAAAGAAAACAAAAAAAAATCCCAATCCTTGCAAGTGTTGTGCAAAAGTAAAGTTGCAAAATGTTTAAAGTTGAAAGGAAACTTTTGGGTGGTTGCTTGGTTGGTTTTGAAAAGAATGGTGGAAAGAAATTTTTTTTTGAAAGTGATGTATTAAAGTGCTTAGGGAGGTAGTCACTATTTTATCCATATTTATCCTACCCGTCCTTTAGCCTACATTACAACCCTTAAAGTTCTAGTTAATCCCGATTGGAGTGAGCTTACATTAGTGGAGTCCTACACTACGGGCAAGCCTATGGTACGTTGTGTGTGGCACGTGAACTTCTTTTTGGAGAGCGAGTGAATTCTTCCTATATTATGTCCCTCATTTATTCTTGAAATATATTATTTGTGTGATATTTGGGACGCTCTCTTGATTACTTTTGGTGAGGGCACATGGTTTGCGCTAGATAGGTGAAGTTATTGACTTCTTGGTTGAGTGAATGGGTGTGATTTTGTGAAAGCTTGGTTTCATTGAGTCGGTTTTTAAGATTGAGATGTCTTGAGTTGGTTGTTCTAGTGTTTTGTAATGTGATGAGTTTTGGCATGTTGAGGGTCACATGGTATGTATATGCACTTGTCTAATGGTCGGTATCAACCATAATCATAGGTAGACCTGTTCTATTGAGTGTTGAGATCTAGTTGGGAAATTGGGTTTTGATGACTGCTCGAGGGCGAGCAAAGATCTAAGTGTGGGGTGGTGATGTTTGGTGATATTTGCCTATTTTACCTTAATATCTTCTCACATTTTGGCACATTACGCGCTCGTTATATGTGATAATTGTGTTTCTTGTGCTCACTTATCGTATTTGTGATTTTAGGAATGGTGCGGATGAATTCGAAACAAGAACAATCAAATTGGAGTTAATGGACACATTGGAAGCTATGGTGAAAGCAAGGCTTCCAAGAAAGCCCTAAAGAGTTGGAAGCTATACTGGGAGCAACATGAACCTAAAATAATGATGGTCTAACGTGAAAGACTTAATTTATAACGGCTCATCATTGATCCTTTTTATTGCATCATTCAATGCAAAGCTCAACTGAAAATCAGAATTGATTCGGTGTTTTCCTTTATCCGTTTCATATATGTGTTTTAAGGGTGAATTGAGTGGAAGAAGAAAGTGAAAGTACAAGAGGGGGGGTGAATTGTAATTTATCTGTCGATACAGTTGACTTAAGCAGTTTGTAGTCGACTAAGCAGAGTATATATAAACTTAAGCAAATTGTAAAAGATAAGGGAAGAAGGAAGACAAAGGATTTTTATACTGGTTCAGAACCAAAAGGTTCCTAATCCAGTCCCCTTGGGTCACAAGGGAGTATCTCTCTTATCAAGGCTCTTAGTAACACAGAGTACAACGGATGGTTTATCGTTCACCACAAACGTCTCTATCACAGATGGTTTTTACCACTCGATTACCATCAACGTATTGTTTGGTTTATAGCTCACCAAACTAACTTCTGTTTGACACTACTATTACCTCTACAAGAAACTCTCCTTCTTTTTTTTTCTAACACTGACCACTCACTTGTTACAGTATTTTTGCAAAGTAAAAGTATGGAGAAAATTAGACAGTAGAATAGAAGCGTAAGCCATAGACTGAAATCTTCTGGAATATATAGAGGCTTGTAAGGAGGCAGCACATGATCGAGGAAATCAGTGAAAGCGCGGATCACGGGAGCTATCTTTGGAGGCGAGATTCTGAGAGATTGGACCCAAGAGATTTAATTCTTGGGAGGTATAAATACCTTCCAAGAATACGGTTGAGCCTTAAAGAATCAATCCCTTAATCAAAGGGATGCCTTCCTAAATCAGCTGTAACGAACAACCTAGGCAAATCCTTTCCTTAGTTGGCTTTGTATGGGGATCCTGCAACTCACACACACATTAGCAACTGAATATCTTTATTTTTCATAAATCAAAAACATAAGTTCAACAATCTCCCCCTTTTTGATGATGACAAATAGTTGGTGCACGTTTTTAAGTCGACTCCCCCTGAGTGATTGAGATGGAACACAGCTGACTGATATCCTGAAAAAAGAAAGCACAGGAGACATATGTATAGCAGGGGAACTCCCCCTGACTAAAAGACTATTAGCATAGTCGACTAGAACCTGCATTCACAAAAGTTTTCCAGGAGAAACTAAGGACTCCCAGTTAGTAAGAGTTAACAGGCATAAGACTAAAAAGCATAACAGTTGTCTTCCCCCCCTTTGGCATCAGCAAAAACAGAGGGGGGGAAGGAGTAGCAAAAGAGGTTTATATGTACAGACCCAAATTAAAAGCATAGTCTAGCGGGGGGCAAGAAAGTAGGTGAGAGTGTTCACAACATTATCTGTCATCCTGTCAAGTTTAGTCTGAACATCATTTGAGAGAGTGTCAATGCGTCCCTGAATATCGGTGGAGATGGCATCTAGGCGAGCATGAAGCCTACGAACAGCAGCATCAGAGCTTGTCACAGTTGTATCCAATTTGAGGCTGAATCTCCCAACATCCATCTTGACTTCGTTCACCTCTTCTGCTGCTTTGTCTTCCTTAAGGTGCAGACTGAGTAGTAGGTCAATGATGTCTTTGACATCCTCTGCAGATTTTTGAGGAGGCAAAGAGGGGCTAGTTGGCCGGGAAGGACCAGCTTGATCACCAAGGGGCTTGACAGCCTTAGCCTCCTTTCTTACCCATTTCTCATCAATATGAATATAGCCCATGGAAGCAAAACCACGAGAATTGTAACAAGCACTCACAGACACAGTTTTCCAAGCAGAGGTATCAACACGATAAAAATGTAAAATTCTAGAAATCAGAAGTCCATAAGGTAGTGAAGCACAGTCAGCAATACTTTCTAGTATATACTCAATTATCCAAGCACCAAGGTCCAATTTTTTGTTCGTTAAAAGACAGTAAACAACCAGAGTGTCACGCTGAGAGAGAGAGCTAAGGGATCCAGTTCGGGGCAGCAGAGTAGTACCAACAATGTGAGCAAGAACACGCACAGAAAAAGGCAAGTCTAGAGGACCTAAGTGACCATCAGGGATATCATCAGATTTTTCACACAGGCATGCTTTTGCTTGTTCAAAAGTAACTTCAAAATCAGACGGCCAAGAGTTTTTGAAGAAAACAGAATAGCCAGAGAACTTACAGCCCAAAATTCGACAGAGGATCTTTTTGGTGATAACAATTCTTGTGTTAAGGACCATAGTTTCAATGCCATCACTAGGACAAGGGCGAAGGTTTGCATAGAACAATCTTACCAGGTCTTCAGGGACATCAACAGGGTCAGAAGAGAAGAAATTTTTCCAAGTTTTGTATTCCGAGAAGGAGTAGGAAAGTTGGAAGTGGTATTCTCAGAGTGGTCGGAGTCAATGTGAACTGGGGTGGAAGGGTTTTGAGTTTTTGTCTTAGCACGTTGGCTACGACGAGTAGAGATTGTGGATTTTTTTGCCATGGGAGAAGAGATGGAGAGTAGGGTTGAGAGAATATGGTGATGAAGTGAATCAGGAAAAAGGTCTTTTTAAGTAGTTGAAGAGAGTGAAAAGGTCGAAGAAGGTGGAGGGTGTGAGTGAGATATGAAAAGGCGTGAAGGAAAGTGATAGTGATGGGAAAGGGCACTGCAAGCGTCAGGGAAGTAGATCGACGTGACTTCTCTGAGAGTCTTGGAAAATAAAACAGACGGCTGTAATAATGACAAGTAATAATGACAAGGCAGGTGGTTATAAGTAAATATACATATACATGGTAAGAAATAAAACTGATGAAAAAGAAAATATTTTTTGGATTTTTTAATTTTGGAAAAAAAATGAATGCATGCGTGAAAGAGGAAAGAAAAATTATGCATTTGAACAGGGATCTGAAATAATTCCAAGTAGATCTCTTAGAGTGCAAAAATGATCTTCAAGCAAGAGTTTTGTAAAAATATCTGCTAATTGAAAATCAGTACTAACGAATGCAATATCAATGTCACCTAGTTGAATATGATCACGGATAAAATGATAACGAACATCAATATGCTTAGTTCTAGGATGATTAACAGGATTGTAGGATAATTCAATGGCACTAGTATTATCACATAGAATAGAGATAGGTTTAAAGAACAAGTTATAATCAGATAGTTGAGTAGCCATCCAGAGAAGTTGAGTGCAACAATGTCCTAGTGCAACATATTCTGATTCGGCAGTTGAAAGAGCAGTGCAATCTTGCCTTTTGCTATGCCAGGAGACAAGAGATTTTCCTAAGAAAAAACTTGCCCCACTGGTGCTTTTTCGATCAACCCTGTCACCTGCGTAGTCAGCATCTGAGAAACCAATGAGATCAAAGTGTTTTGTGAAGGGATACCACAGACCATAAGAAATAGTTCCAGCAAGATAGCGTATAATTCTTTTTACTGCAGTTAGATGAGAAACTTTAGGAGCTGACTGGAATCTAGCACATTTACATACAGCAAACATGATATCTGGTCAACTAGCAGTTAAGTAGAGAAGAGAGCCAATCATACCTCTGTAGACAGTGGAATTTACACTAGTACCTTTTTCATCTCTTACCAGATGAGTGGCTGGACTCATAGGAGTTTTAGCCACGTTGGCGTCTGCCATGCCAAATCTTGTAAGCAATTCCTTTGTGTACTTGGATTGGTTGACAAAAATTCCTTCTTGATGCTGTTTGATTTGGAGTCCTAGGAAGCAAGTCAACTCCCCCATCATACTCATTTCGAATTCTCCCTGCATCAGGATCTCAAACTTCTTGCATAATTGGGCGTTAGTACTTCCAAAAGTTATGTCATCAACATATACTTGAATGATCAAAATATCGTTAGATGTCTTTTGAATGAATAGAGTTTTGTCACTTTTGCCTCTGGAAAAACCGTGACTTAGTAGGAAAGAGCTTAACCTTTCATACCAAGCCCTCGGAGCTTGTTTGAGGCCATAAAGAGCTTTGGAGAGTTTGAATACATGATGAGGAAAATTTTTATTTTCAAAACCAGGGGGTTGTTTAACATATACTTCCTCTTTTATAAATCCATTTAGAAACGCACTTTTCACATCCATTTGAAAGAGTTTGAATCGTTTGAAAGAAGCAAAAGCAAGCAACATACGAATGGATTCAAATCTAGCTACAGGGGCGAATGTCTCATCGTAGTCGACTCCCTCTGTTTGGGAGTAGCCTTGAGCGACTAGACGAGCCTTGTTCCTTACCACCTTACCTTCTTCGTTCAGTTTGTTTCGAAAGACCCATTTGGACCCTATGATAGACTTCTTTTTGGGTCTTGGAACCAACTTCCAAACCTCGTTTTTGTCAAACTGATCAAGTTCTTCTTTCATCGCTTGAACCCATGATTCATCTTGTAGAGCTTCGTCAATTCTTTTGGGTTCAATCTGCGAGATAAAAGCAATGTTAGAACTATGAGCTCTTCTGGTTTTCATACCTTCCCTTGGATCGCCAATGATGTATTTCTGAGGGTACTCGGGATCACTTTTCCATTCATTTGGAATAACAAAGTCGAGATTCCTTGGTTCTTCATCAATAGTTGACTCATTTTCCTCACTAGTCGACTCAGATTCTTCAGAAGTCTGAACTTCTTTTTGAGCTTCAGTATTGAGTGGTTTTTCTGAGATGTGAGGGTGAAATGGGATCTCGTCTTCATCATCTGCAGAAACTCCTTTCTCGACTGTTTTTAAAAGCATCATCAAAAACAACATGCATGGATTCTTCAACAGATAAAGTACGCTTATTAAATACTCTATAAGATCTACTAGTGTTGGAGTAACCTAGAAAAATGCCTTCATCACTGCGAGGATCGAATTTTCCAAGATTGTCTTTGCCATTATTATGAATAAAGCATTTACACCCAAAAGGATGAAAGTAACTTATGTTTGGCCTTTTACCTTTCCATAGCTCATAGGGAGTTTTCTTGAGAATAGGACGGATGAGACATCTATTAAGAATGTGACAAGCTGTACTTACTGCTTCAGCCCAAAGATGATTTGGGAGGGAGTGTTCTACCAGCATGGTTCTTGCCATATCTTGAAGAGTTCTATTCTTCCTCTCGACAACACCATTTTGTTGAGGAGTGCGGGGAGAGGAGAAATTGTGAGTGAGCCCATGAGTATTGCAGTACTCTTCAAAGATCTTGCTTTCAAATTCTCCTCCATGATCACTTCTAATGGTGGTGATGAAATATCCCTTTTCTCTTTGCACTTTCTTGCAGAAAACTTCAAAACTAGCAAACGCATCATTTTTATGTGACAAAAACATGACCCATGTGAATCTAGAGAAATCATCAACAATTACTAATGCATACTTCTTTCCATTTATGCTAGCAGTTCTAGTTGGCCCAAACAGATCCATGTGAAGAAGTTCAAGTGGCTTTGAAGTAGAAACAATGTCTTTGCTTTTAAAAGATGTTCTAGTTTGTTTACCTAGTTGACATGCATCACATACATGGTCTTTAGAGAAATTTAGTTTTGGTAAACCAATAACAAGATCATGCTTTGAGAGTTTTTCAATTAAAGACATGCTTGCATGACCTAACTTTCTATGCCAAACCCAAGGATCATTAGTAATAGATGCAAGGCAGAGATGCTTACTTGAGGAGGTATTGTCGTTATTCAAAACATAGATATTGTTTTCTCTTACGCCAGAGAGAACATCTTTACCTTTGTTATCATGGATGATGCACCTACTAGATTCAAACTTTACCTTGAACCCTCCATCACATAGTTGACTTATGCTGAGAAGATTGTGTTTGAGTCCTTCCACAAGAAACGCATCTTTGATATCACAAGAGGGGTTCAGAGAGATGATGCCTATTCCCGATGATCTTTCCTTTTGCATCGCCTCCAAAACGTACAGAGCCTTCATCAAAACTTGTGACTGATTTGAAAAGCTGTTTGTCACCAGTCATGTGACGGGAGCATCCACTATCTAAAAACCATTTTCCCAGTTTTGCCCTTTTCTTGTGGAGTCCCTGCAGTATGACAGTATTAAAAGGTTTTAGGTACCCAAGCTTGCTTGGGTCCTTGGGGGTTAGTGTTAGAGGTGCCAGCCTCGGCTTTAGCTTTTGGTCTCCAAATCCATATTTCAGGATTCTTCTTGTAGCATTTCCTTTGAACGTGGCCAACCTCACCACAATGAAAACATATAGGTACATTTTGAGATTGAGAACTAGAAGAGGTAGGAGTAATAGATCTAGCAGATTTATATGAGTTAGAAGATCTATCAGAGTGATAGCTTTTGGGCCTTCGAAGTCTGCTTAGTTTAATTCTAAGTTGTTCCATCTCCTCTTTTAGAAATTCATTTTCAGTTTCTACTACTTCTAGTTTCATTTCCCATTCTTCCTTTTCTTTAGTTAGCTTTTTGATTACTTTGAGAGCTTTCTCAAGTTCATCAAGGGCTTCATTGAGGTTTTTAGAGTTTTCAGTGCAAAGATCACAACATACCTCATTTGTGTTAGCCATAAAACATATGTTTGCTACATCTTCAGTTTCAGTATCGGCTGCTTCATCTTCACTCCAGGCTGAGTACGATCTGTTCTTTCCTTTTCTTTTCGCTTCTGGACAGTTGTTGGCAATATGTCCTTGCTTTCCACATTCATAACAGCGTCCTTCAGCTTTATAGTTGGTTTGCTCCTTCCTGAAGGGAGCCTTATTTCTACGGAACTGTCTTCTTCTATTGAGAAGGCCATTTATGTTTCTGGACATCATAGCAAGCTGTTCCTGTATGTCGTTTTCTTCAGCTTCATGTTCATAGTCGACTTCTTCAGTGATAGTACTGAAGGCTACAGCCTTTTTCTTCTCCTCTTGAGTGTTGCGATTTAGATGAGTTTTCTCAAAGGCAATCAAGTCACCTCTGAGTTCGTCATAGGTGAGTTTATTAAGGTCACTGCTTTCAATGTTGATAACTTTTGGTTGCCAGGATGTTGGGAGGCTTCTTAAAATCTTCCTGATTTGTTGACCGCTAGTGTAGACCATTCCAAGATCTTTAAGCTCTCCAATGATCTTGCTGAACCTGGCAAATATATCTTCAGCAGATTCTCCTTCTTTCATTTGAAATAGCTCATATTCATAGACAAGGAGATTTATTCTTGTTTCCTTGACTTTGCTGGTACCTTCATATGTAACCTCCAATTTATCCCATATTTCTTTCGCAGTATCACAACTAGAAATCTTCTCCCATTGCTCACCACTTATAGCATTGTAGAGAATATTCACAGCTTTGTAATTCAATTGAATTACTTCCCTTTGTTCATCAGTATAGTCATCCATATCGAGGGGATCCGAGGTTTCAGTTGTCTTATCTTCCTTCTTGGTAGTGGCAATAGTTGGAATGGTATAAGGACCTTTCTTGATGACATGCCAGACCTTCAAGTCGACTGACTTGACATAGGTTTCCATGCGAATCTTCCAGTGGCTGTAATGTTTCCCATTGAAGTAGGGAGGCCGGGTGGCAGAAGTTCCCTCTTGCAATAGGGCACTATTGACAACGTGTGCAGACATGATCTTTACTCACTTGCTGTAAGGCAAACACAAATAAAATGTGAGACCAAGCTCTGATACCAATTGAAAGTACAAGAGGGGGGGTGAATTGTAATTTATCTGTCGATACAGTTGACTTAAGCAGTTTGTAGTCGACTAAGCAGAGTATATATAAACTTAAGCAAATTGTAAAAGATAAGGGAAGAAGGAAGACAGAGGATTTTTATACTGGTTCAGAACCAAAAGGTTCCTAATCCAGTCCCCTTGGGTCACAAGGGAGTATCTCTCTTATCAAGGCTCTTAGTAACACAGAGTACAACGGATGGTTTATCGTTCACCACAAACGTCTCTATCACAGATGGTTTTTACCACTCGATTACCACCAACGTATTGTTTGGTTTATAGCTCACCAAACCAACTTCTGTTTGACACTACTATTACCTCTACAAGAAACTCTCCTTCTTTCTTTTCTAACACTGACCACTCACTTGTTACAGTATTTTTGCAAAGTAAAAGTATGGAGAAAAGTAGACAGTAGAATAGAAGCGTAAGCCATAGACTGAAATCTTCTGGAATATATAGGGGCTTGTAAGGAGGCAGCACATGATCGAGGAAATCAGTGAAAGCGCGGATCACGGGAGCTATCTTTGGAGGCGAGATTCTGAGAGATTGGACCCAAGAGATTTGATTCTTGGGGAGGTATAAATACCTTCCAAGAATACGGTTGAGCCTTAAAGAATCAATCCCTTAATCAAAGGGATGCCTTCCTAAATCAGCTGTAACGAACAACCTAGGCAGATCCTTTCCTTAGTTGGCTTTGTATGGGGATCCTGCAATTCACACACACATTAGCAACTGAATATCTTTATTTGTCATAAATCAAAAACATAAGTTCAACAGAAAGTGAGGAGAAAAGGCCAAAAAAAAGAAATCTTGGCCAAAGAGCTATATATATATATATATATATATATATATATATTCCGCGCTAGCCTCGCTAGCTAACGTTTTTCAGCTGGCTGTCATGTTAGTTGTAAAACGGATCAAAGATAAAAATGATAAATGTATAATTACTGGATATCCTGGTGACAAATAATTGTATTTAAGTTTAAAAAAGAATGACATAAAAAATAAATAGGAGATGGCCAGTCCTTAATTGAGTCAATTAAACCTACATATAACTGAATTGTGACATTTTGAGAGGGAAACCTTTGGATGAAATTAAAAAGTACTTCCTTTGTACTACTTTAATGCCATGATCACTAATGTTTAAAACTCTACACTATAGGTTAACAAAAGTAATACTATATAGTAAAACATTTAATCCTTTCTCCCTTCCCCACCGACTGTCTCTTAGCTCTCACTTTCGTGTTTCCTTTGATAATTACTTTTAACTATGCCTCTTTATGTAATAGCCTCATAGTATTTGTTTATTTAGTCTTTTTGCGAGTACTATATATTATCCTACTATGTCTATGTAGCCTATTGTCTTAGGAGTTGTTTACTTCAAGAACAAGACAATGGCCCCGTTTGGGTGGGCTTATAGTAGCTTTTAAGCACACTTTTACTTATTTTAAAAATAAGCAGTTACATGTTTGGATAGAAGTGCTTAAGCTGAAAAAAAGTTGTTGAAGTATTTGGTAAAAAGTATTGATAAGCATACTTTTTCTATTGGTTCTAATTGTATGAAATACAAAATAATTTGTTTCCGCAATACACTTTTAATTATATAATGATTATATTAGATAATTTTTAATAGTTAATATAAATTATCCATACAATTAGTAGTTATCCATACTTATTTTTTTTTTTTTTTTTTTTTTTAGCGAAATCCAACTAATCTTATAGCTTAGTGGCTAGTTTTATTAATAATAAAATAAATCCCTCAAGAGGACAATACAAAGTAAGGGGGGCCAAACCGTACCTTACATCATCCTATCGAGGTACAACCTCACTCCTAGCCCGAGTGCAAAAAATACGAACTCGCCAGCACCAAATACGCTATGATCATCACAGAGTTAATAATACACTCTGTGATGATATTACATGTGATGATACTAACATAATGAAACAATATAAATGCTAAGAAGAAAGTGGAATCATGCAATCCACACTTCCTTTTACAAGTAATAAAATGCAAAATGTAGAACGGCCCTACTATGCTAACTTGAAAAAATGCTACTTGTGGCTCTCTATCTCGATCATAAATGCTAACCATCATTTCTTCAACTTGTTGGACCAAAATCCTAGCTCTCTCCATTGGAAATCCAAGCTCGAACCAAACAATTCCACCCCACGAAAACACCCCAAAGCAACAAACAAACGAAACAAACCAGTTTGCCTAGCGCTTTGGGGCGCGCGCCGCGGGGCTAACCGCGCCCATGCAATTTTCACAACGCCGTGCCTTCGTAGGCGCGGCGCAAGGCAAAAGCGGACGAAAAATTGGAGGATCTGGTTGGGCTGGCGCGGCAGGGGGCGCGGCGCGCCACCAGGGTGCCCAGAATTCCTGAAATCGTCTCCAACGCCTGAAATGATCCATGCACCAAGTACCAGCTGTTCCAACCATAAATCACTGAAATTAATATTAAACAAAGCTTGGAAGAACCAAAAATGTCCATTCCAAAGCCTTGCATAAATCCATTCCAATCACCATGAATTTTAACCATGAAAATACCTACAAAAACGAACACAAAGTTAGCCAAAAAAGCCTCCATGCTCTCCTCCCTAAGGACTCGAGCATGAAGGAAAGTTCCACCTCCCTTGTGTCCAACCACTCCTCCTCTACCTATTGATGTATTCATTGACAACCCGAGGTTTTCGACCCCGCCCTCCTAGTTGACTTCCTTTCACCTATAGGAGGCGGAGCGCTTTTATCTCTTCTTCCCCGAGTCTGCTTTACCTTCTTCATGTGCTCAGCCACCCTTTGAGGAGATAAATCAGCCTTCGCAGCAGCATTCACATAATTTTGAGCCGTGGACTCAGTGTCCAGCTCCTCATCCTCACCAATATCCACCTGCTGCTCAGGCTTATCAAACAAATGCGCCAAATGTGGCGTAGGCTCAAAATTTTTTGCAACCAGCTGCGCATTCTTGCTTCTAGAACTATAATAGGCTGCTCTCAACAACTCATTCTCGCTCTGCCTACCTCATGACAACATCGGGCCAGCATTAACCACATCCAACAACTTACCAGGACCTACCTGCGCCTTTTCAGGACTACCCTGTGGCTTTTCAGCAATAGCCTTTTTCGGACTTGCAACATCTTCTGTATTGTCAGATTCATCACCCTTGACAGTACTATCCCTTGACAGAAAACCCTCTAGCCCTATGTATTCATTAGTCGGATCTTCTTCATAATGTTCTGTAAAACCAACATAAGTATCACCGTAATCCACCAAATCTTCATCCTCCTCTGAATCTGCCACCTCCAGGTCATCACCATTTTTCTCAACTCCTTCAGTGGCCTTGATTTCCATAGAGTTAGATGGCACTTCCTGCTGGGAAGTGTTTTCAAACACAGGAACAGCAGAAACAGGACCTCCCTGCGGAGCTATTACACCAACTAATTCATCCTGATTTTTCTGCTGAAGCTGATGATTAGCCAACTGTTTCCCATCATTACCTGCAGATTTAGCAGCCCATGTCTGTTTTACCCAGTCCTTAGTAGATTTAGGCAAAGGAATATTACCTTTCCCAGCTGATTTTTGAGCTGCAGGACCATCCTTTGCTGCACTTTTCTGAACGCCCTGCGTTGCTGAATTTCTCTGATCCTTGCTTGCTTGACCATCATCTGTTGCCTCAACTATAGCCTTGTTGCCCAAATTACCAGCATCCTGATTTTCCACCTCCTGCAAAGCTGCAAATTTGTTAGCCCCAGCCTGAACCAAAGCCAACTCGCCACCAGCTTTCGCACCAACTTTTGAATTTTTATCATTGACGTTCTTGGCTTTCTTCTTTGTTGCTTCCCTCCATTCACCTGCATTGTTCACATTACCAACAGTCTTACCACTAGTCAGTATACGCAGAGGAGGTGCTGGAACCACAGCATTAGCCTTTGCCACATCAACATTTGAATCCCGAGCCTCATTACCATTATCATTACGCTTCTCCCATAGCTCCGGATGAATTACCTTACAATTGTTTTCATCATGACTCTGCAACCTACAACTTTTGCAATACAAAGGCAGATGATTATACATAATATCTACCCATGTAGAGGTTATCTCACCAGTGTCATCATACTTCTCATTGATCAAAACACGGGAAGGGTGTTTTGCCAACAAGTCCAATTCAACCTTGACCCTGGCACAACTTGGTCTGGTCTTATTCAAAGTTGCAGTATCAACTTTCAATGGTGTACCAACAGCAGAAGCAATAGAAAAAATGAACTCTGTTGCAAAAAAGTTAGGAAGCAGGTTTGGAAAGCTAATCCATGCCAGAGCCATTGAAGTCTCAACATCAGGCTTCCAATGTCTAGTCCACTTCAATGATCGCATAGGAAAAGATCTGCCTCTAAATTTAATCCAGTACGCAGGTGTTGACAGAAAATTAACATATTCATACTTAATTAGGGCTTTGGTTTGGAGGGTATTTTTGAAATTATAAATATATATTAGGGATAGATAAGTAAAAAAATATGGTCAAACCATATAGATTTTTAAGTAAAAAGCCATAAGTTGGGATTTCCCAACTTATGACTTTTTACTTATTTGGCTTAAAATAAGTTGGTTTTTTAACTATAACTAAACACCTAAACAAGCTAAAAGGGCTTAAAAGTAAGTCAAACCTACTTTTAAGCCCACCCAAACACGCTCAATGTCTCAAATGGAGCAAAACAGATGCTCTTTGTCTAAATATGGATGATATAGATAACAATAATTAATCATAAAAATATTTACCTCAATAAATCTGACAAGTAGACAATGAATAAATTAACAAGTAAATGGATTATATCTCAGATCTACTAAACAAGTATTATCCCAAAAATATGTTGGGGTTTTGAATAGTTGTGAATGGAAAAAGGCATCATAAGCACATTTTGTAGAAAAAATTTCACACCTTTTCATCACACACATTCTTTTATTTCTCCTCTCTTCTCGAGTCGTGTGATTTGCTCTGTTTCCTTTGAATTCGCTGTTTACTGTGATTTGAATTACCGCTATCACAGTAACGGTAATTCCATTCTATTCTGGGAGAAATTAATCCACAAACCTTGGTAACGATGAGGGGATTAGATTTCTTAACGAGAGGCATTGTATACTGTTGGCTCGGAATTTTTCTACTTCATCTCTTTCTGGTTTACTGTTTATTATCGAAAGTGCAAATTCTAACCATCTTAAGAAATCTAATTTTTTTTATTTTGTTCTGCTAATCACTAATAAACTGTTGTGGAGATTAAAATCTGAAAGATTTTCTACTCCTATTTCGGTTTGAAGATTAAAAACTTCGTCGTTGTGTTAAAACACTCTGAAGATTAAACAATTCACCGACTTATTATAAGACTGTGGCATATTCCAATAAAGAGAATTGGCGAACCAGTATACTAGAGAAGTACAATTCGACGTAACTCCATGTCAATGACAAAGTCCGAATCCAGATTGAAACTTATAGAAGCGTCTGGAAATTGCGAACGTTGGATTTGCCAAACGTTGTGCACTAATCGTGGTCTTGGAAGGTAGAAAAGAATGTCTATGTGTTGGAGAAGAATGATGGAGTCTTTACTCACAAATCGTAAAGCCATTAATACCATTCTCATGGTTAGCATCATTCTAGTCTGTTTCCATGAATTTTATGATTATGTCTATGAGATGACCTAAGGAGAAGGATAATAAAAATGCCTTATAAGTCAAAGTAGGAGTGAATCCAATTTTTTGTGTAAAGACATCTTAGAAGGATAATAAAAATGCCTAATGTTCTGGTCCATGAAATAAAGAGAAAGAAAGTAGCACGGGAATTGGTGAAAATTCATATGAACAATCATAAAAGTTGGTCTGAGATATCTCAGAAATACAGTGTTCATTTTGACGATTTGGCATCCTAAGCCAAGTTGTGAAATTATGAGTAAAAGTGATACTCTAAGAATTATGAAATCTACACTGCTTTCTCTGGAGACACCTAAGGAAAAGAAATATTGCAACTTTTGGAGTGAGGGGCTATTTCATGGAAGTACCCGAAGACATTACTAATTTCCTTTGAGGAAATAAAATATCACACATCAAAGAATGATTTGAGAAGAAAATAAAAATCGATTTCTAGCTTCTTAACTTCACTTAATTTATTATTTATATGAATTTCTACCATTAGATATTTTTGAAATTTATGTTCATAAATGCTAGGGTAGATGATCAATATATGATATTCAAAGTATATTTTATTTGATGTGATAATGGATTATACCGGCCAGGTGATTGAAGTTTAGTGCTGTTATCAAAGAAAAATTGTTTAGTAAGTAAACAATATGGTAGCATGCAATATTAAAATTGAGTAATTGAAAGAAATTTCAAGATTATTGAGATCATGAAAAGTAAAAGGAAAAAAAAAGGAAAAAGGGCAGAACTCCTCCTACTCTTTTGCTGTGTGGTTTATCTGGAAAAAAAAAATTACACTCTATGTCAGTGTAGGGAACATTTTACTAAAAAAAAAATATATATATATATATATATATTTCCATTTTTCCATATATAGCAACATTTTTTCAAATGCTGCCAAACATAGCATAATGAAAAATAAACCCTAACCCTAACTTTCCACTCCCTTTCTCTCTCTTCCCTCTCTTCCCTCTACCTTCCCCCCTCTGACTGGTCGGCGGCGCCACTGCCCGCCACCTATTCCCCATCGCCGGAGTTCCCCTACCCCATCCCCGTCATCACAGCGCCCCATCGCCAGAGTTATTCCCCAGATCTGGTCGTTTTTCTACAGCACCTCTGCAGCGCCGGCGCTGCCCTTCTCCGACGCTGGTGTTGCTTATGTAAGCACTGGACGGGAGATACAGAACCGCAACACCGCCTCTCCGGAGATGCTGTTCCCTGGTGGCGCTGTTGCTAGTTTTTTTTTTTTTTGGTTAGTTTTGTAGTGGTACACGGCGGATTTACGGTAGTGGTATATGTTTGGTGTTTATTGATTGTAGGAATGTATTACATGTGTATTTTCATTATATGTGCAGTGTATGCACTGTGTATACAGTGAATATATATTGGACATACAATGATATACATTTGACATACAATAATATACATTTGACATACAATAAATGTATTTGGGTTATCCATTTTGTATATGGTGTGTATGTCCGGTGTAGGAATGTGCACACACTAACCATACAACAAATATACACCAATTGAATGGGTGTATGCCTAATGTCCATACAATAAAAATACACAACATATACTCAAAAAAAAAAAAAAAACACCCTTTTCTGGCGGCCGGAGGCGGCAGCTATCTTGTGGCAGTCATGGGGGCGGTGGATGGAGGGTTGATTGATAGTTAAGGAGGGGAATCTAGGGTTTTATATGTATTTTGCTATGTTTTGAAAAAAAATATTGATATGTTTTGAAAATAGGAAAATATTGATATTTTTGTGTAAAAAAGATTGTTAACTTGTATAGTTTTGTAAATTACCCAAAAAATATGCTTGGCATTTTGGATACGATATGGTTGGCCTTTGTTTTAATACGCCTAAGCCTTAAAAGTCAATGCAACTGATAAATTATTCCTTGTAATGTAGAGGCAATATAATAATAGATGCAGTTCAACTTTGCCACATCATGTTTGCTCTTCCTTTTTTCTTACTTATATGATGACATTGATACCTACGATATTAGTGGTTACAGACCACTAAAAATTGAAACGTTGGAGTGGTTTTGCCGTTAATTAAAAGAAATAGAAAAGGCACATGAACCATTTGAAATGTGGGGTTGTTTGGTTTATGTATGACAAAGGTCGATGTTAGACTTAATGTCTATACTATGTAGAAGATATAGACGATATGAATATGAACCCATGAATCCTTTGTGGATATTGGCATGGTAGTTGGTGAAATCATGACTTGTTCATCTTGGTGATGGCTAGTCGATGAAACTACCAATTTGATGGCTGGTCTTGTATTTTTTTTTTTTTTTTGAAAGGTTGTATTCTTTCATGAAATGGTGTCACTTATAAGATCGTGGTTTTTCATGAAAATATGTATTTATTGAAAGAAAACTATTTGTATAGACATGATCGTTCACAAACTGGTTTATCAGTCTATAAAGCGGTAAACCAACCGATGATATTAATAAAATCTAATATCAAGTTGGATTTAAATGGTGAACCAACCAATGACAATTATACATTCCATATCATGTTGGATTTGTAAAATGAATGAAGGTGCGATAATTTGGCATCAAATAAATTGTATTCCGTTATGAGATGAGAATAAATAACACACAAATGCTAGGAAAAGGCTGAAATGATTGAAAAATCTATTTAATGAAAAGGTTGTTGCCACAGCTGATGCAACTATTTCCAGCTACCGTGATGCTAAATTATGAATTGCCAATAACCGCTCTATAATAAAAGCAATAGTCAAGCAGAAATTAGACGGGCTGAGAGCTCTACGTATAACAGGAAATATTTACATACGACGAGGATATAAAACCGTTAGACAACTACTCTCTAGGGGATTATCACTATTGACATCGTAAGGTCAAGTGATAATGTGTTGGATCCGCTTATAAAAGGCCTAACTAGAGAGGTAATAGAGGTCATCAAAGAAAATGTGACTATGGCCGGGGACAAGTGACTCATGACGATAACTCTACCTAGAAGACTGGAGATCCCAAGATCTAGGTTGACACGACCCAGAATCCGGCTAGGCCATGCGGGCACCCGACATCCTCCCCTAGATCCATCGGGCCAACCCTTACCAATTAAATTAGGAAAATAAATATAATTCAATTCATAAATAAGAAAAAGACTTAGAAAAAGTACAAACATACTGATACCTCTAAGTTGTACAAAGGAAATTACAGCTGACTACCCAACATACTAGGTTTAGGGCTATCCAGACTAGACATCTAAGAGTACAAAAGAAGACAGATACCTCCTGAAGGGAGCAAAATACAACTGAAATAATAAACATAAAACTGGTGGCCATCCGGAATAAAAGCTGGCTCACCCTGACAGCTGAAGTCGTCTTCGCTCCTTAACAACTTGGCGAACCCAATCCTGGAGCGAACCTGCCGAAACGAGATAAATAGACAAGAAACAAAAAAAGAAACAAGGGTGAGTCAAAAGGACTCAATAAGTAGGGCCGACAAGCCACCTCAAAGAATAGGATAGCTAGCCAGGGAAAAAAAGAAACAGATAAACCAAATTCCTCTTATTAAAATTATAAAAAGGCAGAGCCAGATAATAAATGGAAACACGTATGAAACCATAAACTCATAAAAAACTAGAGACATAAGATAGACAGAACATATAGGTATTCTGAACACATCAACAATCAGAAATACATCTTATTATATGTAGATATTGTTGCGGCGTGCAACCCGATCCATATACTTATAATGTTGTGGCGTGTAACCCGATCCATATATCTATACTGTTGCGGCGTGCGACGAAATGGAATGAATGCAGTAAGATGCAATGTAGTCACATGTGCCAAATAGATGGAGCGGAATCCTCCTGCTCCTAGGGCGGAATTCTCCCACCCTCAATATGATGCAATGGAGAAGAATCCTCCTGCTCCTAGGACGGAATCATCCTACTCTCAATATGATGCAATGGAGCGGAATCCTCCTGCTCCTAGGGCGAAATCATCCTACCCTCAATAAGATGCAATGGAGCGGAATCCTCTTGCTCCTAAGGCGGAATCCTCCTACCCTCAATATGATGCAATGGAGCGGAATCCTCCTGCTCCTATGGCGGAATCCTCCTACCCTCAATATGATGCAATGGAGCGGAATTCTCCTGCTCTTATGGTGGAATCCTCCTACCCTCAATATGATGCAATGGAGCGGAATCCTCCTACTCCTAGGGTGGAATCCTCCTACCCTCAATATGATGCAATGGAGTGGAATCCTCCGGCTCCTAGGGCGGAATCCTCCTACTCTTAATATGATGCAATGGAGCGGAATCTTCCTGTTCCTAATATAATATAAAGCTGAGGTGGAATACTCCTGCACTCAGTATATGTCGTAGCAGCCCAAGACCAGAAAACATAATACATATGAATGCGATATGATACAATAATAACCCTTCATTGGCGCGGGACTCTCATCGACAGCCGGGAAGTATATGTCAACTCACAGCCAGAGTATAATGCTCAGATCCTTAATTCAATACCCACAACAGGACATAACGTATAATATACAATGTAAATCCAAAGGTAAGGCGTAATGAGTACGCCTATCGGCAGCTACACACGTAAGGAACTCGTGGTAGCTTATCCACAAGGCCAAGGGCCTCCAAAGAAATGGATACAAACACTAACCTTATTCCAAAGTTAACGCTGCTACTCAACAATTGCTTTGTCCTTTGGATTCATTGTCAAACGATCCTGCTTATTCAATAAGCAGAAAATATATCAAATTAGGCTAAAGACTTCATTCCTCACATCTTAGGGCAATCCGATTAGGAACCTGATACCCTATTCGCTTATGCAATACGCAGGCCAGACCTATATACAAGGTTCAAAGTCACATAACCAAACCCTAAATAAATTACATTTATGTGTTGCCTATAACTCACTGAGTACGAATATATAATCAACTCCATTATCGGGATCCAATTAACCCTTAAAACTATCAATTGAACTTATTAAAACGATGTCTAATATCCCAATTTTTACCGTTAAAATATATTCAAACACACGTAATAAACTGAAATAATGGATTAACACCATTACCTGGATGTTTTGGGGTAAAAATTCTACTTTTTTCTTGCTCCTTTTCCTTTTCTTTCTCATTTTCTGGCATTTTCTCTTTCGTTTTCGTCGTTCTCTGTTTATGTTGTTTCTGGTTTCGTCTCCATTTTAGAAGCAACTTCTTAGGGATTTATAATCCCTCCCTTAACAAATCGACTTTGTTATTTCATTTTTCTTCTTTTCCTTTTCTTTTATTTTTACTTTTATATTTTTTTTCTTAACGAAACTTAAAACGGTACCCTACGATACTCGAAATAATTCCAAATTTCTCAAACAATTTATACAAAATATATGTAACATACTCGCTAAGGCGGATCTCAAATCGAACTCCCGAAACTCCATATGCGAATTAAAACGGAAAATATCAAATTCTTTAACTTTCGGTATTTTAGCGGAAACTATCCGTACGACCTCGAAATTCATTTTCGAAAATTCGTACAGGTCAAAAATAGTCATACGAACCTAACGGCGCTTTTTAATTTCGAATCGGAGCTCGTTCGCCGAAATCGAGCTCGAAAATCTCTTTTTAATATTTACCAACAACGAAAACTAAAACCTTCTTCCGATACCTACCAAACGAGGTCCAATTTAGCTCAAATTTTACAGACAAGTCCTAATGGACCTTATGAAGATTTTAAAATTATCGGCATGCCAATCGGAGCCCTAACTTCCGAAACGACTACCTAAGATCGTTTCATTCTCCTCCACTTAGACTCTCGTTCGTCCTCGAGCGAGCTTGAGTCTAAAGTAAAATTCGCGCAGATAACAAGAGACTTGCATGACCTTCATAAACTACTCCGCGGACATTATCTTATGATTACAGAATACACGCACACCAAACTCTTGGAATAAAACATATCTGGATAATATCATAATACCATTGCCCGGCTTATTCTGACTAAGTTGATCCTTCCTCGATCACGAGAGGAGAATTCTACATTTTCGAAACAAAGATACACAGAACTCTGGATGGATTATCTGCCGATGAATCACCTCTTCGATATAATTTTCGATATAGAATAGTTCGATAATACTAAGAATTAGCTTCCGCTTCAGCAACGCATTAGAAATTTAATATTAGCATTCTGTATAGGACGAAGACTCCTCCACTTAGATCATAAGCTCATACAGCTAATTTGAATAGAAATAGCCATCCTCGCACAGCCTGCTGGATTAAGGAAGACTTAGCTAAAAACAGAACGCGGCTCAAACCTGAGCTACCAAATTATCCTCTCGAGTTGCCAAACAGCTGCAACTCTCGAGTTCACAACTCCATACCCTTGCCATAAGCACCACCGCCTAATGGATCAACTTAGGGGTCAATTGACACCTAGTAGCCTTAAAACACAACAATGTGCTTACCAGGCTACCTTGACACGCACTGTCTCAACACAAGGAACATCACAAGCGGCTACTAACCGCCCAAGCTCACTAGTGCTGGAAGAAGAATAGATGGAAATGAACTGAGGATATGAGTAATTAGAGCTTTAGGAAGTTCATTTTCTTATTTGCTTGGCTACCAAAGCTAGACTACTTACGAGTCAAGCTAGCCAAAGAATCAAAATTAAAGAAATAGATATTAAATGAGCTTTATGGAACAACATCCATGCCAATTTAACCTCCCAATAAGAAGGAAACTCTGACAATTTACCAGAAAACTCTTTTATAACTAAGACAAGCTCATAGAATAACATGGCTCTTGATAAGACCCAAACCCCCACAAGACCCTTCACTCGGAGCCAAGCTAAAGAGATCCAAGGAGTACACCTACACTTGGTGAGGAAGGGACTAGAAGAAGGAAGCGATTGGAAGCCGTTCCGAGTGATCAAAGTGCAAGGGGAGCAGCCCAGTCATCCAGGCGCTCCGCCTGAAGATGCCTAGGCCTGGGCGCTCCGCCCCACCTCTGGGCGCCCCACCTAGGCCACCCCACTGCCTAACTTGCCGGGCGCTCCGCCCAAATTGCTGAAGCACGTGATTCCTAGTTATGTTATGACTATTTTGACCCTACGTGGTCCTTTATTCCTAAGTGTGGGCATTTTAGACCTTTCAATAGGTGCCTAACAATACCTATAAATAGCTAGATTTCTAGTTTATTTCATTAGCTAACTTTGATGATTGAAAAACCTTGTAAGAGTTGAACTCTTTTGTTGAATGAAAACCTTGAATGGGACTTGTTCTTCCTCTAGCGGATCTAGATGAATTCCAATCCCCCCCGACCATTCTACTTGCGTGCTCACGTTAGCTCGAGGGTAGTTGCCTAGTGTAGGTGTTCTTGTCATTCTCTCGGGGTGTAACGGAACCAGTTCTCCGTTGCTACTTGAGATTATTGATCGAGTTACGTCTCGCTCTTTATCTTTACTTTCCGCGTTTTGATTCTTATCAGTTTGGTATCAGAGCAAGGCTCGGGTTTTGTTCCTACAAACCGCCGACCCTTGATTCTTCGTGCCTACGTTAGTTTCTTTAGATTTCTTGTTGTTGAAGTTATTGGTAGAAGAAAAATACAAAAAAATAGAAAAAGTGAAAAATACAAAAATTGGTGTAACTTTTTGGTGTGTTTGATTCTTGAAGTGGGTGTTATAGATTTGTGATCCTTGTTGAAATCCCGATGTTTGGGTACCAAAATTGTTTGGATTGGATTGAATTGAAAATTGAAAACCCCAAATATTGTTAAACCCTCCCAAACTCTTGTTCTTGAGAAATTTGATTGATTTTGGGTTGTGTGATTGTGGGGTTTTGGATTTGATTACCGGGGATTGATCTACTTTGGAAAACGAACCATTTGAAACAAATTTAATGTGAATCGGAGTTGTATAACATCGATTTTGAAAGATTGAAACCCACCTTTTGACCACTTTTAAAAAAATTGTGAAACCCCAACTTGAAACTTGAATCATGATTGTGCCTTGTTTGTTGCTTGGTTGGGTGTGAAAATCATTGGGGTTTGGAGGTTATATCAATATACAACTTCGGGTACTTCGAATTTGGGAAAAACACATTGGAATCGACCCAAAAAGTGGGTTGAAATCGAAGAACACGTTGTTGAAAAACCCAGGTGTTCTTCTTCCAGGTGCTCCGCCCCAAGTTTGGGCCCCCCGCCTGACCAGTGCCTAGTCCAGGCGCTCTGCCCCATCCCTGGGCGCCCCGCCTGACCCACCCCACTGGACAAATTGCCAGGCGCTCCGCCCCAATACACTGGGCGCTCCGCCTGAGGTCTGGAACTTGGGATTTGGGTAGTTTCTTCTAGGATTGCTTGTTTCTTTGTTGCCTAACCTCTAATTAGTGTTGATCTAAGTAATCTTTCTACTTAATTAATACTAATCCTTCATTGCTTTAGGTGATTCGTGCCATAGTTGGAGAATAGAATCCAAAGAAGACTCGTAGTTTCTTTTGGTTCAAGTCCTCACTTCAAAGTGCCTAGCGTTCATTGAGTCCCATTAATTCCACTCACCCCGGAGTGTGCTTGACTCGTGAATAGTTTGGTTGAGTTGAGGAATTGCTAGTCATCTACGAGAAGCTTTGGAACTACAAGTCGAGTGAAATATCCACCACTACTTAAACGAGTGAACCGAGTGAAACACTTGTGAGGGAGTGAGTGAGGTTGTTTTGCTAACGTTTGTTTCTTGTGTAGGTACAATGGCCAACGAAGGTCAAGATTTCATAAAGGAGGCCTTGGCTAATCTTCTTGCCAAGATGGATATCATGAACCAAAGGATTGAGTCTCTTGAAAAGGGGGCCTCAAGTACCCAAGGAGAACAAGGGACCCCGAGTGTCCAAATTGAGACCGGAGAGGGCTCAAGTAGTCCTACCTTTACCCCGGAACAAGTTGTTGAGTTGCTTAATCAACAACGGGTAAAGGAAGATTGTGAGAGGATTGATCAAGTGTTGGGCAATACCCAACGAACGGGCATTCCCCGTATTTTGGACAACCCCCAAAGAAACATTCCACTTCCAAGACCCATCCGCAATGTCCAAGCTCTTGAGCAACCTATTGAAGCTCAAGAAGGGGAGGAAGCCGAGTATGTTGATGAGGCTTATGGGTATGATGATCACTTTCAACCAAGGCGAGGTATGAATTGGGGTCAAAATGTGGATAGGGGTAGAGGCCGAGGTCGAGGGCCACCCATGGGGTATGTTGGAGGGAATGTTAGAAGAGATTATGGAGGTTATGGAGATCACTATGGAGGCCAACCGGAGCCTTTCCAAAGGGGTCGTGACAACAACAACAATCATAATAGTGTGAAGCTCACTATTCCTTCTTTCAAAGGAAGTAGTGACCCGGTGGAGTACATTGATTGGAAGTTGTCTATGGAGCGAATATTTGACACCAATGATATGCCCGAGGTGAAGAAGACCAAGTATGCAATATCTTCCTTTGAATCCTTTGCTTCTACTTGGTGGGATTCGGTGAAGAAGAACAGAAGGAGGACGGGAATGGCTATTAATCTTACTTGGGAAGAGTTGATCCGTGTGATGGATGAGAAGTACTTGACTAACCAATACTGGGTTGAACAACAAAAGCGTCTCTATGAGTTGAAGCAAGGCTACAAATCGGTTGGAGAATATTTCAATGAATTTGAGCAAATCCGAATGAACCTTGACTTGGATGAGGAAGACAATGAGACGGGCATGATCCATTTCAAGGGAGGGTTGAACAGAGACATAGCTTCACAATTGAAGTTCCACAAATATGATGATCATTACAAGCTATGTGAAGATGCGGTTGAAGCCGAGAAATGGCTCAAGGAGGAGAAATCCCTTTGCTACAAGAGTAGCACTACTACCCCAACGAGCAAACCAAAGGATTGGAAGCCTCCTACTCTGAATGCAAGGTTCCCAAGTGCAAGTGGTACAAGTGGTGCAAATGCTAGCAAGGATGTGAAGAAGCCATATGAGAAGAACACATCTAATGTGGGAGGTAACTCTAAAACTCAATTACATGCTCCTACTTCTTCTTCCATACAATGCCACAAGTGCAAGGGCTATGGTCACTTTGCTAGGGAATGCCCTACGAAGAGGACCATGATTGTTGTTGGTGAAAATGCATATGAGCAAGAAAGTGACCCGGAAGATGAGGGAGTAGAGGGAGTAGAGGGAGATGAGGGAGTAGAGGATGATTTGTTTGACGACACGGTGGAGGAGGAGGATCCTCATACTTTCTTGGTTGTGAGAAGGAACCTAGGGGCTATGATTGTGGAAGATAGTGAAACCTTGCAAAGGGAAAATCTATTCCATGCTAGGTGCCGGGTCAAAGATGTTGTTTGCTCGATGATAATTGACTCGGGGAGTTGTGCAAATGTAGTAAGTCAATCACTTGTGTTCCAATTGAAGTTGACTACCATGAAGCATCCCAAACCTTACCGGCTACAATGGCTTAGCGAATGTGGGGAGCTTAAGGTAGTAAAGCAAGTGATGATTCGATTCAAAATGGGGAGTTATGTAGATGAGCATTTGTTTGACGTTGTGCCTATGCAAGCATGCCACCTACTCTTAGGGAGGCCTTGGCAATTCGATAGGCAAGTGGTGCATGATGGTCGTGTCAACACTTACACGGTCAAACATGAAGGGAGGAGATTTGTGCTTAAACCTCTAACTCCTAAGCAAGTAAGTGAGGACTATAAGAAAATGAAGGAGTTAAGAGAGGTGGCAAAGGCTAAGTCGGTGGTGAAGACTAGTCCTTTGGCCGAAAGTGTGGTGGCATTCCCACCATCTTCTACCGGTGGCATATGTGCCATGATGCAACCGGGCGAGCTCTTGAAGGGAAATGATGGCGACAAGCTACTTCTTTGCCTAGTGCACAAAGGTATGGCTCTCACTTCCGAATTTGATTATTCTTATAACCCATTACCTAGTGCCATTGAAAGTGTTTTGAAGGTGTTTGAAGACATGTTTCCGGATGAAATGCCAAGTGGACTCCCTCCCTTGAGAGGGATTGAACATCAAATTGATTTCATCCCGGGGTCTCAAATCCCAAATAAACCGGCTTATAGAAGTAATCCGGAGGACACAAGAGAATTGCAAAAGCAAGTAGATGACTTGCTCTCTAAAGGCTTGGTCCGGGAGAGTTTAAGTCCATGCGCCGTACCGGTTATTCTTGTGCCCAAGAAGGATGGGTCGTGGAGAATGTGCGTGGATTGCCGAGCCGTGAATAAGATAACGGTAAAGTACCGTCACCCTATTCCACGACTTGATGATATGTTGGATGAATTGAGTGGGTCGTGTGTCTTTTCCAAAATCGACCTTAGGTCCGGTTACCATCAAATCCGGATGAAACCCGAGGATGAATGGAAAACCGCATTCAAGACCAAATTCGGTCTCTATGAATGGTTGGTAATGCCCTTCGGGCTTTCCAACGCACCTAGCACTTTTATGAGACTCATGAACCATGTTTTGAAGCCTTTTATCAATAAGTTTGTAGTTGTCTATTTTGATGATATCTTGATCTATAGTAAGACAATTGATGAACATGTTGGCCACTTGAGTCAAGTCCTTGAAGCGCTACGAGCCGAAAAGCTCTATGCCAATTTGAAAAAGTGTGTCTTTTGTGTGGAGAAGGTTGTCTTCCTTGGATTTGTTGTGAGTGCCCAAGGAGTGGAGGTGGATGAGTCCAAGGTGGAAGCCATTCGTGATTGGCCCACTCCTACCACCGTGACTCAAGTGAGGAGCTTTCATGGTCTTGCTAGTTTTTATAGACGATTTGTGAAAGACTTTAGCTCCATTGCCGCTCCACTCACCGAATTGGTGAAGAAGGACCAACCGTTTGTGTGGGGAGAGCCTCAAGAGAAGGCCTTCCAAGAATTGAAAAGTAGGTTGAGTACCGCCCCTCTATTGCAATTGCCCGATTTTGGGAAGGCATTTGAGGTTGAATGTGATGCCTCGGGGGTGGGAATTGGTGGTGTTTTAATACAAGATGGCAAACCCATAGCCTACTTTAGTGAGAAGTTGAAAGGGGCTTCCTTGAATTACTCTACGTATGACAAGGAGTTGTATGCCCTAGTGAGAGCTCTTGCCCATTGGCAACATTACTTATGGCCTAGAGAGTTTGTGATCAAGAGTGACCATGAGTCACTCAAGCATCTTAGAGGCCAAGAGAAGTTGAACAAGCGTCATGCCAAGTGGGTAGAGTTTATTGAGTCTTTTCCCCATGTCATCCAATACAAGAAAGGGAAAGACAATGTGGTGGCGGATGCACTTTCTAGGAAGTTCGCTCTTGCCACTACTCTCACCTCCAAGCTCATGGGATTCGTGAGCATCAAATTGATGTATGCTCATGACCCTAAGCTCAAGAGCATCCATGAAGCTCTAGAGAAGGGGGAGAGAGTTGAGAAATACAAATGGGTTAATGGATACAGCTTTAAAAATGGTAGAGTGTGCATACCCGAGTCCTCATGGAGGGAATTGCTTGTGCGAGAGGCACATTGTGGAGGACTCATGGGTCACTTTGGGATAAGAAAGACTTTGGCCGTTCTTCAAGAACAATTCCATTGGCCAAAGATGAGGGTGCATGTGGAAAAGTTTTGCACCAATTGCCTTGAGTGCAAACGTGCCAAATCTAAAGCCCACCCTCATGGGTTGTATACCCCTCTCCCCATACCTACTAGCCCGTGGATGGATATCTCAATGGACTTTGTCATGGGGTTACCACGGACTAGGGGGGCCATGATAGCATTTATGTTGTTGTGGATAGGTTCTCTAAGATGGCTCATTTCATTCCATGCAAGAAGTGTGATGATGCACAACATGTAGCTTCTTTGTTTATTGACAATGTTTTAAAGTTGCATGGTGTGCCTCGAACTATTGTGAGTGATAGGGACACCAAGTTCCTAAGCCACTTTTGGAGATGCTTGTGGGGTGCCCTTGGCACCAAGCTCTTGTTTTCTACGTCCCACCACCCACAAACCGATGGGCAAACCGAGGTGGTAAACCGAACTTTGGGTGCCCTTCTTAGAGCCATGACCCGAGGTAAGGCCGGGACTTGGATTGATAGATTGCCTCTAATGGAGTTTGCCTATAATCGCACATTGCATAGCATGATTGGCATGACTCCTTTTGAATGTGTTTATGGTTTTAACCCTTTGATTCCCCTTGATCTAACCCCTTTGCCAAGGGAAATGGTTGTTAATTTTGAAGGTAAAGCTAGAGCCAAGGCTTTGGTTGAACTCCATGCAAAGGCGAAGAAGAATTTGGAGGAAGCTTATGCTAAGGTTGCCTCCAAGAAAAATAAAGGACGCAAGAAGGTGGAACTCAAGAAGGGTGACTATGTGTGGGTGCACTTCCAGAAAGAAAGGTTCCCAAACCTTAGGAAAGGGAAGTTGGCACCCCGGGGAGATGGCCCATTCCAAGTGCTCTCGAAGATAAACAACAATGCCTATGTGGTCGACTTGCCAAGTGAGTATCAAGTTTCTAATACTTTCAATGTTTGTGACTTGGTTCCTTTGGATGTAGGTAATGAAGAGGTCGTGAATGATGATGAAGAGGTCGTGAATGATGCTTCAATTTCGAGGACGAAATCCTCTCAAGAAGGGGAGGATGATAAGACCCAAACCCCCACAAGACCCTTCACTCGGAGCCAAGCTAAGGAGATTCAAGGAGTACACCTACACTTGGTGAGGAAGGGACTAGAAGAAGGAAGCGATTGGAAGCCGCTCCGAGTGCTCAAAGTGCAAGGGGAGCAGCCCAGTCATCCAGGCGCTCCGCCTGAGGATCCAGGCGCTCCGCCTAAAGATGCCTAGGCCTGGGCGCTCCGCCCCAATTCTGGGCTCCCCGCCTAGGCCACCCCACTGCCTAACTTGCCGGGCGCTCCGCCCCAATCTCGGGCGCTCCGCCCAAATTGCTGAAGCACGTGATTCCTAGTTATGTTATGACTATTTTGACCCTACGTGGTCCTTTATTCCTAAGCCTAAGTGTGGGCATTTTAGACCTTTCTATAGGTGCCTAACAACACCTATAAATAGCTAGATTTCTAGTTTATTTCATTAGCTAACTTTGATGATTGAAAAACCTTGTAAGAGTTGAACTCTTTTGTTGAATGAAAACCTTGAATGGGACTTGTTCTTCCTCTAGCGGATCTAGATGAATTCCAATCCCCCCCCCCGACCATTCTACTTGCGTGCTCACGTTAGCTCGAGGGTAGTTGCCTAGTGTAGGTGTTCATGTCATTCTCTCGGGGTGTAACGGAACCAGTTCTCCGTTGCTACTTAAGATTATTGATCGAGTTACGTCTCGCTCTTTATCTTTACTTTCCGCGTTTTGATTCTTATCAGCTCTACAAGCATCTTGAACCAAAGGAAGACACATAAATCGAATATTACTTACTTATCACTTTGCACCGGTAGAAACGATAACACTTTCTGATGGTGACGAATTAGGATCCCATTATCCTACCAACATTGAATTCCAACGAGAGAGGTAAACTGACTTGACATAATAACAGAAGGTGGCGCAACAAGTTGCCAAGCAGAAAATACCGCCACTCACTCCCAAATCTCTCACATTTAAACCTAGTAGGTCTCACGAATGTAAGAAATAAATCATACTAGAAGCTCACCCCTTTACCGCAACTGATTCTTAATAGAAACAATATCCCAGGAAGCCATGGAAACAAGGTAAGATAAATGAATTCCAGCCCGATCGGAAGAATCAAATCTTACTCACATATATTGGAAGAAGAAATACATGGGTCTACTACATCGGATACCTCAGCATCCTGCCAGGCTGGCAGTTCATAGAACTGCCTCTACAGCTGAGCTGAGCCACTACCCTGATAATCACCTTCTGAAGAACCGCCGCCACCATGCTCTCGACCTCTAATAGATGGTGGCATTTCTCTGCCTGATTGAGATCTAAATGAAATCTCCTGCGACTGTGCAGGTGCCCGATGACGAGAGAAAGGACGACTACCTACTTGCCGGAGTAAGGGAAAACTCCTCAAAGGATAACCAGACTCAGACAATGATAACACCTTTTCGCTGAAAATGGATGCTGGACAGATTGATGATAGCTATAAAGGGGAGATTGAATCTGATCTTGACGAGCTACTTGCGCACTCTAAGAATCACGCGCCACAAGCTAAGATAACCTGGTAGGTGACCTCCCACGATAATCAGAACTCTTACCTCCAAATGAGGTATCATGGTTCCCACCAAGGCCGTAGGATCTCTTGCTCTCCCGCTCTAACTCTTCCCGCTCTAACTTATGGTACGCCTAATGATGTTTGGCGATATTTGCCTATTTTACCTTAATATCTTCTCATATTTTTAGCACTTTATGCGCTCGTTATATGTGATAATTGTGTTTCTTGTGCTCACTTATCGTATATGTGATTTTTGGAATGGTGCGGATCAATTCGAGACAAGAACAATCAAATCGGAGTTAATGGATACATTGGAAGCTATATTGAAAGCAAGGCTTCCAAGAAAGCCCTGAAGAGTTGGAAGCTATACTGGGAGCAAGGCTTCAGAGATAGCTTTGGAGTTGGAAGCTATAGCGGAAGTGTGGCTTCCACGAAAGCTTTGAGGCTGACGAAACACAAGTTTTCCCAACTAGATTAGGCTTTGGTTTAGCTTATCCTAGCACTTTGTAAACACTATAAAACCTCATTTATTTCGTTATTTTTAGATGTCGAATTTCTGGAGCAAGTTTTGCAGTTCTTACACACTGAACCAAGGGTTTAATTCCTTTACATCATCTATTACAATCTTTCATATTTCTTCCATGAATTCTTGTGTTGTTATTATGAATATGCATAGCTAAACATATCATTCTAGGGTTAGAGCAAATACATGAAGGTTGATGTTTGAAAGTTGATTTCTACCTATTAATTTACCATTACAGATTGTTTATTCTTTCCTGAGCCAAATTGTTTGGTTATTGAGGCCTGATAATTGAACACTATCTACGGTTTATAAGTTGAACTCGATAGAGGGAACTTGTGAACGCAAATAAGGAAGAATAGGGCTTGATTGTGAACCTGGGCATCAGGGAATCGATTTGCGGGTAGGATAGACATATACCTATTCGCCTTGCTTAGCTAAATACAGAGTTCTTTAATGCATGCATGTTATTTAACTCCATAGACATATAGGAATTAGAGTAGCTTGTATAGACTCGTGAAGAATCGATAGGTTTTTATGAATATAATTAACTTGTTAGTTACCAATCTAGGAAATCAAGAAGTAGAATCAACTGAAAAACTCAACTGGATTGGTTGTAGCTCTGACCCTAGACCGTTTCTCTTTTATTGATAACAACCTATAATTTGCTCTATTACTTGACTTCAGTTACTTGGTTTTAATTATTTCATTTAGTTAGTAAAAGTCTCAACCATCATTGAAAAAGATGCCTGAATAGTTTTTTAGGAAATTGTTTGCTAGAAAACAGTCATTAACACTAGTCCTCGTGGGAACGATACTCAACTTATCACTTTATTACTTTTCGACCACGTATACTTGCGTGTGCGTTTGGGAGCAACAAGTTTTTGGCACCGTTGCCGGGGACTAAATAATTGACTGTTTTTTTTTTCAGACGATTTGTTATTTTCTATTCAGGTTTAATTTTTGTTTTGAGTTTCTTGTGTTGTTTTAGGTATTAGGTTTCTCTTAATCCTTACCTATAGGAATGGCAGAAGATCGAGCTTTAGCTGTGCGAGATGTTTCTCTTCCCAGTCTGGAGGGAGTAGCCTCGAGCATAGTTAAGCCTAAAATTATTGGACATTATGAGATTAAATCCGGCATGATACAACTGCTACATGCGACTGGACAATATGCTGGATTACAGCACGAGGATCCACAACAACATATCCAGAATTTTTTGGAGATTAGTGACATATACACACCAGCAGGGGTCTCAACTGATTATATTCGATTGATACTCTTTCTTTTTTCATTGATTGGGGCAGCAAAGAAGTGGTTAAAGGCTGAAAAGCCTGGGTCTATCACTACTTGGGATGCTTTATTGAAGAAATTTTTGGCTAAATTCTATCCATCTGCCAAAATAGCTAGAATAAGGAGTGAGATTATGTCTTTCAGACAACGAGATGGAGAATCCTTGTATTCAGCTTGGGAGAGATTCAAGTCATTGTTAAGAGATTGCCCGCACCACAACCAATCTAATGAGGTGTTGGCCCACACTTTTGTTGAAGGATTGAATGCTCACACAAAGATCGTGGTAGATGCTGCAGCTGGAGGCCAAGTATTGGCCTTGAATTTTAATGAGATTTATGAATTGCTGGATAAATTTTCTCAGAGCAATCCTGACTGGCAGGGCGATAGTAGAGTTCCAACGCAAAAAGCTGCTGGAGTACTTCAATTGGATGCGGTTTCAGTGTTGAATGCAAATATGGATGCGATAGCTAACCAAATTAGCAAGCTAGCATTGTCACCAACTCAGCAACAAGTGCAATCAGTTATACAAGTGCAGCAGTTTCAAAGTTTTTGTGAGGTATGTGGACAAGATCATGCTACTGATGTTTGCTCCTTCAATCCAGAGTCAGTTTATTACGTAGGGAATCAAAATAGGTCTCAGGGACAGAATCAGAACCAGTTTGGTAATAGCTACAATCCTAATTCACGGAATCATCCTGGTTTCTCTTGGAGTGATAACCAGGCTGCACAAGGTAATACGAGATCTCAGAATAACTACTAGAATTCACATCCTCAGGCTCAACCACAGCAGTCCAGCAATTCAGTTGAAGATTTGATAAAGGAGATGTTAGCAGGCCAGCAGAGAATTATAGCTGACAATGCAGCTCAGGCACAGGCCATAAAAGATTTTACTACTGCTCAAAAAGACCTTGAACGCCAAATAGGGCAGTTAGCTGGAGTACAAAATTCTAGACCACATGGAGCACTTCCTGGTAATGTTGAATCGAATCCAAATCAAAAGGGAGTTAAGCACTGTCTTGCTATAACTCTAGTTAAGGGCGAAGAGTTGATGGCCAAAATTGAGGAGAAGTAGAAAAAGTGGAGAAAGTAAAGAAGAAAGAAGAGAGAAAGGAGGCACCTCTACCGCCCCCACCATTCCCGCAGAGACTTCAACCATCAAAGGATATGGCTCAATTTCAGAAATTTGTGAGTATGATGAAAGAGCTTCAGGTTAACATTCCTTTGACTGATGTGTTTGAACTGATGCCGTCATTTGTGAAGTTCCTAAAAGAGATTCTAGTTAAGAACAGAAAGCCACAAGAGATTGATACAATCGAGTTGACGGAGGAGTGTAGTACAATCCTGAGTAAATTACCTCCAAAACTTCAAGATCCTGGGAGGTTTACCATTCCTTGCACTATTGGTAGTCATGATATTTCTGGTACACTGTGTGATCTGAGGGCTAGCATAAATCTCATGCCTCTGTCTGTCTATAAAAGGTTAGGCCTAGGAGAAATCAAGCCTACTTCAGTTACTCTTAAGATGGCGGATGGATCACTCACTTGTCCCGATGGCAAGGTGAAGGATGTGTTGATTAAAGTTGGGAAGTTCATGTTCTCTGCTGATTTTATTATTCTAGACTATGAAGAGGACCAAGAAGCTCCAATAATTTTGGAAAGACCATTCTTAATCACCTCGAAGGCAATTATTGACATGGAACCTGGGGAGATGACTGTGAGAGCGCATGGAGAAAAGGTTACTTTCAAGGTTTATAACGGAAAGGATCACAAGGCTAGGTTTGAGGAGTGTTCTTTGATAGAATGTGTTAGTCAAGACTCTGAGAGTAAATCGGAAGCGGTGTTTGAGCGGAATGTAGAACAAGGTGACCACAACACAATAATTGACAAGTTGAAGGAAGATTCACCTAAAGCAAAGAAGAAGGCAAAAGTTCGTCGTAAGAAGAGGAGACATAAATGCTGGAAGTGAGCTTAAAAGTATCGTCGTGCCACGACGTTAACTAAGGCGCTTCTCGGGAGGCAACCCGAGCTTTGTATGTAATGAAAACAAAATTAAAATAAATTAAAAAAATAGAAAAAAAATACAAAAAGAGTCGTGCCGCGACGTTAAATCAAGCGCTTGTTGGGAGGCAACCCAATTTTTATAGTTTTAGTTGATTTTCTTTATGTAGTATTACGTAGTTTTTCTTGTCATTTTTGTAGGGCTCGGGAACTTCGGCTTAGGAATTATATGTTGAAAATAGTGGCAACACCACTAAGGCGAGGAGTTGCGGAGTTGTCGAAGCTATAATCTTAGAGAAATGAAACCGGGATCATAATGCAGAAAAATTTGCTATGCATAACAATTTCAAGCTGAGAACAATTCATAGAAATTCCAGACCTGCAAAGCATACGCACATCTGCTGAATAGCAATTTTAAAATCAAAAGCGACCAGCAAGGCGTCGCCTCCCTCATAGCTCACAGAAAAATTTGCTTCAGACCTGCCATACGCGATGGCCAAAGCATCGCCTCCCAGATCGCTGTGGGTTAGGCAGAACCTCCAAAACTGCCACTGCGATCCTTAGGCATCGCTTTTGAATATTTTTGAAGCTATACACGCAGCGTCGCCTCAGTAGTAGCTTTGAACCTTGCTGCGAAACTGGGTAAAACCAAACTCACAGCGTCGCTCTCACTGCCGCTTTGAGTGAAGCAGTGTGTTCCAAAAGCTCACAGCGATCTCCATGCGTCGCTTCAGTCACTGCTCTTCAGGTAAGTTGTGATTCTTACGGGTTGACCCGTTGACCCATGAACTTAAGACATAAACAACTGAGTTTTCCCCTTCCCTTTTACCTGGGTTTAAAACACGAACAAAAAGAGAACAGAACAAAGGCAAATCAAACTCCACTAGTTCAAACCATCTATTCCCTTTGGTTTTGTAACTGCTGCGGGTAAGTCTCTTTCTCGTGTCTCTCATAACTGCTACTGATTCTTCCATGGCAGTCCCATTCCCATTCTCCATTTAAGCTAGAAGTTTGAGTTGTGCTTGGTATTTGAACATTTGTCAGGTTGTTTTGCTGCTATAAATCCTTGTCGGGATATGTTGGTATATGCGTAAAGTGAGCTCCCATTAAAAATTGGGAGGGTTCTTCCCCTCCAAATATGTATGAAATCTGAAATTGAAACTAGTGCATATCAAGTGTTCGACTAAATGCCACAATGAATAAAAGTCAAGTTTTTGTGAAGTCTGAGTAGCAAAACAGATTAGGAGGCATAACTTGAGCTAGTTGATGATCTAAAAGTTTAAAATTGAAGGCGTTTACGGGAAATTCGAATTGATGATTGTCTAAAGTAAGCCACAAGCCATTGTCGCGCACGACCAATGCTACGTCTTAGTTTTTGAGTTGTCCGCTGCCCCTACTGATTTCGTTTGGTTAGTTTTACGATAATTGGTGAGTGTTACTTCGTTTGTATTACAATGAGGAATGAGTATGGAGTCGTTACGACGCCCGTTGATTCTTGTACGCGTATCTACATGTTTCGCAGGTTTAGGTAATGTTAAGCTCAAGTGTGCGGTGCGCACACACCCAATGCCTTATCAAGACGACATGTTGGGGAAGTCTGAGTACCCCTTGCTCTACGGACGCTTGGTGGGTTCGTGAGGGAGATGGCGCCACTGCTAGCGCCAAAGGCTAGACCTTTTGGCCTTCAGGGAAGTTTCTTTTACTCTAGCACTTTACTTTTCTCGCACTGAGGACATTGCTTAGTTTTAAGTATGGGGTGGGGGAACTTCTGTTCTTTTTGAGGTTATGGATGAGTGTACCTTTAGGTAATCTTTAGGTATAGAATGTTAGGTGCCTTTGGTTTGTTTGATACCGGTGGATTTAGACTCGAGCATGTGCTATTTGTGAATCCCTTTTGGTCTTAAAATTATGACGCATGCCTAGAAAAATTTGAATGACCTCTTTGAGACGCTTAGGTTCAACTACTTGACTCTTTTGTGAACTATTGTGCCTTAGTGCTTAAATTTCTAAAGTTGCACCTTGTTTGCTTGAACCGAGAGTTGGAATGAAACCGTCTTTAGTGAACTATGTGCCATGTGTGATGTGAGGTATCCTTTCTTATGTTCCGTGTCGCATATTGATGTCTAGAACTTGCCCCGTGTGTGTTCAAAGCGAAATCCGCGGTTTGCTCTAGTCGGGAGAAGATACAGGTGTTTCTTTGATAAGCCCTTTTAGCCTTGATTAGCCTACCCTTTAATATTATCCTCATTAAGCCCTTTTGAGCCTATTGACCTATTTGTTGGCACCCACATTTCAAGCCTTATCCCTTTTGTTCTTAATTATCTTCTTTTGAACCCGTACTCCTTAAAGCACTTTAATTGAAATATTTAATTGTTTGTGGAGTTGTGGTTGGAGAATTGGATAGCTTTTGAGTGGAACCAATAAAAGAAAAATATGGTGCATTTCGAACAAAAATACATTGGCAAGGTTGGGAATTATTGAAAAGAAAAAAAGAGATGAAATTGAAAGAAAAAAATGAAAAAGAGAAAAATAAAGAAAACAAAGGAAAGAAGAAAAATCTCAATCCTTGCTAGTGTTTTGCACAAAGGAAAAAATTACAAGATGCTTAAAGTTGATAGGAGACTTTTGGGTGGTTGCTTGGTTGGTTTTGAGAAGAATGGTGGAAAGAACAAAATTGAAAGTGATGTATTAAAGTGCTTAGGGAGGTAGTCACTATTTTATCTATATTTATCCTGCCCGTCCTTTAGCCTACATTACAACTCTTAAAGTCCTAGTTAATCCCGATAGGAGTGAGCTTATATTAGTGGAGTCCTACACTACGGGCAAGCCTATGGTATGTTGTGTGTGGCACGTGAACTTCTTTTTGGAGAGCGAGTGGATTCTTCCTATATTATGTCCCTCATTTATTCTTGAAATATATTCTTTGTGTGATATGTGGGACGCTCTCTTGATTACTTTTGGTGAGGGCACATGGTTTGCGCGAGATAGGTGAAGTTATTGACTTCTTGGTTGAGTGAATGGGTGTGATTTTGTGAAAGTTGGTTTCATTGAGTCGGTTTTTGAGATTGAGATGTCCTGAGTTGGTTGTTCTAGTGTTTTAAAATTTTGGTGGATTTTTGGCATGTTGAGGGTCACATGGTATGTATATGCACTTGTCTAATGGTCGGTATCAACCATAATCATAGGTAGACCTGTTCTACTGAGTGTTGGGATCTAGTTGGGAAATTGGTTTTTGATGATTGCTCGAGGGCGAGCAAAGGTATAAGTGTGGGGTGGTGATGTTTGGCGATATTTGCCTATTTTACATTAATATCTTCTCACATTTTTAGTACTTTATGCGCTCGTTATATGTGATAATTGTGTTTCTTGTGCTCACTTATCGTATTTGTGATTTTAGGAATGATGCGGATGAATTCGAGACAAGAACAATCAAATCGGAGTTAATGGATACATTGGAAGCTATATTGAAAGCAAGGCTTCCAAGAAAGCCCTGAAGAGTTGGAAGCTATACTGGGAGCAAGGCTTCAGAGATAGCTTTGGAGTTGGAAGCTATAGTGGAAGTGTGGCTTCCACGAAAGCTTTGAGGCTGACGAAACACAAGTTTTCCCAACTAGATTAGGCTTTGGTTTAGCTTATCCTAGCACTTTGTAAACACTATAAAACCTCATTTATTTCGTTATTTTTAGAGGTCGAATTTCTGGAACAAGTTTTGCAGTTCTTACACACTGAACCAAGGGTTTAATTCCTTTACATCATCTATTACAATCTTTCATATTTCTTCCATGAATTCTTGTGTTGTTATTATGAATATGCATAGCTAAACATATCGTTCTAGGGTTAGAGCAAATACATGAAGGTTGATGTTTGAAAGTTGATTTCTACCTATTAATTTACCATTACAGATTGTTTATTCTTTCTTGAGCCAAATTGTTTGGTTATTGAGGCCTGATAATTGAACACTATCTACGGTTTACAAGTTGAACTCGACAGAGGGAACTTGTGAACGCAAATAAGGAAGAATAGGGCTTGATTGTGAACCTGGGCATCAGGGAATCGATTTGCGGGTAGGATAGACATATACCTATTCGCCATGCTTAGCTAAATACAGAGTTCTTTAATGCATGCATGTGATTTAACTCCATAGACATATAGGCGTTAGAGTAGCTTGTATAGACTCATGAAGAATCGATAGGTTTTCATGAATATAATTAACCTGTTAGTTAGCAATCTAGGAAATCAAGAAGTAGAATCAACTGGAAAACTCAACTGGATTGGTTGTAGCTCTGACCCTGGACCGTTTCTCTTTTATTGATAACAACCTATAATTTGCTCTATTACTTGACTTCAGTTACTTGCTTTTAATTATTTCATTTAGTTAGTAAAAGTCTCAACCATCATTGAAAAAGATCCCTGAATAGTTTTTTAGGAAATTATTTGCTAGGAAACAGTCATTAACACTAGTCCTCGTGGGAACGATACTCAACTTATCACTTTATTACTTGTCGACCACGTATATTTGCGTGTGCGTTTGGGAGCAACACCTAATACCTCCGAGCAAGATCAACAACAACATCAAATGAAGTCCCAACATCAATTTCTCGAGCCATCTGGGATCTCAAGAAAGGAGAAAGGTCACCCATAAGTCTTCGAACCTTCTCGGAAGGTTCATGGACTAGTTCTAGTGCATATCTAGCCATCCTAGAGAATTCAATCTCATATTCTGAAACCGAAAGGCTTCTCTATCCAATCTACTCAAATCGGCGATATTTTTCATCTTGCTCACCGCGCGAAAGGAACTTTTCCATGAATCTACAAGAAAAATCACACCGAGTCAGCTTAGGCAAGCCCTGCCTAGCTAATAAATGAGCGATCCATCAATCCAAGACTGGACCCTGAAACCGGAAAGTAGAATAATCAACAACATACCGCTCGAGATAACCGAGAGCCTGAAGGATATGCTTACATAATATTTTTTTTAAAAAAATTCATGGGGATTATATGATGCATGGCTTGAGAATATCAAAAGGTTCAACCGGATAAAATGATACAGCCCCCTCGGGCACTCGGACCGAACTATTACCTGGGCTAGCTAACTAGCCAGAATAACTACATCTACAACACATGCTGCCTCCGGACCATAAATTACTGTGGTAATATTAAGAACTAGAACAGGAGCTTCCTGAGACCGAACGTCTGAATCTGCGGCGATCTGATGAGCTGCCTAGGGAATAGGAGGTTGTTGCGATATCTGCGCTGCAAAGATTCTCATAAAAGCACCATAGAGAGCCAGGGGAACCACAAGGCCCTGCTCCCTTGCCCATCGCGAGCTCGTATAGCTGGGGCCTCCACAATTGGATCGTTAACACGATACACTACCCTCGGGGCTTGGGCAACGCTAACCCCAAGCTAGACAGCTTCGTCCTGAACTCCTACCCTTTGCTGATTTGTCGCACGAGGGTTCACAATTACCACGAAGGAATTAACGAAAATACTTTTTCATCCTAGACCGACGCACGATCAGAAAATAAGGAAGTGAAACTTCCTAAATGCCATCATAGCCTCTCGTAGATAAGTACGGACGTCTACGTACCCATCAGCGAGACTCTACTAGATGTTGTCTTAGTTTGGATAGACTCTAAACCGGGCTCTGATACCAACTGACATGACCCAGAATCCGGCTAGGCCGTGCGGGCACCCGACATCCTCCCCTAGATCCGTCGAGCCAACCCTTACAAATTAAATTAGGAACATAAGTATAATTCAATTCATAAATAAGAACAAGACTTAGAAAGAACACAGACATACTGATACCTCTAAGCTGTACAAAGGAAATTATAGTTGACTACCCAATATACTAGGTTTAAGGCTATCCAGACTAAACATCTAAGAGTACAAAAGAAGACAGATACCTCCTGAAGGGAGCAAAATACAACTGAAATAATAAACATAAAACTGGTGGCCATCCGAAATAAAAGCTGGCTCACCCTGACAGCTGAAGTCGTCTTCGCTCCTTAACAACGTGGCGAACTCAATCCTGGAGCGAACCTGCCGAAACGAGATAAATAGATAAGAAACAAAAAAAACAAACAAGGGTGAGCCAAAAGGACTCAATAAGTGGGGCAGACTAGCCATCTCAAATAATAGGATAGCTAGCCAGGGAGAAAAGAAACAGATAAACCAAATTCCTCTTATTAAAATTATAAAAAGGCAGAGCCAGATAATAACTGGAAACACGTATGAAACCATAAACTCATAAACAACTAGGAACATAAGATAGACAGAACATATAGGTATTCCGAACATATCAACAATCAGAAATATATCTTATTATATGTAGATATTGTTGCAGCATGCGACCCGATCCATATACTCATAATGTTGTGACATGCAACCCGATCCATATATTTATACTGTTGCGGCGTGCAATGAAACGGAATGAATGTGGTATGATGCAATGTAGTCACATGTGCCAAATAGATGGAGCGAAATCCTCTTGCTCCTAGAGCAGAATCCTCCTACCCTCAATATGATGCAATGGAGCGGAATCCTTCTACCCTCAAAATGATGCAATGGAGCGGAATCCTCTTACCCATAATATGATGCAATGGAGCGGAATCCTCTTGTTCCTAATATAATATAAAGCTGAGGTGGAATACTCCTACACTCAGTATATATCGTAGCAGCCCATGACCAGAAAACATAATACATATGAATGCAATATGATACAATAATAACCCTTCACCGGCACGGGACTCTCATCGACAGCCGAGAATATATGCCAACTCAGAGCCAGAGTACAATGCTCAGATCCTCAATTCAATACCCACAACAGGACATAACGTATAATATACAATGTAAATCTAAAACTAAGGCGTAATGAGTACGCCTATCAGCAGCTACACACGTAAGGAACACGTGGTAGATTATCCATAAGGCCAAGGGCCTCCAAAGAAATGGATACAAACACTTACCTTATTCCAAAGTTAACGCTGCTACTCAACAACCGCTTTTGTCCTTTGGATTCATTGCCAAATGATCCTGCTTATTCAATAAGCAGAAAATATATCAAATTAGGCTAAAGGCTTCATTCCTCACATCTTAGGGCAATCCGGTTAGGAACCCGATACCCTATTCGCTTATGCAATACGCAGGCCAGGCCTATGTACAGAGTTCAAAGTCACATAGCCAAACCCTAAATAAATTACATTTATATATTGCCCATAACTCACTAAGTACGAATATATAATCAATTCCGTTATCGGGATCCAATTAACCCTTAAAACTATCAATTGAACTTATTAAAACCATGTCTTATATCCCAATTTTTACCGTTAAAATATATTCAAACACACGTAATAAACTGAAATAATGGATTAACACCATTACCTGGATGTTCCAGGGTAAAAATTCTACTTTTTTCCTGCTCCTTTTCCTTTTCTTTCTCATTTTTTGGCATTTTCTCTTTCGTTTTCGTCGTTCTCTGTTTATGTTGTTTCTGGTTTCGTCTCCATCTTGGAAGCGGCTTCTAAGGGATTTATAATCCCTCTCTTAACAAACCGACTTTGTTATTTCATTTTTCTTCTTTTCCTTTTTTTTTTACTTATATATTTTCTTTTCTTAACGAAACTTAAAACAGTACTCTACGATACTCGAAATAATTTCAAATTTCTCAAGCAAGTTATACAAAATATATGTAACATACTCGCTAAGGCGGATCTCAAATCGGACTCCCGAAACTCCATATGCGAATTAAAACGGAAAATATCAAATTCTTTAACTTTCGACATTTTAGCGGAAAGAATCTGCACGACCTCGAAATTCACTTCCAAAAATTTGTACAGGTCAAAAATAGTCATACGAACCTAACGGCGCTTTCGAATTTCGAATCGGAGCTCCTTCACTGAAATCGAGCTCGAAAATCTCTTTTTAATATTTACCGACAACGAAAACTAAAACCTCCTTCCAATACCTACCAAACGAGGTCTGATTTAGCTCAAATTTTACAGACAAGTCCTAATAGACCTTATGAAGATTTTAAAATTATCGGCATGCCAATCGGAGTCCTAACTTCCGAAACGACTACCTAAGGTCGTTTCATAGGTTCAAGAAGATCAAACAAAGTTGTGAGTGACGGTTCAACATTATCAAAAAGAATTTATTTTTTGGTCCATTCTCATGATAAGACAATGTTCAATACCAAGGAAAAACTGTTAAAGGCATTTTTAATGATTATCTAAGTTTGATATAGAAATTATCAAATAGTGTACATCTACGGGATTACACATTTAGAAACCACCTATGTGAGTGTGAAGTGGAAGTCGCTTCAAGGAGAATTCTGTAAGGCCAATTCTCTACGCACTCATGAACCAGACGATGTTCATGGCTGAAACGAACACAACAAAGAGAACTAAAGACAGATAAGGATTAATTGTGTGGCATATGTTGTCTAGGTATACACCAAAACTCAGCGGTTCAAAGATATCAAATCTACTGATTGACCGAGTATATCCGATATATGTTCACTACGGAAAGTTCAAAGGGAAACATACTTATCCCGATGCGATTAATCCTTAGTTGCGAATCGCACAGTTTCTGCACATTTTCTTCATGGAGCCATTCCCCATCTATGTGGGGGATTTTTGGGGTTTTGAATAGTTGTGAATAGGAAAAGGCACCATAAGCACATCTTATAGAAAAGGTTTCACACCTTTTCATCACACCCATCCTTTGTCTATAAACAGTGAGATACTTTCTCATTTTTTAAATACACAAAGTCACAACTAAATATTTCTCCTCTCTTCTCAAGTCATGTGATTTGCTCCGTTCCTTTGAGTTTATTATTTACTGTGATTTGAATTACCGCTATCACAGTAATGGTAATTCCATTCTATACTGGGAGAAATTAATCCACAAATCTTGGGTAACTGTGAGGGGATTAGATTTCTTAAGGACAGGTAGTGTATATTGATGGTTCGGAATTTTTCTACTTCATCACTTTCTGGTTTGCTGTTTATTATCGAAAGTGCAGATTCTAACAAAATAATCAGTCATAAAGTTAGAAAAAAGAAAAGATGCGAGAGAGATATGTGTTTTCTCCATAGTATTAATGTACATATAATTGAGATACAATAAAATAATTTTATACAATAGATGTATGTCATTATATATACTTGTATGTCTAGTGTATCTCCATTATATATATATAGAGATAAATTAGACATACAAAGGAGATACATAAGATATACATTTATATAATTAATGTATGTTAACTGTTTATCACTCGTATGTCTACTGTATGTACATTGTAGTTCTATGTATCACCATACATACAATGAAAAAAAAAAGTAGACATACAATCTTTCCACCTTCAAACCACCACTGTTAGAGTATGGTCAAGTGTATCTCCATTATATATATAGAGATAAACAAGACATACATTTATATAATTGATGTATGTCATTGTTTATCACTGGTATGTCTACTGTATGTCCATTGTATGTCCTATGTATCACCATACATAAAATGGAAGAAAAGTGGACATACAATCTTCCCGCTTTCAACCACCATTGTTGGAGTATGTTTAGATGATTGACAAACAAGTAGAAAGTAAAGGATCAGGTTCACAAACAACGTCTATCATGAGTTGCAAAATGAGGAACACATGAGTCCTAGTCCGTGTAGAAAAAGGAGAACCTAGACGCATTGGAGACATGCTGATTTTTGTAACTCTAGTCGTGTTGTTTATTAAAGTCGGGTAGACTTTGGTTAAAAGGCAACTTCTGTATATGAAAGGAGTCTAGGCAAAGTGGGAAGCAGATGCGCAAAAGGAAAGAGAAATTAAAGATGTTCCTGTTTACACTAGGAGAATATTTATTTTGAACTAACCCTACTTGTGCCATATTTACATCTTATTCATGATTAAAACTATTTGTTCAGTCACATTCAGAGAGATGCAAGGCAAGTAAAATTTCTGAAGAGTGAGTGTGGATACAGACCATAAGTTGAAAAACCAAGCTGAAGAGTTGTTTCTCTTTTAGTTCCTAGATTGCTAATTTATGTATTTAAGAACTGAGTAGTAATTCTAATTCTACTTTCTTAGAAACGTTTGTTAGGGCCTTTTGAAGACAAATTTGAGTAGTTCTGTTAAGCTTGAGTTTAGCTTGCGAGAACTGAGGGTTAGAGTGCCAGTACTTGGTTATAGAGTTATAACCAAAACTTGCTCGTGTGATAGTGTAAGTGTTTAATATACCAGAATTGGGTCGTGGTTTTTGCTCCCTTGAGCAAGGAGATTTTCCACAAAAAAAATCTCGTGCAAGTTAATTTACGCAGTTTATTTAGTTTGTATTTTTGGAGTGAACATTTATTTTACGCAGGTTTCATTCTAGGAACAATTTATGTGTTTGAAAAAACTGGTAAAGACCCTATTCATCCCCCCTCCCCCTCCCCCTCCCCTCTCTGCGCTAGTGTCTTCTAAGTGAAACAACCACAGAAAACACAAATCACTATTATAACCATCATAAAGATGAGGAGGAGGAGGAGGAGGAGGAGAAGAAGAAGAAGAAGATATATACAAGCGAAACACAAGAGATATAGAAGCAATACAATTGATCACATGACACACAATTCAGAAACAATTGAAATACAATTCACATACAATTGACATACAATGTCATATAATAGTTATACCATTTTCAAATATTCATATTAGGAGCAGATCTAAAAATGTCAGATCAGATCTAGAATGTTGAAGAAAATTAAAAAGAAAAAAAAAGAGGAGATAGAGGTGGCAGGTAAAGTGTTAGCAAAATAATATAGGAATAATAATCTGAACAAAATAGAAAAAAGAATAAGGAGATGAACGATGAACAAAAATCCGAGCCTTCTGACTTTACGACATCTCCTTAAGGAAATTAATCTCCCCCAATACCCGAGGTTGCAGATTATTTCCTCTTAGGATAGAACGAATTTACCGTCACCGGTTTAGCGGTACCTCAAATGCTGGTGTATTGTCGAACTACTCAACGACTGCTTATCACACTTATGCAAGCTGTTTGTTTTTTGTGAAAGTATGCAGAAATTTTCATAAGGAAAATCTGCAAGGATAAGCAGGTATTTATAGCCACAGGATTCTGAATTGAAGAGGCATGAAGGTGGTTGTTCATGAAAGACAGCCATTCAAGTAGCTATTCGTGCAACGCAAACCTTCAGGTAGCCGTTATGTTAATAACGTGGGCGGGAAAAAAATAAACGGTCAAATCCGAAGCCGAAGCCGAGCGAGCAATGACGACGATGACGCGAGGCTTCCATTCTCCTCAACCCTTTTTAGGAGTTAAATGAAGTGCTTCTATATTTAAAGCCAACAAAGTTCTATCTTCTACCAATGAGGGACAAGTTCCTTTTTGGAACTTTTCATTTCCCTCCACCTATTCACACCATTTCAACTTCCTCTTCCAAAACCCAACAATCCACTGCATGAATGGGGAATGACTATGGAACATGCATGAACAAGACTATGTGATTTGCAACAAGGATTAATTGCATCGGGATAAGCGGGTTTCCCTTTGAACTTTCCGTAGTGAACATACATCGGATATACGAGGTCAATCAGTAGATTTGATATCTTTGAATTGTCGAACTTTTGTATATACCTAGACAATATATGTCACACAATTAATCCTAGCAATGAACCATCACAATAATAACCATTAAAAATATATAAAGGAGAACAAGCGGCTTAGTCGGCAACAGAAGAAGGTGGAGGTTGTGGTGACTTATGGTCGAGAAAAAGCAGATGTGGCTCTACTCGCCGTAAAATGTGGACAGAAGTGAGCGCTGGTGCCGGATTTTTATGTGCGAGAGTAAGAGAGACAGAGAGTTTGTGGGAGAGAAAGAAAGAGGGAACAAAAATTATATTCTATTTTGTTATGTTTTATAGCAATTTTAAAAAACGTTACGTTTTGTATAGTAGGAAAAAAGTCCCCATATATTGGAATAAAATTCTTAAAATTATACCCAACATACTTTTTTCTTAAATATATGGTTCAGTTCCGCCATTTATTTATTTTTTTGGTTATGTTTTCACGTTTATCATTTATGAGCTGATCTCAGTGAATTTGGTGTTTTGTATCGGCTTTAGGGCCGATTAATCTAAATTCACATAGAAAATCTTACTATGAGACAAAATGCTTTTTACCAAGATAATTTCATTTATAAGATTTGAACTTGAGATTTGTTGATAATTATTATGAATATCCATCACTCTACCGCACAAACATCCTCTACTTGAGATCTAAGGGGTTTTTCGCCGCTTGACGAACTACAAATTTTTATATTATAATAATTGATGGATCCCAGCTATTCCATTACATATTAAATATACAATAATCAAGAAAAAAAAACAACGAAATAATCCACTACCACTTAGATCATCAAAACTCCACCAGAATGAGGTCATCTTTTTGTCCAACCTATACAAAGCTTCTCTATTGTATCATCATCTCTTTTCCTCATTATATTAAGACTTGCTAATCAATAAAAGCCCAACATCATATTTACCTATACAAATAGAATCAAATCAGACCAAATCCTTGAATTAACTTGTTCTTTTTATAAAAAATCAAATAAAGATTAGACACTTCTATTCTTTATATTTTATATGTAAACAATAAAGCGTAAAATTGACTCTGTTTAGCAGCTTCTCTTTTGTTTTATTTCCGTATTTAGCTTTGGTTTGAAAGATACGAATCTGAAAAAAATTTAATACTAAGAAACAGATAAATGTCAACATCTCAGCTGAATGCAACACCAATAAATAAATGTCTAAATTTCTCTCAAATGCAAATTTAACCAATCATATTATACAAAGTCTTTTTCAATGATGTTTACTTTAAAGAGAGTGAACCATGTACAAAAAGAGAGGCGTTTGTCATCAAGTTGTAAAGTTGTTTTACAGGTTTTCTCCACTTTTTCACATGGTTGTGAATCTACAACACTCTCGTTGATAAAAGTAATTACCATCTTCTATACGATTGGATGAAATCACATAATCAATGTAATTACTATCTTTTATATGATAGGATGAAAGCGCATAATCTGAATTATCCAAGAGAGATAGAACAAGAAAAAGCCTTTCGAAGTGAAACTTTTGAATGTATAATAAACATATATAGTTCAACAAAAGTTTTCGAACTATGTTCATCTAAAGATTGAAACGTCATAACGAACGAGCAACAATAAAACTAACAGTTTGGAGATTTTGAATTTGAATTTCAATTAAAATACTCAAAGAAGTCCATCTGCACCAATTTAACAAACGAATTTAATTTTACCTGTTATATGTTGATGGTAAAAATACTCGGTAGATAGCCGATCTACACACAAAATGATAATATCATATTATCATAAAAAAAATATAATGTTCATTCAAAAAGCCAAAAAATACAAATGGTGGGGTATTGATTTGGAGAGTGAACAGTGAAAGAGCAAAATATTGAATTGGGTGGAGGGGCTTTAATATGCTCTTTTGGATTAGACACCTGTCCTCCTTATTTTCTTGTATTTCATATTCCTAATCAGGAGGAGTTATGTTTCATTATTTACTACTCCTACTTTATATGTCCAAAAGAATCATACATTTGTAATTTAAAAAGAAAGAAAAAATGTCCAATTTCTAAGTAAACAAATGGTATAGCCAGAACTTAAGATTTGCTGAAATCTACATAAAAATTTACCTTAGACTGATTATTTTTCCAAAAAATAATATTTCCATCTAGCTCATCTTATATACTGGAGTATAAAATAATAAATTTTATTTTCGTAAAATCAGTCACTAATAATTGCACCAAATAGACTCCTACAATACAACTCTTTGAGAATGACATTTTCCCGAAAACTACATGATCGCGGGGTTCTTCATTCACCAACCTGACTTTTATACATATAAATAGAAATGTTTAATACTTATTCTTTTCAAGACTCCACAGACCCAGCTGAAAAATAGAAAATTATATTAAATGAAATAAGAGTGAAATAGAAAACAAGAAACTCTTATTAATGATCAAATATTGAACTGTTACATTGTATAAGCAACTTTATTTGTTTTATCGTTGTTGGTATTTTTCATCGTTGATGCTTCTCCCTTCTCAATTGAACAACTACTAATATTACACTTCCAGTAAAGTCTGGGAATGAGAAGGAAACTGAAGCATAGATTTTTGTAAAATAAGAAAAAAGATTCTTGAAAATAAGAAAAAAAAAAGAAAAAAAAAATAAGAGGGAAAGATTAGGTAGTGGTGCTTTCACCATCTTCTAATATTTTCCATACCCCATTTATTATATTTTGTTGCTTACATAATTCTTGATTATATTGGGTTGCCTCAGATCCAAGGTACTCAAGTTTTATGTGATAAAAGGTACCATCTTTTTCAAGGTTTCTTGTGATTCTTGAAACTTTGGCCTTTACCTTTCATAGCTTCTTTATAATTTCACATGACCCTTTTGCCTTTTACCATCTTTTCTTGTGTTTAAGTTTTAAAGTTTGATCCAATTTTGAGCTTTTTGTATCAAGATTTAGGTTGGTTTCGAGTATTTTAAGATCTCTTGGTGTTATTGTCTTGCTTTTGAGTAGTTAAAGAAGAAGAATTTAACTAAAGTGCAGACAAGTCTTAAAGTTTGTATTTTTAGGTGAATTTTTACCAAAAAGTTAGTTGGTGTTAACTACTTTTTAGCTTACCAGATCTGACTACAAGAATTAGAGTTTAATGGGACGCAGCGCAAGTTAAAAAGAGTGGTCTTTTTCTACTTTTTGGTAGATCTTTAGGCATGGAAAATGGTCTATTGAAGCTCCTGAGAAGATTGTATTTGATACTAAAGAGTGATGATCAATTAGTTTGACAATGACAGGTTGTGTAATGTTAGAGGGGTGGGTGGGTAACTTTTACTTCAGCCAAGATAGTGATTTTGATGGAGGAGATGTGTTTGGCGGTTGCTCTTCCATTTAGATTAGGTAATTTGATTTCTTACAACTCAAGTATAGGAAGTCATATGGATGTCACTAGGCTAAAGTCAATGGGTGATGCTACTACAAGTTTGTATGTAGAATCTGCAGCTAGAAGTCCTGCTGATTCTGTTACTGCCGGCAGTGATGATTGCAACTCTGCTGATTCAGAGAAAGACCTCAGTATTACTGTACCTGAAGAAAGTAGGAGCGAAGGTGCTCCGTTGCTCCAAATGATACCTGAAAACGAGAGCAACTGGATTGCTGGCGATGCTGCTGTTAGGGAAAGCGAGGATGATGAAATCTTATCATTGGACGGTGATCAAATTCTTGATAGCTCTTGCTCTTTGTCGGTGGTGAGTGATTCGAGTAGTTTGTGTGGTGATGATTTTATAGGTTTTGAGTTAGCATCTGACATAGAGGGTCAGAATTTTGTGGATGCTGAGAAAGTTCGGGACACTGTGAGTAAGCCTCTGGCAATTGCGGTCAAACTCGATGAGCAGATTACAGATGGCTCCAGCTCAAAATCATCTGAAGTTGTTGTTCAGCTACCCTTAAATAAAGGGCTAAGTGCAGCAGTTAGTCGCAGTATTTTTGAAGTGGATTATATACCCCTATGGGGATTTACATCTGTGTGCGGAAGGAGACCAGAGATGGAAGATGCACTTGCAACTGTTCCTAGGTTCTTGAGAATTCCCCTACCGATGCTAGTTGGGGATCGTATGCCAGATGGAACGAGTAGATGCTTAAGTCATTTGACAGCTCATTTCTTTGGAGTTTATGATGGCCATGGTGGCTCTCAGGTATCTCTCTCATTTGCTTACTCTGTTGTACAAGCTCATAGGTTAGCATCACTCCTCAATTTTACCCAGTACATATCTGTATGATAAAAACTTGGGATTTCTATTTTCCAGGTGGCAAATTACTGCCGAGATCGAATTCATGCTGTATTAACTGAGGAGTTGGAAACTGTTATGGCGAATCTCAATGATGAAAGGATCAGGCAAAATTGCCAGGATCAATGGAGAAAAGCATTTACCAATTGTTTTCTCAAGGTTGATGATGAGGTTGGAGGGACGGGAAATCATGAGCCTGTTGCCCCAGAAACTGTAGGCTCCACGGCCGTTGTTGCAGTTGTTTGTTCATCTCACATAATAGTAGCAAACTGTGGTGATTCAAGGGCTGTTCTGTGCCGTGGGAAGGAACCCATGGCATTGTCAGTGGATCACAAAGTAAGTGAAACAGTGGATTTAGTCTGACTTAATTTACGTTTGACATCAATGACTAATCCTTTTGCGCCAATTTTCTTTTATGTTCTCTTTACCAGCCGAACAGAGAAGATGAATATGCAAGGATCGAAGCGGCTGGAGGAAAGGTTATACAATGGAATGGGCATCGTGTTTTTGGTGTTCTTGCAATGTCTAGGTCTATCGGTATGTTTTTCCCACCTACCCTGCTATCTAGCATTTTCATGACTCAGGTGTCTGTGTTTACTCAACCTCACTGCTATCAAGTACTGAGCTACTAGGATGATTTGCACGTTTACCTTATAGGAGTTTGCTTTTATGAGTCAGCTGGTGTTCTTAGAATATACTCCCTCGGTCCCAATTTATGTGGCACCATTTCCTTTTTTGTTTGTCCCAAAAAGAATGGCACCTTTCCTTATTTGACAACTATTTAATGCACCATCTCTATTTTACCCTTGTTGGGCCCTACATATTTTTAAAGCTATCAACAACTTTTTTATTACTCAAATCTTCTCTTTCTTACTTTTTCAAGGGCAAAATTGAAACTTCACAAGGTCAACCTCTATTTTCTTAAACTCCGTGTCCGGTCAAATGGTGCCATATAAAATGGGACGGAGGGGGTATCCATTTTATTATGTTTTGAACTTGAGCTTACTGTTGCGCATGACTTAAAGTTTGGCTCTTTCAGAATCCTCCTTACTGATATCAGCAGTTCACGTTGCATCAGTAGTTTGGCACAGTAGTCATGGGTTTTCTGCCTTGATCATCAGTGCTAATCTTTGAGACCATGTGATATGGACTGTAACATGGTATAATAAAATCTATTCTATAGTGGTTAGGGCCTTAGGCTTGTAAGGCCCAGGCTTTAGAAATGGTACCTTGAACTTTCCCCATTATGCTGTATCAATTTAAGTGGAATATTAGCAATGAATTGATGAGGTCACATTTAGTGCCAGCAAGCCACCTAAAAAGTCTTGCCTAGTTGGGATTTGGAAATGATCCTTGTGAGGATGTCGGGTGCTAAGGAAAACTTAATTGTACCGATTTGCACCCAATTACTGTTTTCCATATTCTTGGTAGACACAGAAGGCAACTCTCACATAGAAGTAGAGCAATGACTTGATGATGTAGCCCCAAGTATGTACTCTTTCTGCAATGCTCAGGCTTGTTGCTAGCAAAGTTTTGAATACATGTCTTGAACTTGGGTGCTGTAGCAAACTCAACTGTTCATCTAGAAGTCCAAAGTGTGATTCAATACTCAAGACAGGGCCGTTCTATTTAATTTTTGAAGCCTTGGAAAATAAACTTTGTTTGGAAACCTAATAGAAGAAGAGAGTATAGGCGCGTTGCCTTGTTCAAGACACATGCAAACAAGGTAGTGCCTCTGCTGTTAAATTAAGGCAGACACACTAATTTTCATCTCTAGAGAACTGATGTGGCGAAGGGCTTCTTTTCCCGCTAAGAGATTAGAGTGTGCCATTCTTTCTAGTTGCCGAAACGAAGACGTAAATTCATGGCTTACTTCCTTCTTTTACTTATCTTCTCCTTCTATCTTCCATTCATGATTTCTACAAAAGTTGGTTTGGTAGGGAATACATAAGGTTATAGTTTGAAATTGACCTGTTTACTATGGAGCCAACTTGTGAACAATGTGTAGTTTATTATATTGAGGAATGTAATTGTTGAAAGTCAAAAGGATTAATGGAATTGCATTTTAGAATGTGTCTAGATTTCTGACATGTCTAGATTCATAGAATATTAGTAGGTGACTATTGTATAATCTTTAATATTTCACAATATTATAGGATACTGCTATATTTTCTGTCGCCGCCTTCTCTCGTCTGCCAGACCAAAACTTCTTGTCATGATTTTATTCATATTGTCTATTTTAGGTTACCTTTCCAATTTCCATGTCTCCTTTCTAGTGACCTTTTACATTTTCTCATTGATTGCTCGGCTGTATCGTCTTTTCTGGTCACTATCTAGCCGTTATGTAGGCAGCACGTATCACGTCAATTGACATATGAACTAAACCATCCGACGAAATATCACTTCTTCATTGCCATGTCACTTCCAGCAACATGTTTGCAGTCAGCGCATGTCGCTGTTGCATCATGTCTCTCATTCAACACCATATTGTTGTCCAACACATGCCATTGTTTAGTTAATGTTTCGTCAGCCTCACATCGTTGTCTATTGTCATGTCACTTTGCAGTTTTGATTTACAAATTCAAGTTGTTTCACCACCTACAGTCTGACGGGACATGGTGAGATTCAAACGGATTCATGAAATTATATTTAGAATGTGTCTAGGTACATAATATATCTACAATCTCTTAATAGTACTCCCTCCGTCCTAAAATGAATGTTTACCTTTCTTTTTGTTTGTCCTAAAATGAGTGCCTCTTTCCATATTTAGTAACTCTTTAATTCCAAAATTTGTTTTGGACCGCAAGATCTAAAGGTACTGGCCCACATTACACACACCTTTAGTTTTAAACCACAGGATTTAAAAGTCTTCCTTATTTTCTTAAACTATGTGCCTAGTCAAACCCAGACACTCATTTTGGGACTGATGGAGTAGTTGAATTGTGGATATTCTCTAGAATAATGTAAAATATTCTGTATTAAATTGTAGGTTAACTCCTTACCTTGTTAGGTGTAAGGAATAATTACTTACCATATTGTAGGTAGATGAAGACATGAGCACTCTTATATATTAACCAAGGTCGTTAAGAAGTTTCCTCTCTTCACTCATTTTTCACATTATAACAACATACCCAGTATACTCCCACAAGTGGGGTCTGGGAAGGTAAGATGTACCTTGACCTTACCCCACCAAGGTGAAGAGGCTGTTTCCGGAAGACCCTCGGCTAAAACAAATATTTTGAAATATGTTTGGGACGGAAAAGAAAAAAGCAAGATGAAAATATCAGAGTAAAGAAAATACGGATAAAAAACACCCAAAAACCAGGTAAACAGAAAACACGAATAACAATAAAGACGAATGTATTTTTTAATTTTAAAGAACGGTAGTGTCATTGAATATAGGAAGTAGAATTTACAAATTCTCTTGTTTCACTAGACGTTCAAACCAAGGTGTCGTATACTTTCTCGGTGAAACAAAGTTAGGATGTCTATGCCCTTCCATCAGCCATGTCTTTGGTCTTGTGACCACAATGCCACACTTCAGTTGATGATCTTTTGAGTCCTGCAATCCTTTTTTGTTTTCTGATCATCACTTTTCTGACCCTGGTTAGTACGACTGTTGGGCTATGACCTTCAACGTACTACACAATAATTTAAACAATCTAAACAGAAGATGCATGGGAACCTTAGACTCCTTTGTTTTTGGTAAGCACTTGTCTGACCCTGGTTAGTGTGACAGTTGAGCAATGATCTTCAACTTGCTAAAAATTGTATATAAAAACAAAACTAAAGATACAAGGGAACCTTCTGATATTCTGCTTTTATTGGAGGCGCTTCTTTATTATGATGATTTGTACATTTTCAATTTCATATTGCTGAGAGATTGCTTTGTGATGAGAAGGGAACTCATCTTATCATGTCTGTCGTGCAATTCTTTCTATACCTGTGATTAATCTGACGGTTGCCAGTAAACATTTTTTTTTTTTTTGAAAGGGTAATAGTTGATTAAAATAGCACTAAGAGTGTGTTGCGAAAAGTTTGTACATCAATAAGTTAAGGTGTATGCTTATCCTATTCTTGTAGGGCATTTGTTAGATCTAAGACTGATTCAGCATCATTTTCCTATTCTTCTATACACCAAAATGAAAATAATAAACTACTATTCATTTTGATCTATCGGATGAGGCTTGGCTTGTCTCAAAGTATCTTGAGTTCCTCTCTCTCCGAATTGTCCATTACGTGCATTGAGGGATTGTATACTATCAATTTGCTTGGTCTTTGGTCATGAATCTGTACCAGCATCTCAACAAGTCATAGCGAGTCCTAGGCATCATTCATTAAGGTCCTGCTATGTTTTTAGGAATAAATGTCGCAGCTGGTTAGTCATCTGACAGAGAATAAAAGGGGGCTGATAGTTTCTGCCCTTTCTCCACACAGATAGCATCTAGCACGTAATTGAATACCCCTGCCTGCAAGTTCTCTTGTGTTACATATGCCTCCTCTGTCACTACGCTAGTCATGAGAAAGATGCAACTCTATATGGGGCCTTTGTCTTCCAAATCTTCTTCCATGGCCATTTCCTATCTTGTTGGTATAGCTTCTCAGGGACTTGTAACATGAACTGACAGTAAACGTACAGCTGGTGGATTCTTTCCAGATCAGTGTCTTCAGTGTTGAAGATTACTGGTTCCATTTCCTTTCTCATTCTCCTTACCAAAAATGTTCTTTTTTTCTTCGTCTTCTTCCCAGCGTTACAAAATGACCAAAACATGGTAAAATCTATTGAAGGCTGGTTTTACTTTTACTCTTCTAGACATGTGCATTGACACTAGTGCTGAAGGTTGAACACGCAGGAGTGTAAACATAGAGGATATTGCAGTGCCTATAAGATGGAATGATGTTTGCTCATATATCAAAGTTTCTAATGTCCACTTGAAATGTATGGCTGAAGTAACATTGAGTAATATAAATTTCTCACGAGATCATTATCCCGGCGGCTTAATTAATCTGGGATATCGATGATTAAATATATAGCCAATATGCCAAGAAATCTATGATTTCCCATCAAGGTTCAGCTTGCCTTAGTGAGAGCTTATTTCAGTTCACAGGTTCCTCGTCTCTCTCTTTCTTTTTCTTTTTTTTTTTTTTGACAAATCAGATCAGCAGACTCTGGAGCCAACTGCTGTGAAGCTGACTTCCTGTGGTATCCCCTTGGGCCCAATGAGAAACAATTTGAAAGAGCTGAGTCGACCGCTAGAACAACTACTTAATATATACCAGACTTTCATCAATCATAACTCAATTCCTGTCTTCTCCCCCCGAATAGTCCAATTTTTCCTCCACGCGGATAAGGGGCTAAAGGATGCAGGCACATGCATGCTGGTAGAATTTTATCATATGCTGGGCTGCGGCAGCGTGTGCTTAGAATGCACTGTCGTGAAAGGATAACTCAATGAGCCCGCCCAATTGTACAATGTCTAATCATTATACCACTCAGCTCTTTTATCCTTTTTTTTTTTTTTGGGGTGGGGGTGGGGGTGGGGGGGTGGCATGAGATTTACCCATAGCGAGTAACTTACATTACCAGGTGTTTCTATCTGGTTACCCATGGTGTTCCCTGGGAGGCTGGGACATTAATCCCTCGATGGATTTTTGCAAGGACCTCTTTTCTCTAATCCTGTTATTTCCTGTCCTAGTGTTTGTTGCAAGCAAGCCTATTTCTTTCAGAGTTTAATTTTATTTGGTTCTCGGTGCAGGAGATAGATACTTGAAGCCCTGGATAATTCCTGATCCGGAAGTAATGTTCATACCTCGAGCCAAGGACGATGAATGTCTTATTCTCGCAAGTGATGGTTTATGGGATGTTATGTCAAATGAAGAGGTCTGTGATTTGGCTCGCAAGCGCATACTCCTGTGGCATAAAAAGAATGGTGAAACGCTGCCCTTGGAAAGGGGCCAAGGAATTGATCCAGCAGCACAGGCAGCAGCAGAATGCTTGTCAAATCGAGCTCTTCAAAAGGGAAGCAAAGACAACATAACTGTGATTGTCGTGGACTTGAAAGCCCAAAGAAAGTTTAAGACCAAAACCTAACATAACTGATCTCTCAATCAGCAGCTGTTTCCATTTATAGGTTCACAATATTGACTTCATATGATTCAATATAGCCAGCCCTTTTAATTTTTGCCAGGGGAATCTGGGACTAAGGTTTTTCATTAGAGTAGCTTTCTGTATGTATTGTAGTACTCGCTCCATTCTCTGTATGTAGTTTTTGTTCCTTTAGTTGTTTGAAGTAGGAGTATACATTATTCCTCCGAGTTAAAGGCTCTGTGAGGTTATTTGCCTCAATATTACTTTTGGAAACAGTAATGAGCTAGTAGCATAGAGAGATCTCTTCTAAATTGTACTAAAAAAATGTATCTTTTTATATTTTGTGTGGTTTTCAGAATATAGACATGATAAGTGGTCTCAATTGAAGACCTATGATATTCAATCATGTACATCTCATATGCATGATAAAGGAAGAAGCTAGTAGCTAAAAGTATGCCACCTTTTTTTCCTTTATTTATTTTTTGAGTATGACACTTATTATCCCCTTGATCACTCAATCATCAAACCAAATGTATGTTGTAGCTGGAGATAATCCATGATTTAAACTTGGATTGGTTTAAGTGTTCAGCCTTAAAGGTTCTTACGATTGAACACATTGCACATTGGAATTATGAGCTTGGATTTTTTATCTTTTTCTAGATATTAGTAAAATTTCACATCTGTTTATACTCTATGTCGAAAATATTGAGTTGAATTGAAAATGGTCCACCTGCCTTTGTTGGTGAATAATGGTACAATAATGACCTAGTCTTGTTTTAAAATAAAATATTCCTTTTGAATTATGTCCCTTAAGAAGTGGGAATGGTAGTTGCTGAGGAGTTTTCATGGAAAATGGTAGGACCTAAAGAAGGAAACTGCTTCTAATGGTCCATGCTTTAAAGTGGCCACGTTTGCCTCTTTTCATGCCTACTCTGGAAACAAATTGTCTCTGGTGCAAATTAGGTGGACCACTTTATCAAAACATTCAGTTGGAGCTGCCTGTCACTGTCTCACATTACACTTCCTACAACTACCAACTAATGTTACAGCAGAATTTTAAGGTATGGAAATGTGCATGTCATTCAAACTGAATAATAAAAACATTCTATTAAACTAACCACCATGATTTCTTAAAAGATGTAGCCTATTGCACATAGTTTGATCAACGAAGGACCACCAAAATAGCCCTCTTTTGTTTTTTCTCAAGGGTATAAAGTATAGCCATTTCAAAAGGTACCATGATTAACTTATTAATGAGAAACTAGAAACTCTAAAGGGGGCACTTTTAGTTCAACAAAAGCTACTTCAGTATTTCCTGTATGCTAGCTCTGTCACTGCCTCGGATAGATTCTTTTCGTTTTGAATGCTCTTAACCCAGTTTGCATTAATTTGAACCCTCTCGATGCTCTGTTTCAACGTCCTAGCAATGTAAGGCTTGGTCCGGCAAGCAAAAAACTCTTCAACTTCTTTCACCTTCTCATAGGATGAGAACTGAGAAGGATCAAAGACAATTTGTTATGGCGTATCCATAAAATTTGTTTAAATACAAGGCAGAACCACAGATATAGCTAGTGGAAAACGTTCTTTTATAATATTAAGCAACTACATGCAGATTCAAAAGAAAGATGGCTAGGGAGCAGAAACATACCGGTGACACTGTTGCACTGATGAAACGGGTTAATAGGAATCCAGAACCGTAAGTCTTGTGGATATGATCCCAATTGTCCTGTATTCAAACAATGTATTGTTTAAAAAAAAAACAAAAACAAAATCCAGAGTGCACATCTCACTGAATTCTTCCCGAGCAATATATCAGTCATGGAAACTAGTACTCTTATAAGGACATGTCACACTTCCTACTAATGAAATAATTGCACCTTGGACTAATGGAATTCCTCAGCCTTACAGCCAGTGTATTCAAACATTACAATTTACTACAAGTTACTATCAACAGTTTTCAAGGTATCTTATTCAAAAGTACAAGAAATAACTCGATGTATGCAGTGTTTCTAGGAACGGACTATACTCACTTTCAACCATTTCCAAGCAGTTTCGCGGCCTTCCAAACTAACTGCAAGCCCGAAAACACAATCTTGACTCCGTACCTAAATTTTCCAAACATAGAAAAATTCTCAGAACATTTTGTCGAAACAAACACACACACTCTCCTTCTCTCTCCCCCGTGAGAGAGAGAGAGAGACAGAGAGAGAGAGGCCAGTGCCACCTAAAATCATGAGTACCTCAGAGCATAACAAGAAGTTCAGAACTTCAAGGATAATCTCGGGGTCCTTGCAAGATGCCAATGCACCTATAGAACAAGAGAAATCACTTATTGGTTGGACAAACCATCAATTAATAACCAAAACATTTAATTCACGTTTGGCCTGAGTTGATAGATAACTTCACCTAAAATTCGCGTCTTTTCCTGGCTGAGGTCAGTCTCTCTGTAAATTCTTAAAAGAGCTTCGAACCCTGATCTATCTGATTTATTCACCTTCTGCATCACAGCTACATAAACAGCCTGCAGATGGAAGGAGGGATCAGGATTTGTGCAATGTCCATAAGAAATGAATTTTGAGTTAGTATATATATTCAAGTGCTTTACCCTTCTCAAGTCGGGAGGAAGAACAGCTGTGTTTCTGTCATCCAAAAATATGTGGAAGCGCCTGATAGCTTCATTTATTGTTTCATCATGTCCAAAGGAAGCCAGAGCACTCAGAAGTTCCCCTCTCAACATGGCATCTAGGTGGCTTTCCCCTTGTTTAGGATCCCAACCAAGTCTCCTGTTGATAAAAGAAAGTACAATCAGTTTTGTTGCCACATTAAGAAAATGAGATTAATGGTCAAGTATCTAATTTCAACCAGGTGCCTGAGACCAAAATCTCTCTTACAACTCCATGAATAAGTTTTCCTTTTCTCTAAGTAAAAAGTTCTTTTATTGGTGATATGTAGTTCCAGGTTTGTCAAGATGAAGAGAAGGTAAACATGACCAATTTGTAATACACCGGTTCACCCATTCATTCTTTGAAAAAGGCATGCAGATATCTTATTTCCTTTTTGGATATAAGCAGCAGGTATCTAGTTAGAAGAAAACTATATCTCTAAATTAAATTCAGTGCTTATTAACAGCTCTCAAGTCCTCCTAACGTAACATTGGTCAATGAGCTACTACACAGAAGAGAACAAGATGCAACAAATTCTAAATCGTTTGTCAAGAACCTAGTCTTGGGGAATAGAAGTTGATTTTCTTGGTGTAGGTTGACCAGTGAATGTCAAGCCAGAGCAGGCATAACTTTGTTCTGATTTATGTTGCTCTCTGCCATAATAGATGTTCCCCTGTCTTACATTTATAACACTAGAAGTAGAAATCGTTCCAACTGTGGCCTTTGTCTCTTTCTTTTACGTAGCTTCCACCACTCCAGGGCCCAGGTATTCCTTCCCTCTTGGAGTTTTATGTTGGAACTCTCATGAGTGCATGGATGACAACCAAAAGATAGAAGATAAAGTAACATGCTTTGTACTTTCGAAGCAGCAGTAAACATACTCTGCAGAAAACTGGAAAAGATTGATGAAAAGCAACTTTATGTGATCCTTCAGATCAGGAACAGCATCAGCTGCAATTCTTGAAACTTTGTAACTTATCTGCATGAAGAATGAAAATCAGTTTAATTTTTGAACGACCACGCTGATACCCAAAAGAGGTCTATGAAGTAGTGAAATTACACTTATCAGGTTTGACAGAACAGTGTAATCGAGCTCCTCCCTAAAAGAAGCCATCAGGGCAAGCAAAGATGACAAAGACTGATGACATGCTGTGGATAAGGCATATGCATCATCCAAAATGCCTGTTCATAAAAACCATAATCCCATCAGTAGTTGATTTTAACTGTTAACAAAAACAAAGTTGACAAACGTGCAGTAGTACCGTATTTATCGTTTGTTGACAAGCACTTGCTCTCTATGGCATTTCTAAGTCTAGCTGATAGCTCATCATCATATTTAACTCTATAGAAACCTGTCTGCTCTACGTTGACTTTTATCCATGAATTGCTTTTAGATGAAGAGGAGCCTAATAAGTCCTTTACATCAACGGCTTTTGACTTTTCTTGCATTAAGAAGCTTTTGCGAGCTTCATAAGAGCCACAGCAGAGTGTTAATGGAACTATCCATTGGCCATCACCATGAGAACCACTCAGTAAAAATTGTGTCTGTTGCATAGAGAAACAAATATTATCAAATCCAGGAGTCATAAAAAGCTCATATGATGGACAAAGACTAGACTTGGGTGATAATAATTTGCATTTGATCAAGTGGACGAGAAACCAAAGATAACCTGCTCAAACTCCAGCTTTTGGTCTTTTATCTTGACAGAGACAACTGGGTAGCCTTGTTGCTTTGTCCAGGAATTCATCAACTTGTTCACGGGTTCACCAGATTCCTCCTGAAGGACTGACCATAAATCCTCTGTCTTCGCATTTGAGCATGCATATCTTTTTATGTATGAAGCAAGTGCCCTCTGGTTTGGTGAAAAATTACAAGAGATAAATCCATCAGTCCCATACAAGCAAGCAACGGTGCTAATGATATTGAGGAAAGAAAAATAAGAAGTCTAGGTCATATATTTCAGATGGATGGTCATTGAGAAGATAGCGAGGTTTCTCTTTTGGCGAACTAATGGCTGCTGCTTTAAGAACGATGGTCAACAGAGGTCTCTAAGCAATCATTACGATGCCCATTACAATATCTCTCGCATGCTTATTATCACATAATAAAACCCAATACAAGATTAAGAGACCGCTACTGACAAATTTTGCTTAGGGAACTCCAGGAAACTCTAACTAAAAAGTTAAATTAATACAAGTACATGTCTTACATGAACCTTGTATATGACAAGATATGACACTTGACAAGTATCGAGATCATGCTCGATAGCCTATATAATTCTTATCCATATTTTCTTAACCAGATACATGAGCATGAAATAATACACATCTCGGGAAACATCACTTTCAGGATCACTTGTATGTACATATGTGTCGCATCTCACTGCTGACACTTATTAAATTCACTCATTAATAGGAGACCTGATAGATTTAATAGATCACTGTAATTATAGATAGATCCGGGTCTCCTCTTTTGCTTCTTTTGGATTTGTATTTACATCTTCAGTCACTTTTGAGTGCCATATAAATAAAACAGTTACCATTATTCAAGAAATGAAATGCATTTTTGAGTGCTGACTGCTCCTTAGCTACTTTGACCGGATGTACAATTTGCTTTTGGAGAAGTCCAATATTTTAATTTTCAAGTAATTTGGAGATACCCTCAATCAAGTACAAGAATATAGATGTGAATTTCCTTTATCCCAAAAATCTATACTAACGTGATTTTATTACTAGAATAGCAGTTAAAATCTCCTTAATCCTAAAAAAATGTAGTTAAAATCCCAACAGAAAAATGCATGCCAACTTTGAGATAAACAAAACAAAAATAAAGAACTTTGTTAAATTGATCTCCCCACAGTAGGGTCACAAGCATTCAGAGAAGGGCTTACTTAGACTTATAATTAAAGGGCAAGCAAAGTTCTAGTGTAACTCTGGCGAAAGAAGCTGTTCTAATTTTCTACTTTTAGTACTTTATAACGCCTCACCAGTAAGGAAAATAAGATGTTAAAAAGGGTCATTGCATTGAATGGTCTAGTTCTTCTTTCTAGTTCCACCATCCCCTTCATCAGACCAGATAACTAGCATATGTCAATAAACCAAAGGAGTATGGGGCAGGTGCAGGCCCATTAACCACCGATTTTTGAAGTGTGAGGCACTGGCCCTCAGGGATTTGTCGGTGCTTAACCAAAAAAAAAAACAAATGGGGGAGAGAAAGAAAGCAAGAAGGGTTTTAAATGAAGATATAGAAAGAATGTTAAGATAGTAAATAATGGAAATGCAAACCTGGAAACATTCAGCTCCAAGATAGCTTTGTAACATCCGGATGACAGATGCACCTTTTCTATAACTAATTGCATCAAAAATTTCATCAATTTCTCCAGCATGATTGATGTCAACCTGGTAAGACAGAGTAAGATTTGTATAGATTCCAAAGGTAACACAACTAATAGATGTCCTTAAAGAATAAAAACAAAAATGCCTCTTGCATTTAGCACAATACAAGAACAAGATCGGAAGTTGCTTCATACCTCAATGGGGTGGGATTCTGCAAGCCCATCTAGACGAAGTCCCTCAGTGGCCTCTTCAAGAAACTGAGTCCAAATTTTCCATTCTGGGAACAAGCTATCAGTTGCCAAATAACTCACCTGAATGCCAGCCAGAGAAAATTAGATTTAACATCTTACTGACCCAGCAACTAACAAAAGCATATACTTTTAAGAAAAAGCAGCTTACCCATGTTGCAAACCCCTCATTCAGCCACAGATGTGTCCACCATTCCATTGTTACAAGATTGCCAAACCACTGGTGAGCAAGCTCATGAGCCACCACAGTTGCAACCTGAAGAAAACACAATATTTATTCAGCCGGTCGAAGATATAAATCAGTCATTTAATACCATGTATACAGTCAGCCAACCAACATCCAACAAATTTGCATTACCCTCTGCTTGTTAGCAGCGGCAGAATGCTTATCATCATAAAGCAATGCTGTTTCTCTGTATGTAACTAGACCATAATTTTCCATTGCGCCAGCAGCAAAATCAGGAATGGCAATCATGTCCAGTTTGGGTAGTGAATATGGTGCAGCAAAATACCTGCAATAGTTCACAGCTTAGAATACATTTTCAAGTAGTTGTAAGGAACCCCACCAGCCCTTCCACACCAAAAAGGAAATTTTAAACTGGAATAATGGACCACTTAGATATTAATTCCTGGATTACTTCAGGGCAACTTTCCAAGTTTTAACCCTCCTTAATGCCTCTTCACCAGTTTCCTTTTCCATAAATGAAATGACGAAAACATATTTAATGAAAGTGATGCATACTCTTTGAAGAGGGGCAGCGTTTTGACCGCAACGTGTAATGCGAACTTCCCTTGATTAGCTTTGCCAACCTGACAGTATACTCGAACAGGAATTCCTGCACGAAGTGATGTTAATTTTACCAACAAAAATGGTTGCGGACATTTCCACTAAGACCAGAATAAGTACCATCAGATGTATGATCCTCAACAAAGTCGAATAAGCCAACCACAAATGCCACCAAGTATGTAGACATGATTGGAGTCTCTTGATAATGAACTGCTTTAAGATTCCCTGTAACTTTTTCTTCTTCAACTGGCATGTTAGAAAGAGCCACCAGTTCTGATGGTACTTCAAGTGTAATTTTAAAGGTGGCCTGGAAATTCATATCGAATGAGACGAAGGATAAATAAAATCTGAATTCCTAACAAAACTAGAAGAACAGAAATTTGTAACGCACAGATAAAATACTTAAAGAAGATAAAAATATAAAAAGTTGTTAGATCATTAAGTTCATACAAGTTCTGTCAAACTTATAGCTAAAATATCAAACGAATAGCTGCTGCCAATAGCAATTAACCTTATTGAGTAGAAAAATAAAGTGAACGTGCACATGTAGAAACACCAAAGATGGCTAAATGCTGACAATACCTTACAAGCAGGTTCATCCCAGCATGGAAAGCAACGCCTAGCATCAGCTGGTTCAAACTGGGTAACCGCCATATTCTTTTTCTCCCCATTATGCTCGTATGTACTGGGGAAAAATCAATCAAGACCGTTAAGCAATCTACATATAGCACAATCATAATGAAGCAACACATAGATTTTCCGCAAGCTTTTTTTGATAAAGTAAATAACTTTATTAATGAAGGGTCATAAAGACCCGTATACAAGAGGTATACATAAAAAGTAGAAAACCTAAAAAGATATATGGTTTTCTACGAAAAACACCAAATCTTCTATACAACAAGGAATTTTATGGGTGCACCAAAAAGAAATAAGAGACAAGAGGCTAATCCTCAAAGCAACAGAAATCATCTTTATACCGTTATTGTTTAACTAGAGGAACCGGTATTGTTTAAATTCTTGGTTGTGGGCATGGATTCTAGACCATTAAGCAATCTATAACTATGCACAATCATAACGAAGTAAGGTCGATTTGCTGCAAAGATTTGCTGTCAGTCGACCACCTGACCCTTGATCTTCCAGAAACCGTTGGCGTGAATTCTAGGTTGGCAAAACATAAAAGCAGAACTTTAACATTTTCCTCTCGTGCTTCGTCGTCAAGCTAAAAATCACTAAAGACTACTATTAGTTGATAGGGGAATAAATTTTTTAGATAGATAAACTAGCTCTCTCATTAACTAGCTACATCTAGTACTAATACAGTAAGGCCACAAAAGAGTAACTTAGGGCCACGCTTACCCATAGAGCTTATAGAAGTAGGTATTACCCTTCCAACAATACTTGGATGAATTAATCATCACCCAAATAAGAATATTTTCTGATGTCGAATTATAGACTATTGGGGGTCCTCAAAAAGCATAAACGACACAATCCTAGATTCTTATGAGCCGAAATTAGATGGCAAAAACATGAGTAATCAACAATCATCTATACTTGGAAAAGAAAATCAACAGTTACCACGACAACCAAACACATACCAATTCTCTCAAAACAAAAAGTTAATATCTTTTGTCCAAACATGGGAAAACCTTAATACCTTCTGTAGAACCCTTTCATCCTATCATTTAGTGTTCCTTCAAACGCCAAAGACAAAACTCCAACACCAAGGGGCAAACTTTCTCCAAACTCCACAACCAATATCTCATCCGCTTCAATCAACCCCACTTCCAACGCCTCAAACACCTATTAACACACATAAGCAAACAAATTGTCAATAAACCAAACAACAAGAAATCAAGAAATCCCATAAACTACATTCTCTAAGACTCTAACTTGATGGTCAAAAAAGCTTCAATATTGAAAAAGGTCATTCAAGAAAATAACATAAAGTGCTTTTCTCTAACTTGATGGCGAAAAACCTTCAATCTTGAAAAGGTCATTCAAGAAAATAACATAAAGTGCTTTTCTCTAACTTGATGGCGAAAAACCTTCAATCTTGAAAAGGTTCAATCACACAAAACAAAAACATGGACAATTAAAGAAACAACAAAAAATGATTTCTCTAAACTTGATGGTAAAATAAAAAAGTTACAATCCTGAAAAGAGTCAATCAAGAATATCACATAAACTGCTTTTCTCTAACTTGATGGTAAAAAAGCTTCAATCTTGGAAAGAAAAAAAAAAAGCCCGCACACAAGGCATCCCGTGTTCACGCAGCATGGGGTTATGTTCAATCACACAGAGAACAAAAAACATGGACAATAAAATTTAAAAAAAAAAATGCTTTCTCTTAACTTGATGGTAAAACAACAAAAGCTATACAATCTTGAAAATGGTGAATGAAGAAAAGGACCTTGTTTGAAGAATTGAAGTGAAGAGACTTGGTGTCAACAGAGAGTTCAGCAGCATTAAGGACCAAGAATTTGGTGTCAGAGACAACATCAATGGAGATGTCAACGGTGCCAATGAATTTACAAGATACAAGGTCAGGTTTCAATGTCAAATCATATCTTTTAGGAACAGCAAACTTGGGAAGACGAGGTTGTCCTTTGAATTGATTGTACTTGTGCTCCATTCTTTGTTCAATCAAAGATTGTTTTGTTGTGTTTTTTCTTCTCTATGGATCTGGAATGGATGACTACTATGGAGGAGTCGTAGTAATATATAGGGAGGTGGATTTTACTGTGGAGTGTGTAATCCTATGTTGTGTACAAGTTTATTACTATTTTTGTTCTCCTTTTTAAAAAATAATAATAAAAAAACGTAAACCAAAGTAGAGATTTAAACCGCACTAAACAAGCCTCCTACCACAAACTTGATACAAAAATGCATGCAGTAACCCCCTCATTCGTGTACAAGTTTACTATTTTAGAAGAACATTTCCTTTATATATTTGTGTAAACAACATGTTACATAAATTTTCTTTTAAGATATGACGGGTAAGATAATGTAAAAAATTCATTATAATGTTATCATTGTATCTTATAATTTGCCCTTTGGTAACCTATTCTTTCACATAGTATAGAGCATGTTTTATTTTCTAATCTTAACAAGTGAGACGATCAAGGTAAGAATATGAATTTTTAGTGATTTTTAACTAATTTATTTAACTTTTTCTATTATTATATGATTACTTTTATTTTAGAATCACGTACTAACTATATATGTTAACTATTATTTATTAAACTCTTCACTCTTGAATGTATTAAAGTTAGTCCTATATTGGATTTTGTGTCCTTCCTATGTGCAGAAAATGTATGTGCATATATTGTTTTAAAGTATTATTTAGGATCGCGATCGCTAACTTATAACTTAATATTACTATGCAACATATATATTAATATTGATTAACAAAATGCGTAGAACTACAAAGCTTGTAGTTTCAATATTAAAAATCTTATCCTCCTTTATAGGTAAGAGTTCATATAGTTACAAGTTATGATTGAATTTAACATTTAATTGGTGATATAATGGCAATTTGTCATATATTACCACACGTCATATAAATTAATAGTATTATTTATAAAACATGTAGAGTTATAAAAATTATATTTTAGTTTCAATATTAGAAATCTTATCCTTCTTTATAGATAAGAGCTCGCGTAGTTACAAGCTATGTTTGAATTGTGCATTTAATTGGTAAAATAGAGGCACTTAGTCAACTAGATATTTGTTAGATTATTTTTACTTCAAAACAAAGATGTCATGGGGAAGTCCTTTTCCAATAACTGGATTTCTTTTTAGTATCTATAAATACTGCATATTTAATTGCTTCCATAAATGATTTCTTCCCTATATACTATAATACTAATTAAAGCCTTTAACTTACTGAGAATAGTCTTTTATTTCGGCTAAAGTTCTAACTAGGGAGTTGAAATATTACGTGTGCAACTATTTAACATCTAAAATAAAGAAGATATATAATATTCCACTTCTATTTTCATCATTTAATAATTTGATAACTTAAAAAAATATATTAGCTGTCACTTCATGGACTAGGATGCGTTTGCTTGCTTAGCTTTGAAGGGAGTTTGGGACTTGGAGCAAGTAAAGAATTACTACTAACTTTATTAGTATAAAATATCAGCATTTTCGCATGATTACGTGAAGAAAAGAGTACTACCAAATCCCACTAGGCTTTTGGTTTAAGAACCATACAAGGAAACAATTTAAATGTTTTCTTCCTTGCCTTTGTACACTAGCTAGACTTTTCATCTAATACATGAGAATAATGTTTTACACAAAGAACCATTGGAAGAAAATAATACATACTCATCTCCCTATTCTATTTAGATGCTGCCAAACAATAGTCTCCCTTCCTCATGAATAATGAATAAAAGGTTAAAACTGTTGGATTGCTTGTCTTGTGAACTTAGGAATCCTATCTTTATGTAACTATGCTAATCAATACTGCCTGCTGTGCATGGTATGCTAAAATTCTCACTTTATCACTCAATTTCACATCCTTTCATATTTATTATTGGTTAAGATAGAAAAATAAATTTTGTTTCTTTATTTATTTATGTATTTTTAGTTTTCTCCTAGTCTCTTTTATTTCAGCAAATCAAAAGAAGAAGAAAAAACCATAAGCAAAATTGACACGCTTTTGATAGAAATCCAAATTGCTAAGTAGTTGCGTATTGAGCTGATCACGCCATTGCTCCTCTCTTTTGACATAAATCATATACTAGTTACTCACATTTTTTATTAAAACGACAGAAAGTACGACTAGTAATACACTTTGATGACTTATTTTATTTTTATACTCACCAAAAAAAAGTATAAGTATATATATATGAAATTTTTAAAAGGGGACCAACTTTTAAATTAATTTTGACAAGATAACCAACTTCTAAATACATATCCACTAAAGTGCTACACTCAGTTATATGGAACTTTGATCTTCAATTAACATTAACGTAAAAATTTCGCCCAGCGGCCACTTTTAATACTGGTATTTAGTTTGAGGCCACTATTTTTTTTGGTTTTACACTAAAGGTTACTTTTGGGCCTTTACTAAATAAGCATTGACTTAAGTTCTGATCATTGACTGAAGTTCTGTCCACAGGGCCCTGGACTGAAGTTCTATCTTTAAAGACTGAACTTCAATCCATATGGCCCTGGACTTAAGTTCTATCTTTAAGGACTGAACTTCAGTCAATATGGCCCTGGACTGAAGTTCTATCTTTAAGGACTGAACTTCAATCCATATGGCCCTGGACTGAAGTTCTATCTTTAAGGACTGAAATTCAGTCAACATGGCCCTGGACTAAAGTTCTATCTTTAAGGACTGAACTTCAATCCAGGGCCCTGGACTGAAGTTCTATCTTTAAGGACTGAACTTCAATCCAGGGCCCTGGACTGAAGTTCTATCTTTTAAGCGAAAGTGGCCACAAACTAAATATTTTGGTATTAGTGGCCTGTGTCCAAAGACCAGTGGCAAAAGTGGCCTTTCGTGCACTTACCCCAAACATTGACTATTGTTCGGCTTTATTCAGGTTTCGCTCCCAGCACACTTGCGGTAATGATGTTAATTTTTGATACTCATAATAAAACTATTTACTTTTTAGCTCTAATGGTTGGGCCCTGTCATGGAATTTACAGACACTCGTCAGGTTTTAGTTAAAGAGTTCTTGACGATTACCAGAACATTCCAGAAACTTTTTCTATGAAGTCTGAGCGACTGGGACTAAAATTTAAAGAGTTTCTTTACAAGGGCAAAAAAGTGAGAGTGCCACCGGTGTCCTATTTCTGTAAATTTTAATTGGGGGTTTTTACACTTTGGCATGGGTTTTGTCCGAATGGATGAAGTCCATTCTCTTTTACTGGTCTTGGTATTACACTATCGCGGAGGAAAAAAATACACCCATTGAGGCGCTACTTAGCCCGTAGGACAAGCAACACACAAAAATAATCGAAAAGGATCTCTATTTGTGAATCTTACTCGAAATGACACCTTTTTCTCGAGATAGCAGTCTGCCGCAAGTTTATACAAGCTTATATAATTTTATACAAGTTTATACACGTGTATAAAATTATATAAAATTTGTATAAATGTGTATATGCGAGTGAATAAATCTGTATAAATTTTTAGATTTCTTTAGTATTAAGGATGCTTATATGAATTTTTATTTTTTTATGTATATTTTGTATTTCTCTCATTGCCTGCGCATTTATCTATGTATATTCATGTATAATTTTTTGGAGGGGAGAGAGGGGGGGGGGGGGGGGGATTTGTGTGTATAAACTTGTCCAAAGCAATGATATAGATAAAATCAACAACATAACTTCAGCGAAATACAAAAAAGTAACGATACCGCCAGCAAGGAGGGTGTCTGTCGGCGGCTCAGTGACAGGGGAGGGGGAGATTTGGTAGCTAGGGTTTTTATTTTGAAGGAGTACTTAAATTTGTAATTTTAGGGATGTGTGCTATGCATAAAAAAAATATGACCTACTATTTGTAATTTTGGGTAGTGGGCGCCTATTTCTGAAAAATTCACATTTTAATTTGAGATTTACAAAAATAGGACATTCAGCACCACTGTTTCACTTTATGCCCCCAAGTAAAAAAGACTATTTAAATTTAGCCCCATTGCTAGAAGTGGGAGTAGTCCCATTCTGAAAAGTTTCTTGCATGTCCTAGTAGATCGCCATAAGAAGTTAAAACTTAAATACTGTTATAGCGGTGCTAAAATCTTAACCTTAACTCCCTCCCGACTATATTTCACTGGGTGTACCTGCATATCACTGGTTATGACTTTTTGTCCCCACTTAAAATGGTTTGGCAAAATGGCCTCGAAGGCAACACTTCAAGTTATAAATAGACAAGTGTCGCCTCTTTGCAACACTTCAAGTTATCTGGGAGAATGTGAGAAGAGATAAAAGGGCAAGTGTTGTTGATGCAAGAGGGGGTCAAAGTCAAGTGTTGTGTAAGAGGCAACACTTACGAGAAAGGGACGGTGGGGTAACACTTGAAATTATCTAGGAGAATGTGGGAAGAGATAAAAGAGCAAGTATTGCATAAGGGAGGGTGGGATGCGGGCGTCATTATAAAATTTTGTAGGGGTATTTCCATTCGGAATTTATTCATTAAAGTTAACGGAGGTCATTCTTGCAAAACCACTGTAAACAGGGTCAATAAGGCAAACCACTGCCTATGTTATCATCGTTTTGTAAAGGAATTTTTTTTTATATATATATATATATATATATATATATATATATATATATATATATATACACACACACACACACACACATACACACACAAACATACACCCTTATATTACAAAAAAATAGCAACATTATACAAATTACACTCCATAGCAATATTTTTCCTAGCATATTTCATTTTTCGTTACCACCCCCCTTTCAATATTTTTGCATATTTACACATCTACCCACTTTTTAATCCCTTAAAGCACCTCTAAAAAAACACTTCAGGCATAAGAAATTCCTCTCAGGTCTGTCTTCGTCGGGAACCGTCACTGCTGGCGGTGATTGACCTCCGACCACCACCATCCGGCTGAAAACTACATCATCGGATTTCTCACGACGTCATCTTCTCCGATCTCGCCTTAGTTTTCCCAAATAATCGACAAATCAGCGTACATCTAAGGTTGAACGTCTAAACCCTAACTCCGGCGACAATAACTTTTCTGTTCACCCCATACATTCTGGTGCTCCGGACACTCTCCCCTCTCTCCCTATGGACTCAATTTCATTAAACACTCTTCTCCGCGGTGACTCGACGATGCAGCGGATTTGTTCAGGTGAAAGCTCATCGCGTGACCTTCGGCAGCGGTGGACACGGCGACGAAGGGGAATTGTTACGAACCCGTTTAATAATGGGTATTTTCAAGGTCCTGCTACGGCACCGTTAGCAGCTGTTTCGTCTTGTACTGGGATGCTTGGGTCGGGTTCATACGCGGGTTATCCGGGTCAAACACTTATCCGGGTTCTTACGCTCACTGGTTCTTGCTTCCTACCATCGAAATCTGCATGCTTGTTTGAATGATGATAATGAGAGGAAGTGATGGCTTGGATGGGGTGTGGGAGGGTCTACGACAAGGACAGAAGAAATAAAACTGTGGTAAATTTGAGAATTTAGAGGACTAAGGAATGGGGGTGGGGTGGGTGGTTTACCGATTATCGTTTTGTATGATTGTAAATTAGATGTTTTGAGTAAAATGTAATGTTATAGGAGTTTGAAACAACACATATACAGTTAGATACAGAGCAGAAACAGTTAGATACGGTGTTGAAACAACCTGAAACAGCGTAGATACAACGAGATACAGTTCGATATGGAGCAAAAATAATGCAGATACAACGAGATACAGTGCTGAAACAGTCTAAAACAGCTAGTGAAAAAGTCTGAATCAAAATATAAAAATAATGTGAAACAACGCAAAAAAGATGAAATAACTTAGAAACAGTGAGAAACAACGCACAAATGGAATGAAACAATGCTGAAATAGTCTAGAAATAGCTAGATACAATCTAGAAATAGTTAGATACGGTGCAAAAACTGTGCAGATACAACGAGATACGATGATAAAATAGTCTGAAACAACTAGTGAAAAGTCTAAAATAAAATGTAACAAATAATGTGATACAATACAAAAATTGTGAAATGGTTTAGACAAAGTGAGAAACAACGCACAAACAAGATGAAACAATGTTGAAATGGTCTAGAAACAACTAGATACAGTCTAAAAATAGTTAGATACGGTGGAAAATAATTCAGATACAATATACGACAAGATACAATGAGATATGAAGTTGTTGGTAGTTGAGATACAATGAGATACATCGAGATACAGTTAGATACGATGTGGTTGGTAGTTGAGATACGATGAGATATAACGAGAAACAGTAAGATACGAGGTAGTTGGTAGTTGAGATACGGAGAGATACGATGTGGTTGGTAGTTGAGATACAATGAGATACGATTGGTTAGTAGCTGAGATACAGTGTGTGGTTGGTAGTTGAGATACAATGAGATACGAGGTGGTTGGTAGTTGAGATACAGTGAGATACAACGAGATATGATTGGTTGGTAGTTGAGATACAATGAAATACGAGGTGGTTGGTAGTTGAGATACAGTGAGATACAACGAGATACGATGTGGTTGGTAGTTGAGAAATATCGAGATACAACGAGATACGAGGTAGTTGAGGATGAAAGAAGGAAAAGTGAAATTGAGAAAAATGGGAGGAGTAAAAATGAAATTGGGGGAAATGGTGGGAGCAAAAGTGAAATTGAGGGAAATGGGAGGAGCAAAAGTGAACTGGGAGAAAATAGGAGAAGAATGTAAGGGGTTTGCTATGTTATGGAAAAATATTGCTATGTTTTTGCTATATTTTGTACTCCTAATTTTTCCTTTTCTCTATATTGGGTAATTTTGCTAAAATATTTCTATGTTTTGTAAATAACTTCTAAAACTTGTACTTTTATGTAAAAACTCGTTTTATAAATTACCCCTCCCTCCCTCCCTCCCTCAGTCCCTTGGTTGGTGATTTACAGAAATAGGACAATTGTTGAGTCTCATCACAGATTTGGCTCCCACAAGGAAGTCTTTACAATTTTGACAAAGTTACTCCTAAGACTTTTCTTATAGGGGCCAAACTGTAACAGAGACGCCAGAACTGTCTTTTTCGAGCAAAAACCCTTGGTTTGTCTTTTCAAGCAAGACAAATGGGAAAATATTAGTAGTACTAATGTTATTGGAATTACCAAAAAAGAAAAAAGAAAAAGAAAAAAGAATCTTAAGTTGCTTGATTTGAGTGCAAGATTCATGGATATGGAGTAGTAAGGCATAAACATGGGAATCTTCAGGGAGAAGAAAAAGGCAACTCCTTTAGCTACTTCACCTTGTGCTCAACTTAGAGATGCTTACCATAATTGCTTCAACAGGTCAAATACTGAATCTTTATATTATAATCTTTAACCCCTTTTGGCTAAATTGGCTCAAAAAAATTGTTTCTTTAGATTCTTGATTATGTTGGTATTTGAAAAAAATTGTTAATCGTTAATGGGGTTTTTGTGTAGGTGGTATTCTGACAAGTTCTTGAAAGGTGAGTGGAATAAAGAGGAATGTGTTTTAGAGTGGCAGAAATATAGAGATTGTTTATCTGTAAGCTCTTTTAAGCTCAATTCTTGTTTATGCATTCATTGTGTACTCCCCTGTTTCAGTTTATATGAACTTTTTCGCTTTTCGCGAATGAATTTGATTAATATTTGAAGCTAAATTGGATTATAAAACTATACAAAAAGTACTATAAGTAGCAACTCTTTTCATATCAATGTAATGAAAAATTGCTTTTTAAAATGTTGGTCAGAGTTCATGCAGTTTGACTTTCGAAAGTTGAAAAGGTTCACATAAATTGGAACAGAGGGAGTACTTCTTTTATAACCGTGGTGTCCGACTCTGCTTGCACGAACCTCGATTTATTCTACGGTACTTGCTACCTCTCACCAACATAGAGTAACTCTGTCCACCAAGGCTCGGACAAATGAAAAGAAATCACCTATTGTTTCTGGCCCCCGCTGGGATTTGAACTAGAGAGTTTAAACCTCATGGTTCTTAACCCACTTCATTAACCACTAGGCTACACCGTCGGGTGCTTATGTATTTCCTAACTCTTTGTTTTTCCTAATAAATATTTCAGCAACATCTGGATGATAAGCATTTAAGTAGATTCTTGGAAGCTGAAGGAATTATGGGTGGTACCAATCAAAATGATTTTAAGGGCTCTGCTGGTGCTCCCAAGTAACACTAGTGTAACTTCTTGAAGAAACAATGCGAAAGGTGAATTTTTGTGGAGCTTACTTATATTGTTTTGTAATTGTTTGATGTGAATGAAGTGACATGTGATTAATTGAGGAGAAAGTACTTCAATTTTCATGTGATTGAAAGGCCCCCCTGTTTTAGAGTTATTACATGCAAAAGTTCGAGTAGTAGTAGGCAAGCAAGCTGAGAACACTGTCCTACTGGAAATTTCTAGACTCGATTGAATTTTAAGTTGAGTAGTACTAGGCAAGCAACTGGATAGCACTGAAGGATTGTCTTGCAATTGCAATGCTGCAAATGAAAATTCCAACACTTGATTGAATTTTAAGATGAGCATTGTTAAAGAATTGCGATCTTTTAGTTAAATCACTTGTGTTTTGTGAAGTGTAAAGTGTTCTTATTTAAAGTTGTTCTGCCTATATTACCAGTTGGATATGATTCTATCAAAATCTTGTACTATAATCTAAAACGATAATCTTAAATGAAGATAGCTTGTTCATTCTGCATGAGCTCGTGAATTTCGTGGTGATTTTTGAAGGAGGATAGAGAGCTTACATTTGTTGAATAGTTTTGGCTACTTTCTTTAGTTTTATGTCTCACTGGAAAAGGAAAACAGAGACTTCAACATGATGTTTATTGTTTCTTGTTCTCCCACATTTCGATCTCTACTTTCTTAGAAGTGGACTGACATATCATGACATGCTTTTGTATTCTATGATCCTGCTGTTGTTAGTATAAGATACAGATTATTTGGGTGGCACTCCCCTGATTTTTTATGCTTTTCTCCTCTTGATTTGATAATTTTCCTTTCACCCTTGTCCAAATCCTTCTTCCCCGGGGGCAAATGTGGTTTGCTGCTTTATCTCCCTTGGTGATTAATACTTAGGTTAAGGGCCTCCCATCCTTCCTGATTCGTTTGTGTTAGACTTAATGCGGATAAGGTTCCATTGTCAGAAACCTGTGTTTGCAATTTTGCATGGATTGCCTATGTTGTGGGGCACAGGTTTTGATGATGAAAATAATCAGATACTTGGAGCCTAAGTCTAGGGGTGAAGTTTCGCTGGTCTATGATTAAAATAGGTCTGTATAGTGTATGGGTCTTTGCAATGGGCAACTGGTTTCAATCTGATGTTATCCCTTTAGCAATTGTCCTCTCAGTGCTCCTGGGGCCAGCTTGGATATTCAACATGAGAAGTGTTTCTTCGTGATTTTTAAAGGAGGATAAAGAGCTTGCAGTTTTTTGCTTCTGTCCTGGCTACCTTGTTAAATTTCATGGCTCATAAGTTAAGTAAAAGAAGACTTGGTAAAATTTATTTTACCCTTGTCCGTATCAGATTTGGCTCTCAACTATCTTAGGCATGAGATTTCTATCACGACCTGCTTTTGGATTTTATTATCCTGCTGTGGTTAGTCTAAGGTATAGATTGTTTTGGTGGAGAAGTTGCTCTCTTCCTGATTCCCTATTCTGTGAATACTTGAGAGTTTATGATAGGGTTAATGTTGATAACGTTCTTTAGCCAAAATCTGTTCCCATAATTGGGCAAATTGCTCATGAGTGTGGGGCACATGTTTTGATGATGAACAGAATCAAATACTTGGAGCCTAGATCTAGAGGTGAAATTTAGCTAAAATTCTATGATTGGCGGACGTGTACCCTTATCGTTATGGTGTACTGGTCTTGATATGTTATTATTCCTTTATCAATGGCCCTCTGAACCTTCCGTCTTGTCCGTTTAAATATTTACAGCCTCTTATCTACATTTTGATTCTCGAGTGGAGTACTTGTTCAATGTAGTCCTGAATCCTGTAGATGCAGGTTTTTGTTAATGAGCTTCACCTAAAATATACTTTAGTAGACTATGAATAGCCAGACAACTAACTTAAGTTGCTGAAATTGAGGGCGACTCTTGCTGAAGTTCTGTCCCATGAATGCAAGAACCTCTAGGGAAAATGAACTTGAAAAGCAAAACTTGGAGTTCAAGGTTTGAATCCTCGCGGAGGTGATAATCTATTAATCCTTATAACCTGTGCTGGTAGGAGATATAGCAAACATTAGAGGAGGTACGTGCAAGTTGGTCCGGATGCTACTCTGATTGAAAGGCAACAAACTAGCAATATTTACTCCTTTTATGCTTTCAGCTCGAGATAATCCAAAGAAACATCAAATAGCACATGTGTCCTCCTCCTAATGCTATGTAGGCTAGGAGCCCAAACTATATAAGATCATCTCTTCAAACTTGAAGACATTTAGAGAGCGTTATAATGTTGAAACTTTTAAGACGAATGCATCCGCCAAAGACAATTGAATAATTGAATTTTTTTTTTGAGAAAAACAGTCAATACATTATGCATTGTAGAAGCACCAAGCCATGTACATTTGGCATGTAGACGAATCCCAAGACATACTTATGAGAGAGGGCAGCTATACCAAATTCATTTCTTCTTGAAGATGAATTGTGAAAAGATCCAGCAATCGAATAAGAAGAGTACCCTATGATCTCCACATTAAGTTCCCTACATAAACCACAGGAAGATAGTTTTTACTGCAGATAGTGGCCTGGAGAATGTTTTGAGGAAAGACTCTTGTATGTTTAAAAAGAAGTTATGTAGATGGAATTGATAACACTATTCGGAAGACAAATTTTACAGGATAGGACAGCAGCTGCATTTATCAAACATCAGCCAGTTAGACCATCTGATTAAGTTTAACCCTGCAGATTAATTGTAAGCATTTCATATGGAGGAAAATGTTATATCTTGCAAATAATCAGTTTTTTATTTGGATCATTTTCCAGTGGTTGGTTGGATATAAGCATAACATATAGTAATAGTACAAAATGTATGCTAATGTACAAGATTTGTATTTAAGTGGTCATATTTTTAGCATTAAAGACTGACAACAAAAAGCACGTAATATGGGGGGAGATCAGAGTAGAGAAACTTGTAAGGAAAATGACTTTCATCTATAAGCGAAAGAAGTTTACTTTCCCCCTTTTGGCGAAAAAATATCTTCCTTAAGAGAAATGTTTTTCGCACTTCAAGCCTCAAGGTAACCAAACACCAGAAAAAAGTTTAATCAAGAACAGAAAATGTTTTTTCCGTTCTGTCCAACTCACTTAATGTTCAATCAATTCTCTACTTATTTCCAAAAGGATCATGCAATAAGAGATGCAACATACATGAAGGATCATGCAAGGTTACGTGCCAAGCATTAAGACATGTGTATGAATACACAATGTTGATTGGTAATGCAGAATGAACACCAGCAGGCATTCCACGTGAACTTCATAACACATGCAAACAAAGTTAAGTTCGAGATGCAGTATATTTCAGTCGGCCAGATTCGCCTCAAGTACTAGTACCTAGATTAGATTCTGATTCTTCTGAACTTAATTTTTGTATATATTTAGTGATTCTCTAAACACAAATCCTGGGTCAGGACCAAAGCTGCTAGGTTTTACCAAATCCACACATTCTACCGTAGCGTCCGCCCATGTTTCAGTAGTGGTGAAAGAACAATAACTTTCTGAAACCTAAACTGAGTAAGAATTGTACAAAACATTGAGCAAGAAAGGTGCTTACAATGCACACTCCATTCATAACTCATAAAAATGCATAATTCCATTTCTTTTCCGGATTCTGTTAACTTAACTGATAAAGCTGTTACAATTATGCCAAAGGAGATGGAGAGAAAGGAATATATAGTCAACTTTACTTAATACAAAATCATAATACTGCCATTTAACGAAGTGTTAAATTATGATGACTAGAGGACTGAATCTTTTTGTGAAATATCATGCCAAACAAGTAATCAAAAGTTCAAAATTCCATATTCAATAGACTTCTTTCCAACAGATCAGAGTTCTAAATTCTTTAAATTGCGTAGAAGTTTGATGTGGTTGATGAGATAGATTGATGGAGACGCATTTCTGTTGTGTCAAAAAAAAAAAAAAAGACCACGTGTTACACAGAAATAACATCACCAAGAATTTGAGAATCTCATCTTATGTCATCCTTAAGTTGTGAAATGCCAATTGATTTATTTGAAGTTGAGAGAATTTTAAGAAACTTAAGAAAAGAGGAACTTAGACAGTTAATAAAGAAGCATCAAGTGACATACTCCATTAAAGAGCACTGTTGGTTTCTTGTAGCACAATAAAAAGTTAAAAAACTGATCTCTTTGTGTTTCAAGAAGGAAAAATATCCTAAGATGGATGTGAAACTAGAAATATACTATTAAGGTTTGTTTTTCTAATGTGGCTGTGAAACTTGAAGTCATATTTTTACTAACATTCTATCTGCAATGCAAAAAGTTAGTGATATACAAGCTTAGGTTGTGAAATTCTTGTTTTAGAATTAAACCAAGTAATAATATCAATTAAAGAAAAGGTTTCAAGTGAGATAAAATTGCTAAAAAAAGAGCATAGATGCAATTCACTTATAACTTGCACTTATCCTCTTGTCAAATAATTGTAAAGAAGTAAGGTTGCCGAGCCCATCCAACAAACCTTCTAACAACTGACTGGCAGTGTTCAATCCTTAAACAAAGTAAGTTAGGCATGGCATCTAGGAAAGTCAGATGGCGTAGCATTTGGCAGTGGTCTAGACTAGAGTTAAAAATCTCAGAGAAGTAAGGTTGCCAATCCCATGAGGAAGAGCCTCTATTCCGAAGCCAGATATGAGGAAGTGTGTTAGGTTAGAGAGGTGAAAAATTTGATCAGGCAGAGAATCCCACTCTGCTCTTCCATATAAGTCCAACTGACAAAGGGATGACATTTGCTGAATGCCATTGAATGTTAATTGGAATGCCAGTGAAGGTACCGATACTCAAATGCTCCAGAGAGGGAAAACACTCTAGCATTCCACTTGGTAAACTGCTCAACCTATTACAGCCATCTATAGAAACCACTCGGAGGGAAGTTGGATGACATTTTCCACTTGGGACAGGAATGCAGCTGAAATTGGTACAACGTAAAATCTTTAATTTTTCAAGAGAATGGAGGTTGTACAGGACTTGAGGCAACTCACGAAACTCTGTCGCAATCTTCGACACATAGACGTCTAAGACCGAGACTCACAGCTTGGTGAGTAAGGAAAAATACAGGTCAATTTGGGACATAAATTTATTGAAAGATTTTCAAGGTCTATATTTTTGACTAGCCACTCATCTGGAAGACATGTGAGCTCTTTCACACTAGCAAGGCTAAGCTCCACGAGAGAGGCCAAGCTGTGTTGAAGTTTGTTCAATTGCTGCACAAAAATTAGAATAATTAGTTTAGAAAATCTAGAATTATTAGTTAATTAGTTTAAATTTTAAATATTTGTTAGAGTTGTTAGGTGGTTGAGCTATTTTGAATGTTTAGATGCTGATTTTTTAGTTGAACATCGGTTATAAATAGCCCCAAGTTGAATAACAAAAGTAAAGACTATTTCAATTCCATTTTCAATCTTATTTTTGTTGCTCCATATTTTTAACAGAAAACCAACAATTGGTATCAAGAGCGTCAACTGATCTTACGGAATCTGTGAGTCAAACAAATAGTTTTAACCATTTTTAACCCATATCTATTTTCAACCTTATTTTCAAAATGGCAAGCAATAGTCTCTCTTTGAATGCCCTACAAATCTTCACTGGTGAAAACTATCAAATTTGGTCAGTGAAAATGAAATTATCTTGAAGCCTATGATTTATGGGAAGTTGGAATGGCAGATACACCATTACCACCACTCCCTGAAAATCCGACTCTTGCTCAAATTAAAGCTCATTCAGAAGAAAAAACCAAAAAATGCAAAGCCAAAACTATTATTCAAAATTCAGTTGCAGATTCATTTTTTTCATGTGAGACTGCAAAAGAAGCATGGGAAAAACTAAAAAAAGAATATCAAGGAAGTGATCGAGTCAGACAAATACAGATTTTGAATTTGAAAAGAGATTTTGAATCTCTTAGGATGCAAGAAGATGAGACTATCACTAAGTACTCTTACAGAATCTCCGTGATTGTTAATAAAATCAGAATGCTTGGTGATGATTTCTCATATAACAGAATTGTTGAAAAAATTCTTGTGACAATTCCAAAGAGATTTGAGTCTAAAATTTCCTCTCTAGAAGAGTCAAAAGATCTATCTACCATCTCTGTTGCAGAATTGATAAGTGCTCTTCAAGCACAAGAGCAAAGAAGAAGTTTTAGACATGATACAGTTATTGAAGGTGCTCTTTATGCATAAAATAAAAGAGAAAAAGTAAATTATCCTCTTCGCAAATATTGCAAAAAGAAACACACCTAGAAAAATTTTGTTGGTGGAGGCCTGATGCAATATGTGGAAATTGCAAACAAACAGGTCATGTCACAAAAGTGTGCAAGTTTAAAGACAATCAAAAAAATCTGCAAGCACAAATAACGGAAGCAGAAATTGAGGAGGAGCATCTGTTTTAGACTGCATCAACTGAACAAAGGAGGAGTGTTGAAGTTTGTTCAATTGCTGCACAAAATCTAGAATAATTAGTTTAGAAAATCTAGAATAATTAGTAAATTAGTTTAAATTTTAAATATTTGTTAGAGTTGTTAGGTGGTTGAGCTATTATAGCTATTTTGAATGTTTAGATGCTGATTTTTTGGTTGAACATTGGCTATAAATAGTCCCAAGTTGAATAAGAAAAGTAGAGACTATTTCAATCCTATTTTCAATCTTATTTTTGTTGCTCCATATTTTTAACAGAAAACCAACAAGTTGCCGAAAATGTTCAACACAGGCATATCACTGTCAACTCCAACAATCTTTAATCTATGTAGAATTTCAAAATGATTTGGAGTATTTTTCAACAGTGGACAATCCTCAATGAGTAACTCCTCAAGCACAGGAAACATTCCAGCTCCACCCCCTCCTAGAGTTGGTGTTTGTGTCAACTGTGCTTCCTTCCACTCTGTAAGGCTAAGCATACCTTTCACTATGAGTCTTTTAAGTGTGGGGAACACTTGGCTGTTGGCATTACTGCTGCTTGATCCATTAGCGTTAACCTCAACACCATAAAATGCAGGTCCAATGTGCTCCATCTTATGGAATCCTACCAGCTCAAGATCTTGAAGGAGTCAGAGATGACCAAGGGATGGAATTTCGTGGCAAAGACATTTATGTATAGTTCCAGCTTGACCAAGTTATGCGGTAAGCTTACCATGACCCATGTAGGAAATCTAGCACCCAAATAATTTTCTATCTTTAAGCTTTTCAAGTTGGGATGGGGTTCAAGCCCGTCTAACACTGACTCAACATGCCTCACCTCATTGGAATTGGCTCAGCTCCAGTAATAGTCGCTGCAGTAAGTATCAGTAGCCCTTATGCTGCAAATGGAAATTAAAATGCTGCATTGTTCTTTTAGTAAATATGTTTTAAACACTATTTTCATTTATTTCAATATATGAGTGACTTTTAAAATAAAAGGTAAAAATAGAATAAAATGGGTGCCCCCAACTAATTTTGCAGTTTCCCAACCTCTTCCCTCACTGCATTTCCTTGTTCAAATTCATCACAAACAACGAAACTTTTTCATAGAATCTCTAAATATATTCATACTTTGGGTAAACAAGAAGACAATCAGTATAGCTTGAGTTTATTTGAAAAAAGAATCAGCTCACTCTCGATAAAAGCGAGGAAAAATAAAAATGGTGTATTCTGAAATTTTGTTAATTTAAAATTTTATTGAATTATTAGTGAAAACACTAGAATGAAGTTCCTTAATTTTTCTTTTTTGTTTTGGCACTTCAAAATTTTGAATGTGTGTGTGTGTGAAGAAATATCCATGGTTGAAAAAGAAATGACTTTTGGTGGGATTGGAGGAGAGAAGAAGGTGACAAGATGTGGAGCACTGATACAATCATTTTTTTTTGCTACAAAATTACTCGTTTAAAGAAATAGTTAACAAATTATTCAAGAAATTAAAAAGAAAATTATCAAAAGAACAATGCAGCATTTTAATTTTCTTTTGTCCACGTGGCAAGCATAAGGGCTACTGATACTTACTGCAACTATTATTAATGGAGCTGAGCCCATTCCATTGGAATCGCACCACTAAGCCAAATGATGTGGGAATGGGCTCAGCTCCATTAATAATAGCTGCAGTAAGTATCACTAGCCCTTAGGGGAATTTTCAAAACTAGGCACCCCTCAACACAAAATTACAAATGAGAGGCCACATTTCATCCATAGCACCCTTTTATTTTTACATTACACAACATATCACCCCCTTATTTTCAAAATTACACAACATAGCACCCATTTAAACTAAAACCCTAGGAACCACTCCCTCACCCTCCCCCACCACTGCCCCACCACCAGAAATCGGCCTGCCGCCGTTGCCGCCGCCGGCCGGCGGTGGCCGGTGGCCGGAAAATAAAAAATTCACCGGATTTCTTTATTTTATTTGTGGATTTGTTTAAATAATTGTTTTTGATAATTTTATACACCTAAATCTATCAAAATGATAAATTATACATGTAAATACATAGAAAAATGTTTATGCAAGAAGGGAAATACAAAAATATACACAAAAAACATAAATTTTATACAAAACATCCATAAAAAGTGCACAAATATGAAATTTATACAATTTATTCATTGTTCATACACGCATATACAGCTTTATACAAATTTTACAATACATAGAATGTGTTTTATACACTGTCAATACGTACTTATACAGATTTATACATTTTTATACACGTTTACAGAATTGTATAAACTTGTATAAAAATGTATAAAAGTGTATAAATTCGCAAAACTGACTTTAAACAGAGCTTCGGGCAGCTTTTACACAAAAGCTTAACAAACATCCCAGATCTATACACAAACATCCCAGATCTATACAGTTTTATACAAGAAAAACACTAGATCTAAAAAGTTTTTAGAAAAAACTAGTAGATCTCAATGGATACTTATGAAAATTGTGTAAAAAGAAGAAGAAATATGATAAACAACTTTTTTAAACAAACTCACCGGAGTTTTAACCGAGATTTACAATCAAAATCGACATTGTTATACAAAAACAAAAAAAAAAAAAGAACAAAAAGAAAACGAGACGAAGAAGAAGTAGCATCAGCGGTGGTGGTGGTGACCAAGACTTCAGTGGCTTGGAGGAGAGGAGGTGACGGTGGGGCAGTGGTGGAAGGGTTGGGGGTGGCGGCGGCGGCGTTAGGGTTTATGGGGGAAGAGAAGAGAGAAAAATGTGAAGGAGAGAAGGAGAAGAGAGGAAAAATGGGGGGCTAGGGTTTTTTTTCTTTATAAAGGAGGTGCTATGGAGTGAAAGAAAAAATTAAAAAAGGGAGGGGGTGCTATGTCATGTAAGGTAGCAAAATAGGGGTCTTTTTTGGTAATTTTCATGAGTGGGGTGTCTCTCAATGTAATTGTCCCTAACCCTTATGCTTGCCACGTGGACAAAAGAAAATTAAAATGCTGCATTGTTCTTTTGATAATTCTCTTTTTAATTTCCTGAATAATTTGTTAACTATTTCTTTAAACGAGTAATTTTGTAGCAAAAAAAATGATTGTATCAGTGCTCCACATCTTGTCACTTTCTTCTCTCCTCCTCCCACCAAAAGTAATTTCTTTTTCAACCATGGATATTTCTTCACAAATACACACACATTCAAAATTTTGAAGTGCCAAAACAAAAAAGAAAAATTAAGGAACTTCATTCTAGTGTTTTCACTAATAATTCAATAAAATTTTAAATTAACAAAATTTTAGAATACACCATTTTTATTTTTCCTCGCTTTTATCGAGAGTGAGCTGATTCTTTTTTCAAATAAACTCAAGCTATACTGATTGTCTTCTTGTTTATCCAAAGTATGGATATATTTAGAGATTCTATGAAAAAGTTTCGTTGTTTGTGATGAATTGAACAAGGAAATGCAGTGAGAGAAGAGGTTGGGAAACTGCAAGATTAGTTGGGGGCACCCATTTTATTCTATTTTTACCTTTTATTTTAAAAGTCACTCATATATTGAAATAAATGAAAATAGTGTTTAAAATATATTTACTAAAAGAACAATGCAGCATTTTAATTTCTATTTGTCCACGTGGCAAGCATAAGGGCTACTGATACTTACTGCAGCGACTATTACTGGAGCTGAGCCAATTCCGATTCCAATAGTACTCCAATCTCTGCATGTTGGATATTTTATTTAAGCCCGCCTTTTGAGCTTCTTCTCTGTCACAAATAAATTGGAGATTATTGATACGCAATTCACCCCTGATATTTCTCAAACAACCTAATTCTTCAATGCAACAACCATTTTCAGAACTTGCATTGAAAAAATTTAGTGTTTGCAGACAAGTAAGGCTTCCTATGTGACTTGGAAACATTGTTGGATTAACAAAGTGACCGGTGAAACAGAGATGTCAAAGTTCATCTTGATGTGATTTGAAGAGGAAATTGCCGCAAGATTGAGATAGATATATATGTTTGAATTTTTGCAGACTTGCTAATTTCTTCATGCTATTGGGAAGCTCTCTGAAGTAGGGTATCCTTAAAGTCTGCAAATGATACAACTTGCAGATAGAGTCCGGTAGTACATCAAGTCTGAGTATCCTCAAGTCGAGATATCTTAAATGTATCAACTTGCCTATTGACATAGGGCATGCGATGAATCTATCAAATATCAGAATCAAGGACTGTAACTGTAAGCACACAGCATTCACCAACACGTCATTAGATTTTTCTTTTTCTTAAATACCTTACTTTTCTCATTTCTTCTTCACGAGGAAAACCAAACACATGGAAATGAGATCTTAAGATAGAGTGGGCCAAATCATGAATATGATCATGCATCTTGCAGGACTTTATATGCATATCTAGTTCTGGATCTTGCAATAAAGAGTTCTGTTCTAGTACGCGAAAATATTCATTACCTATGTCCTCAATTTCTAGATTTTCTTCCTGACAATAGAGTAGCCCTTCTGCCATCCAAAGTTGGACCATTCTTTCCCTGACTAATATGTAGTCTTTTGGGAAAACGGAACAAAGTACAAAGTGGCAAATGATCATAGCTCAACTTCAATATTTGGTTAAGGGTATCTTCCTCTCTACCTATTTGAGAAATCTTGGTTCTCAGAATGGATAGGCATACCTCTTTTCCCTGACTGTGAAGAACACCTCCTAATAGTTGTGATGTTAGTGGTAGACCTTTGCACTTTTCGGCCATCTCCTTCCCCATGATCTCTATGTCAACCGGTACTTCTTCATTACCAAATGCTCTTTGTTTGAGTATTGACCAACGATGTTCATCTGATAATGTTTCAAGAGAAAAAGCATATGATGCAGTAATTGATGTCACCGTTTGCAAACGAGTAGTTACAACAATGCAAATTCCTGAGGTACTTGTGATTCCCTGTAAAGGCCTAATAAAATCTTGCCATAATTCTGATTTTTCATTCCATACGGTCATCAAGTACAAGTAAATATCTTTTATCCTTAGCTCCTGCTCAAGGATTTTGAGGATGGCCTCTTCACTTTTGAGTTGAAGATTAGTGTGCGTCATAGCTTCTAACATCACCTCAAAAAGCTTCTTGGCATCAAAGAGGTTAGATACACAAACCCAAAGCTTCTTATCGAAACTTCTTTCACTTTGTGGATCATGGTAAACTTTTCGTGCCAGACTGTCTTTCTAAGCCCTCCCATTCCAACAATGGAAAGGACAAAGATAGTCTCTTCTCTCTGGTTAGTCAAGATTTCAACTATTTGAGAGACCTTTTCATCTCTTCCAACAAAGATTCGATTAATGGCAAACGATACAGACTCTCGCCTTCCAGCTCCAAAGATTTCTTGATCTTGACGGTTGAACGAGCAAGTGCTGTGAATTCTTGGAGACCAAAATCTCGAGCTTGTTTATTAATATGTTTCAAGTTCTTGTTGATTGCTCCAATCTTTTTAGCCATTTTCTGACGCCAAATGAAGGTGGCTACTTTGTTTGGTGTTTCAATCTCGCGACGAAGAATCTCATACTGGATCTGGTCAAGCACATTATCAGCAACATAAGCTAATTCTTCGAGACTCTCCAGCCAGATTTTTACAGAGTCATCTTCAACTTTTCGCCTCTCAATATCACGCGAAAAAGGTTCATCATCGCTAAGCTTTTCTTCAGTTTTTCAACTTCTTCCTTAAAACCCCACGAAGTGATGTGTTGTTTAGAGGCAAGTGAAAAAGCTTTCTCCAAAGGAACCTGCAGGACTGCTTGTATTGCTGCACTTAAAACAGCTAGCTCAGCCATTATTGGTTCTTGCAGTTGAGGAAAAGAAACACGGACAGAGGAAAGAACAATAGGATAAAATAGTATAGAAAGCAATCAGGTGGGCTGTGGTATGAAGGTAATAAAGTATGAGCATTCACAAAATATATGTTAGTATTTCATTAGCTATCAGCCTATTAATATATCAATCAAAGACACCTTCCTTGGAGTTGTTAAAGAGTGGTAGGTAGGGAAAAAAAATCCAAACTCCCTTTAAAGAAAAAAAAAAACTTGCTGTACTCTTTAACATGTAGTCAAGGAAAAATTTAAGCTGAAAGCCGGGGCTGGCAGCTTCCATAAAGTTGCCGTCCTTGGAGCTGAACATCAAATAATGGAAAACCGAACACACTCACACGAGAGAAACAATATTTGGGTGAAAACTCTTGCTTTCATTGATGAGGGAGTCCCCTATTTATACAAAAGAAACCTAGAGAAAACCTAACCCTAAACCTAACTTAGGGACCAAGTAAACCTAACAGGCTTGGCCCACTATACAATTTACATAACTAATCTATTTACCATAATCTATTTACAATACCCCCCTCAAGTTGGAGCGTGAGGGTTCCTTATGCCCAACTTGTTAAGGAAGAATTCGAACTGGGCGCGTCCCAGCGCCTTCGTAAAAATATCAGCAAGTTGCGTGGTCGTAGGCACATAGCTGGGACGAATGACTCCTCCGATGATTTCATTCCGAACAAAATGACAGTCGACTTCGATATGTTTAGTGCGTTCGTGAAAGACTGGATTCCGAGCAATATGTAACGCAGCTTGACTGTCACACTTCAAATTCATCGGAGAATCGTGATCAATTCCAAGGTTCCATAAAATCCCTTTCAACCACTTCAATTCACACACAGTCATCGCCATCGATCTATATTCGGCCTCAGCCGAGGACCTCGACACGATCTGTTGCTTCTTCGTTCTCCAAGATATCGGTGAGTCCCCTAACGACACATACCAACCTGTTAACGATCGACGTGTCAACGGACAGCCTGCCCAATCAGAATCACACCACCCGTGCAATCTCAGATCACACTGAGAATGAAATACAATGCCTTGTCCCGGACAGCCTTTCAAATATCGAACAACCCTGAGTGCCACTTCCATATGCTTAATACGGGGACTCTGCATGAATTGCGACAACACATGCACACTATAGGACAAATCCGGTCGTGTAAAACACAAGTAAATCAATCTTCCAACCAGTCGTCGATAGCGTTCAGGATCGTTGATAAAACGACCAGTCGCAAGTGCCAAGCGATGGTTTTGTTCTATCGGTGTACCCACCGGTTTTGCCCCCAACAAGCCTGTTTCCGATATGATATCCAATGCATACTTCCTCTGACACAGGAAGATTCCTTTCGGAGCCCTTGCCACTTCAACTCCCAAGAAGTATTTCAAGGCACCTAAATCCTTCATATGGAAACATTTCGAGAGATATAACTTAAAAATTCGAATTGCCTTCGAATCATTACCAGATATAATCAGATCATCCACATAAACAAGCACATTTAAATGCACATTTCCCTTCTTCATCGTAAACAATGAGTAATCCGAATATGATTGTCGAAACCCATATTGCTTAAGTGCAGCAGACAACTTCGCAAACCAACATCGGGGAGCCTGTTTTAATCCATACAATGATTTTCGAAGGCGACACACAGCTCCTCTCCCCGTCATGCGATGTCCCGGAGGCAATTTCATATATACTTCCTCGTGAAGATCACCATGCAAAAATGCATTGTGCACATCCATCTGATGCAATTCCCAATTTTTGGCAGCTGCTACGGCCAGAAAAACTCGGACAGTCACCATCTTTGCAACCGGTGCAAATGTCTCCGTATAATCAACCCCTTCGATTTGGTGATTTCCAAAAATCACCAATCTCGCTTTGTACCTTTCAATAGTTCCATCCGAGTTGTACTTTATCTTGTATACCCATCGACATCCGAGGGCCTTCTTCCCGGTAGGCAAGTGAACTATCTCCCAGGTTCTGTTCGCTTCCAATGCCTTCAATTCTTCCCCAAGGCTGTTCTCCATTTGTCACTCTTTACCGCCTCCGAATAGGAGGTAGGCTCATGTCCTTGCGTTATAGCTGCAAGAAAACTCACATGTTTCGAAGAGAAATTATCACAATTGACATAGTGTGCTAGAGGATAGGGCTTACCAGAGGGTTGTTGAGAAACGGATGAACAAGCAGACTTTCGAACACAGGACGATACCCGGTGACTCATCTTTTGGACCGTATTAGTAACAAAGTCTCTCAGCAAGATATTCTCTTTCTTAGTTCGTTTTCCCCGACCCAACTCTTCAGGTTCAACTTCGGGAACAACCTCAGGTTCAGCTTCCGGTGTCACAACTTCGGGTTCAATCACCGGTGTCACAACTTCGGGTTCAACACCCCCCCTTCCTTGCACAGTCTCCTCTTCCTCCTCCAATGCAACGGTGACAGAAGCCGTATCTTGTGTCCGTTTTTCGGCATCAGTTTCCTTGGAGGCGAATGGAAATTCCTTTTCGTAAAACACCACATCCCTCGAGAACACAAACTCCTTTGCCTCCAAATCATACATTTTCCACGCTTTCTTCCCATTTGGATAACCCAAAAACACACATCGACGACTCCTACTTTCAAACTTGTCACTTGTTCGTCCTTGATTGCGAGCATAACATAAGCAACCGAACACCCTCAAATGATCATAATTCGGTGTCACACCCATCAAGATATCGTAAGGTGTCTTCCCATTCAACAATTTAGTGGGTGTCCGGTTAATCAAATAACATGCCGTCATCACACATTCTCCCCAGAAGTCAATCGGTAAATTTGCTTGAAAACGTAGCGCCCGTGCCACGTTTAAGATATGTCTATGTTTCCATTCAACTCTACCGTTTTGCTGGGGTGTCCCCACACACGAAGTTTGGAACAAGATCCCTTGTTCGAGAAAATACCCTTTCAGACTTACAAATTCGGTTCCATTATCACTCCGAACGCACTTAACCCGTTTATTGAATTGTCTCTCTACCATTGCAAAGAAACCCTTCAATTTTTGTCCGACCTCTTTCTTATCAACTAACAGGAACACCCATACTCCTCGTGAACAATCATCAACAACAGTCAAAAAATATGATGCACCACACGAAGACTCAGTTCTATAAGGACCCCACAAGTCACAGTGAACTAAATCAAAAGGTTCAGCAGCTTTATTATTACTCGAAGGAAATACATTTTTAGTTTGTTTTGCCCTAAGGCATACATCACATGCTTTTTCTTCTAAGCTACTTTTCCCACTATCTTCTAAGACTGAAAGAGATTTTGTTACTTGCATCGAAGGATGTCCCAACCTTTGATGCCATAAGTCTACCACATCGACCTTCACAGCTTTCACCACGGGTATCGTCCGAAAGTAGTAGAGTCCGTTCTTTTGTTCACCCGCTCCAATCAACTTCCCCGTAACCCGGTCCTGCATAACACACAAATCATTAGTGAAATTTACATTGCAACCAACTTGATTAATTAATTGAGACACAGAAATCAAGTTGCAAGTCATCTCGGGCACATATAACACTCCGTGAAGAACCATGTCTCCGTTAAATCTGATGGATCCTTCCTGAGTCGCCATCGTACTGCTTCCGTTCGGTAAACCTACCGGACACTTTGGTATTGTTCGTAAATTCTCCAAAATACTTATCTGACCGGTCATGTGATTTGACGCCCCCGTGTCAATAATCCATGAAGGATGAGTTTTCTTACCGATCGATGGTTCACTTGTGCTTGCCTTCTCCTTTTTCAGCAAATCGAACAGCATCTGCAACTGATCACCTGTTATTCCGGACAGGTTAGTCTGTCCGGGAACACTCATGTGTCCGTTTTCTCCATTTTCGAGCTCAGCTTGAGCAGCATTCGCTCGATTATTGCCACGTCCCCGACCAGCATTTGAACCAAACTGTTGATGTCCACGACCTCTTCCACCTTTGTTACCTTCAGTTCTTCCTCTACCACGTCCTCCATTCGAAGCGCCTTGCTTCGGATAATGCACCCACCCCTCCGGATAGCCAATGACTTCATAGCAGCGTTCCAGAGGATGTCCTCCTCGATCACACAAGTGACACTCCTTATAGCCTGTCTTCGGCGGTTGTGATCGTTGTGCAGCAAACGCCGTCACCTCCCCTCGTTCTTCCTGAGTTCGTGCCATCCCTTTGACCCGTTCATCTTGGATTACCTTTTGGTAGACTTGATTCATCGATGGCAACGGCTCCTGAGCCAAGAGATTGGAACGGACAGTTCCATAAAGACTTTCATCCAGGCCCATAAGGAACAAGTGAACCCTATCTTCTTCCCTTTTCTTCTCCAGTGCAACCGTTAGATTGCAAGTGCAGTTTCCACACGAGCAAGTTGGAAACTTATCACAATTTCCTAGTTCTTCCCACAACATAGCCAGTTTTCCATAGTAAGCAGCAATAGATCCCTTTTGCTTACAACCGGCCAAAGCCGCTTTTAATTCCTGAATCCGAGGTCCGTTTCCCACAGAGAAACGTTCTCGAATACTCTCCCACAGATCTTTCGCTACTTCCATGTGCGATATGGTGGTCCGAAGAGTAGGCTCGATCGAATTCCTAATCCACGACACCAGAAGAGAATTGATAGTCCACCAATCCTCATAATCGATCGACTTTTCATCGGGCATCTTGATCGATCCGTCAACAAAACCAAACTTCTTCCTTGCACGCAGCACCGTTCTAACTGACCGCGCCCATTCCTCATAGTTTTCACTGGTCAACTGGACCTGTGTGATAATCAAACCAGGATTATCATTCGAAGTGATATCATACGGAGAGATTGTCTTCCGTACGGCTGCAACATCACCTTTTGGAGCCTCCATTACTTTTCTACTTGAAGAGTTTCACGATGGCTCTGATACCATGTAAAACCGAACACACTCACACGAGAGAAACAATATTTGGGTGAAAACTCTTGCTTTCATTGATGAGGGGAGTCCCCTATTTATACAAAAGAAACCTAGAGAAAACCTAACCCTAAACCTAACTTAGGGACCAAGTAAACCTAACAGGCTTGGCCCACTATACAATTTACATAACTAATCTATTTACCATAATCTATTTACAATAAATAAGCTATTTCTGTCAAAGTAGCGGTTATAACTTTTAGTTTTTGGTTTAATTATCTGGTGGCCCGACTTATGTAGATCTGTGTAGCGTAGGTGCACTATGGTTTAAGTGTTCCCTAGGAAGAAGTTCTCCATTCTCAATGCTCGGACCCGAGACCTGTAGTTTAGGCTGGAAGGATACCAATTATGCAACCAAGCCTTCCAAGTTTTCTGAATTGAATAGGCTACTTTTTCTATTGATAGATAACATATAGCACCAGATAGAAAAAGGTTTACACCTATTTTAGTGTGGTGTGGGTTGTTATTGCAGTATGCGCTGCTGATATTCTTTTTGAATTGGAGTAAATACCTTAGATATTTTCTGGATATTTTTAATTGTAGACTTGCTAGTCTTAAAATTTTAAAGTTGTGAAAATCCTAGTATTTGAGGAACAATTCAATTGTGCAATCACTTGATTAACTGCCTTGTCTTCGTTATGTCACAAATTGAAACATTTTTCTGATGTCCATTTTCTGACATCTTATCATATATTGCTCACGTCAGAAGTCAGTGCTGATTTCTGGTTATGATGGTAGGAGAGGGGGCATATTCCAAAGTTGGAATGTCTGTAATGTATATTACTCCAAACACTAATCAACAAAAAGGGAAAAGATCCTTTGATTGAATACTCGAAATAACGATTACAATGAACAACTATTACAATGGAAAGTGAAATTAAGAGATAGAAGGAGGGGAAAGATAGAAAGGAGCAGAGACAAAGTAGAAGAGAGGGAGAAGCCAGAGAAGGAGGGGAGGGGGATCAAGAGTTGACATTACAATAGCCTACTCACTTTTACTACCCTACTGGTATTTAATTAGCTAACCCGGGACCCACAAGTAGTTTTCCAATTTCCCATCCATGCCCTTCGCAGGCTATTTAGTTCATAACAATGTCATTCCATGTATTGCTAGAGTAACTCAATCGTATGCATTAACAAAGAGTATAGGTGGATCAACCGGAAATTGTCATCATAGAATTTGAATTAGATGGGTAAAACTTACTGACAATGAGCAATACAATCTTCCTTTATGCTTTAAGCAAGAAACTAGTAGGCTAAGATAACAGCAGCTGGCACCTCTACTCTCCTAATGTTCTGTAAGTAAGGCAATCACTACAAGATCACAACATTCTTCAAACTTGAGACGTTCAGAGCCTTCTCTTATTGGAGGTTTGGGTAAAATGATGCTTATTTCTTCTACAGTTTGTTTGCAGTGTTAGAGGGGACAGTCGCCAAACTCATTTCTTCTTGAAAAGGAAATGCACAACCATCCATTCTTCTCCATTGTTGTAACCGAATAGTTCAGCAACTGCAATGAAAAACGTTCTCCAGTAGACAGTCCACTTTAGAGCTGAATCCTTCCCATAAGTTGACTCCATTATTGGCTTTATGCTAGTTTTGTTCTGGTCCATTCTCTTAAGCCACTCTTCACTGAAAAGGGGTTATACTACGTTAGCTGTTTGATCAAATAGGACTTTTAGGAACAAGGATTTTCTGGTAAGCTTAACCCATTAAACATCGCCAAAGTTTTTTTTCCCTGAAAATATCAAATTGGCTAACCACATTTTATTGCCAGTACGTCAATCATTTTCTATATAAGCTCACCTTGTCTGTGCATAATGCTTCCCATTAACAAGCCAGTGATTCACTACAGAAACATCATCCTGCATGCAAACATCACCAGAATTAGTAATACGTAAAATTTTCACTTATAAAGACAAACTTAAGTAGTATATTTGATGTTTACACAAAAGGAAATTAGTAGAATTTTTTCTTAGCCATTCAACTGCATGACGGACCCTTAGTGCATGCCTTTTTTAGTGATGGATTGGTTGTAAATTGTAATCCTTTCAAACTTTGAGGTGTTCTTGATGAACCTAGATACTGCCTCAATATAGCAGTCAAATAGAAGATTATGCTATGAATCTATAGAAAATAAGATCGCTAGTAGTCATTCGTTCAGGAATATGCCCAAATCCTGTTTGCTCGACTTTCCTGGTTCGCCGAGTTTGGTTACAGTTCTAAGACATTTAAAACAATGGTATTCAACAAATAAGCAATGAGAAAATTCATCGTAGTTCTTGGTGGTTTAAGGTCACAAAAGGCATCTTATTCTTTATTCAAGACACATGTTTCTTGTAAATTCTGATAGTTAGTCATTTAACTGATTTGGAAGGAAAATTGTTTGGAAGGGTAAGTTACCATTTGATGAAGTTATCACCAGGTTTGGAAGGTAAATTGTTTCGATATGCAATTGTGGTGCCAGTCCAAAAAGGGAATCAATGCAACATGTATTTGTGGAGGGGGGAAGCTGCTACATACATTTGGAAGGTGTTTGGAGGTCCTTTGGGGATTACTAGTCAACAAGGAACCATTAAATGCCTGATCAACTCTTGGTGGCAAATGAACTCAAGCAATGAGGTACACAAACTAGTACTAAAGATAGTTCCAATTATTGTCTGTTGGCAAATTAGGAAACAAAGATGTGCATGTAAGTATGGGGATCAGAAAAAGATTAATTTATTTAGGATGGAAGAGCAAGTATGCTGGATGATTCAGGCTGCTATTAATAAGGCTTTCCTTAGCATTAATCTGACATTACCCTGGATCAAGTTTTGTGATACTCTAACCAAGTTAAAGCCTATTCCTACCGGAATTGTTGTTTGCTGGAAGTTCCCAGATGCTGGGAAAATCAAAATTAACAGAAGCGAACTTCATTGCTGAATCACCTATAGCATGAATGGGTAGTGTGCTTAGAGATGATAAGGGCGAGTTCATTATGGCATCCTCATAGCCTACTCACTGCAGTAGTATCTCTTTGGCTGATGCTCAAGCAGCAAAGTTTGATGTAACTTGGTGTGTTCAAAAGGGTTACAGGGACTTCATTCTGGAAATGGATTCTTTTCTCATTGTATAATGCTCATCAACAAAGAGATTCTAACAGTTCCAAGTTGAACAAGATCATTTATGAAATCTCACAAATCGTGAAGCAGGCTGATGTCAGTACAACTCATTGCTTAAGGAAAGCAAATTATGTAGCTGATCAGTTATCAAAGCAAGCAATAGGCAAGCAAGATGGCTCTTATTATCACGCTTTTTTGGACCTTCCGAGACAGGTCAAGGGGACCTATCTGCTTGACAAACGACAAATGCCTAGTGTTAGGCTCAAATATGATAAGGCAATTTTTTTTTTTAAGTTAACTTCTTATTATAGTTGTTTTTTTTTGGGGGGGGGGGGGACTACTTTTTATCCCCCTTTTTAATTCAAGGATAAAACACTTTATCCTTGTGTTCCAACTTGGAGGTTTGGCTAAGTCCCCCTCATGTACTGCTCTGCTATGAAATACAACATCTCACTAACCTGGGAAATTTCACATAAAAAAAGAAAAGAAAGTAATATGCGATTTCAACGGATAAATAGAGGAAAGAGAAGCAGCAGCTACAAACTATATTATCAAGCAACAGATGAGGAGAAGAAGAAGCAAAAGCAGCATGTTGGATTTTACAAGCTCACCTGAAAATAAAGGAGGAGATCTGCAGAAGGCATAGTACCTCCACTGAAGAAGTACCGGGTGATCCAATCATCATCATTGACATCCTGCAAAAGATTATATACTAGATCTGTTATTGAAGTAGGGGACGATTAATATTAAAATATTCTTCGGAATATATTCCTCATACTCTAAGTAACCAATGCATCAATATATCAATATATGTACCTCGAAGTGGTAAGCAAATTCCTTGTGGCAAAAATGATGAACAAAAAGAAGACCGTCTGGTTTCATCCATCTGGAGATTTTCTTGAGGAGATCTCCGTAGTTCTTCATATGCTATAAAGTGACAAAGTTAATTAGCTATTGTAACTGTGGATTGTAACCTGAGAACAAATACTCAGCTTACACACAATACCTCAAACATTTCAATAGACAAAATTCGATCAAAGGAACCTTCCATCTCATGTGTGCTAATATCTGCAACTATGATCTCCACATTCTGCAGCTGAAGTTCCCTAAACACATAAACCACCGGAGAATAAGATAGTTTTCTTTATATATTTGGACTTGTCCATTATTTTAGTAGAAAGGAAAGTACATAATCCATGTATTGGTAAATGTTTCGAGGAAAGACTTGTTAATTTAACAGTAACAAGATTCTCAGAGGTAGTTTTTAGATGATAACTAAAGCAACAGCAAATGGATTAACAACAGTAAGATCGAAAGACTAATGAAGAAGGATACAGAAACACTTATAGGTTCCAAGGTCAACATAGAACATAAAAACATATGCTTAAGCTCATGCACAGCATATAAAAGAAGAGTACCGGCACTGCTCTTCGATATGTGCTTTTTGGGTTACTGAATTGCATATCCCAGTAACTTTGCAGCTACTGTATTTTTGTGCTATGTATAGAGAAAGGGATCCCCAGCCACATCCAACATCCAGTACAGTGTGTCCATCTTTCAACTGTGACCTTTCACAGTATAATTCCATCATTGCCTTTTCAGCATCCTCTAAAGTGCTTGACTTGTTGCTGAAGTAACAGGAGCTGCATTATATCAAACATAAGCAATTAATACCCCATCAGATTAAATATCACCAGCAGATGTTCTTATAAATCAAAACAAAATATTATTCATCGACTTCTTTCGGATATTATCAGTTGCTTAGAAGTCCAAAATGCAGGAATGAAGTATCACAACAAGAAGAGAGGATGACTATCATGGTGCAACTGCCACACCGTTAACGTATTGGTAAGTTACAAAATGTAGACTTGTAAGTAACACAGAAGGAAGGGAAAACTTCAGGGTTATGATATATTTGCCTGTATTTGAGGTGCTTTCCAAGAACAATCTTGAAGAAAGACGTAGGAAGCTCGTAATGTTGGGTCTTTGGCTTCTCAGTCATCACAGCTATAGGCATCTCCCTTAAAGCTGTAAATGAAGCAACCAGTCAAGATTCTGAAAGAATGAGGCATGAAATTCCAAGCAAGCAATTTGGAGTGCATCCTTATTATGGTTAAATAGACTAGAGAATAACAGATAAACTACTGACGCATCACAGTATCTCATCATCTTGTAAGAACATCCAATTGTTGCTATCAAGTTACTACTAAGAGATAAGTGTATCAACATGTACATTGAGCTGAAACCTCACAATGAAGCATGAATTAACAGAATAAGAAACTTGATTACTAATTTAAATTAATTGTCAGAGTTTAGACACTTCTCAGTATTCCTCTCTTCCTAGGTTGGTTATAGCATGAGGAGGTCGTTTTGTTTGATGTAATAACTGAAATATCCTTGTATTAGCAATCCATGCATTAGTTATGCTACAATTGGCATTTTATTTTGCACTGCATTCAAGATGGAATGATCAACAGTATACTTATGTATTAGTAATACCAACATAAGAAACATAATTAAATGCCAAATATGCGCTTTAAATTACTATTAGTTAACCATGTCTGGCTTGTTTTCCCTAGTTTATTCCAGTGTTTAGAACAAAATTTTCAAGATAGACAACGAATCTTTCAAAATGCTAATTAATTATCATATGCTTATTATTATTTTAATTGGATTTGTAACTTAAATAAGTGAAGGGTAATAAATGGGAGAATCCAATTATTACCAAACACATTCCAGATTATTACACAAAATTAACCTAATACCTGGTAAACATATTAATTATTATGAGTTTTAAGTAATACAAAATTAACTACATTTGCTTCATATGCCTAAATTTTAAGAATTTACTCTAGACACATGAGTACTACAATACAATTAATGTGCTTCAGTAGCAGCATATATAAAGCAATAATTTTGTGGATATGAAAAGTATAACTAGAATTCTACAAAACCGTAAGGCCAAAAAGTAAAGTGGTTACAATGCACAAAGTGGAGCAGTTCAGAGAGTTGAAGCTCAGCTGATGGTTTGTAACCAGAACGAAGTCGACCAGCTAAGAGCACACGTGTGAGCCTCCGTATAACCACATCTGGCAAGAGGTTACGTTCTAGTGAAGCTAGCATTAACTTAACTGTTGCATCGTAAGGGACTTGCACTATAGCATCCATTTTTTTTCAGCTTCACGAGTTATGTGGAGTAGTATAATGGTGTCTATTTTTTGTTCACTCGTTGAGGGGCTTATCTACAAGTTATGGGCACTTGGTAGTTTTCAATGATGAAGGGGGGAAAATTTAAAAGTACGTGGAATATTGGAGCACTACTGCAAAGTCTTTTTGTTTGTGTTTGGTAGCAATAAGGAAGATATTTTGGTGCAATACTTTGCCTTTCTTGAGAAAACACTGCTCGTGTGAGGTCTTTTCATCATACATAAATACAAAACATTGTGGTACAAAATACAGCACTACTGTGTTCTTCTATCCTTTGTTTTTTTTTCCAGTACCACCTAATGTTAGGTTTGTTTTAAAGGTTCGACTTATCCAAATTTGCATTACAAAATTTTACTTGGGAGTATGAATTTACGGTAGAGTTTTCGAACAAGAAATTTGATTAAGCATGTGAAAATTATCATCCTAGCACAAAAATGTTTAGCTTTACCCATAGGGATAAAGCAGTCTGTTATAATCTAAGCACCTCCTATGGACACTAGAAGGGGGGTTGAATAGTGTCCTCCAATTTTCTTCGAAGAACCAGACTCTTAATGTCACGAACCTTGTTCTTGTCACAACAGTTTTCCACTGCAAACACCACAACACACAAATTGTAAACTCAAGGAATACGGTGTTTTTTACGTGGAAAACTCCTTGCTCAAGGGAGAAAAACCACGACCCACACTCTGGGATTTTTGAACCAATCCACTAACACAAAGAGCAAGTTTTAGATTACAAAACTCTGTAACCAAGGGGCTACACTCTAGACCCTAATCACTCAACAAAGCTAAACTCTAGATTTGCAAAGTAATCTCACAATGGTTCACCTAATACAGGTTCTTCTAAAGAAGCATGTAGGTAAAACAATGATAGCACAAAACTACGACAACTTCAAAACAAGAACCTAGACAGAATATCTAAGTTTTAACTATGTAGCCTTTCTTCTTCAGTTAAGTCACTCTAAAAGTTATTGAATCGCCTTTGTATTGCTCTCAACTCTTTTTATTTGAATGACTGAGTATCGGCTGCCTCAATTACTAGCTTTTATAAGGGCTTCAAAACCCTAGTCGCATTACACAAGGAAACCTTGTAATTTTGGTAAGACAAGATTTCATGTGTCTCTTTCCTTGTTTAACTCCAACTCTTATTCATACTTCAAAGACAAAGCCACGGCACAACCTCTTTTAGCTGACTAGGATGCATACTTCTTCACGCGCCACTCTTCCTAGTTCTGCAAGGATTTACAACTCTTAATCTTTTCGATCAGTCGTGCCCTTCTTCATAAGGACCAGGTTCTCCTTCAGAACCATTGAGGTCCTTCGTTTGTCATTCTTCAAAACATTCACCTCAACAAATTTTCCCTTTTTGATGATGACAAACAAATGTTGCCAAAGAACCTAGACATACAAAAAACACCAAAAACACATAAGCAAAAATACATTTGAAAAATTTTAAACAGATGAGTTAGGTCACAAACACCCCAACATTTCCTTCTTCCTCCTTTTGGCATCATCGAAAAGATTCAAAATCCTGCAAGAACAAGTCAGTATTATCCAGTCTAGAGTACAAGGCAACTAAGTCAACTGAAGCACAAATGAATAAGACTAAGGGGCCAACCAAAACCAGATATATTATATAACAGACCCAATTCAAACAAAAGAAATTTAAAACTAATTATCCAGGGCGTGACAAACACACAGCCCAATTAAGTACACAACTTCAAATGATTATCTTAAGAGACACACATCAAGAGGGGTCATATAGGGATGGAAAGCAGGGATTTGGTCAAGGACATGGAAGGAAGTGGGAAGGACTTAGGTCTTCAGGTTAAAGTGCTTGACAAGTGCCTCAATATTCCTTGAATTCTTGGCCCTTTCTACCACCAGCTCGGCCTCATGCTGGTGACACTCGATCTTCAAGCGATCAATTTCTTGATCCTTCACCTTCAACTGCCTTTTCAATTCAGCATTCTCTTTATCTACTTCCAACACATGCTGCTCCAATTCCTTCACTGCTGCAATTGCTTCATCAGGACCAAAGTCTTCACTTCCTCAGGCTGCTCTTGCTTGACTTGCACTGGCCTCTTGGATGACCTCTTCTTCTTGAAGAAGTCACAGTTTTTCAGCACATTTTGGCCAAATATCTAATGCAGAGTTGGCTTCTTCCCATCTTCCAAGGGCACCTCAAAGTGCTCAAAGACATGCTGCAAGATGTAGGATTGCACTAAAGAATGTGGCTTTTGATCAGTATCAGCAATCCTCTTTATGTGTCTGATGATCAGACCAGGCAGATTGATCCTTGTTCCTCTATCCAGCAGGTCCATATAGGTCAAGTCAAGAACACAAGCCTCACTGTTCCTTTCCCCTCTAGGCAACAGAAACCTATGAACAAATTCAAAGAGCAACTGATGTGCAGGTTCCATCTCCTTCTTCTCAACTTTTCTTTCCTTTCTGAGTTTAGTCTTTCTAGAGAATTTCTTCACAACACTCAGAGGAGTTACACCATCAGTTCTCTCTGGCCATTTCAACTTGATGTACCTGCAATAACCTTCAGTAGGGACCTCAAAAATTACTCCCAACTCCTTTCTTCCAAACTCTATTTCCACTCATTTGACAACTGAGAACACTCTTCTTGCAGCTACTCTACAATTTATGTAGAACTCCCTGATCTCCTCAGCATACAGAAATCTGTTCTTCTTAGCAAAGAGGTTCAACCACCCTTGATCTTCTACCTTCCTTAACAGAGGTTTCATGTTATGCTCATTTAGGTCAGTCAAGATGCTTCCAGCCAATACTTGGTGCCTAGCAAAGAAGGCTCCCCTGTCAACCTCCTCATCAGTATCTTTCCTTTTCTTCTTGCTCTCTGCCTCACTATCAGTATCAGAGTCACTAAGGTCAACATAACTCCCATCCTCATCACTCTCCCTCTTTGTTTCAACAACACTTTTCACCTGCTTCTCATCTACCATGCACCTTTTTACCCTGCTTCTTCTCAAGATTTGCCATCTTCTCTATCTTCTGTTTCAGAGCAGACCTAGTAGCCACCCTCCTAGGTGCTGTCTGAGTAGTAGGTTTTTCATCACTTCCATTTTCACCCTGAGAGTCCTCATCACTCTTATCTACCAGCCTGCTTTTTGACACAGCTTTTCCCCTTTTCATAACCTTCTTCTCTTATCTGTTTCTGGCTTTGTTTCACTTACAAACACTACCTCCTCTTCTTCCTCTTCTCCTATTAGCTTCTCATCCTCTTCACCAAATTTTCTCTTCACACTCTTCTTTTGTTTGTCCACAATTTTTTCACTTCTACCATCAACATCCTGAATTTTCTCATCTTTGTCTCCCTCAAAGTCAGTCCAGTCAAGTTCTGCATCCTCAGCTATTGCATGAACTGAGCAAGAGCCAGGTTCTTGACTCACTTCCTTTGTAGCCTCAACAAAACTGGGTCCTCCACCTACTGGACCTTCCAACACAACCACCACATTAACCTTTTCCATAGGAGCAGCCTCCGAACTAGATTCGTCGACTGGGCCTTTTTGAGACTCAATAGAGTCCTCCTCTCTCAATCTCTTCAACATATTTTCAACTACATTAACCTCCACTACTTTGTCAGTCACTAAGGGAACATGAAAACCACTCCCAGGAATAAGGTCCTCTATCACAGTCTGCAAATTTTCCTCACTAGCATTCCCTCTATCAGTTGTACTACTAGCCTCTACTGTTTCTACAATTTCATCTAGCCCTTTAACTAGGTTTTCAGTGCTCAACATCTCAGGGCTTTTAATCACATCTAATGCAGTAGAACTAGTTAGGGTTGAGTCAGGTCTTACCTCAACTGATTTTCAACGGAGATTGGTGATGCCGACGTCGGAGGTGAGGGTTTTGCAATGATTTTCTTGGGACCCTTCTTTCCCGCTCTTTTGAGGAATTTCATCCTTGCTTTGACGATTCTTTCAGTAAGAGTAGAAGCAGGGGGTTTAAGAGTGGATTCTTTAGAGGTGTGGGTTTCTGAGGTCTTTGCTGGAGAGGCGGATGACGATTGTGCCTGAGACGCTGTGTGAATTTCTGGTTAGGGTTTTGAGAGAGAGTTTATTTTCTTATTTTGAATTTAGAGAGAGAACAGAGTAGAGAGAGGTTTGGTAAGTGTTTCTCTTTCTATCCCTTCCGATGAAAAGTGTGAGAAAGAGTAACAGTGGGTTGGGGCTTCTCTAGGGAATAGGTAGTAATGATGGTGATGTAAAGGAAATCAGCTTTTTAAAATTTTGGGTAACCAGGAAAGTGTAGGATTTGACGGTTATTTAAACTTACCCATTTAAGGCTTCTAGAATAGGTGGGGGCAGTTGGAGTCTTATAGAAGTATAACCACAAAAGGAATTGTTCATATAATTATGGTCGGTTACACAGACATGGAAGGTTTCCTTGATGCACGTTCATCAAACAATCAATTTCAGTTATGACACTAACATAAATAGCTATCTAGATGTACCTGGACATGGTTCCTCATGCTTGTCTTGGTTCCTTCTACGTATCCTGTAGGTTCTTTCATGGGAACACATTAACATACTCTAATGGTACTCAGTTGAACAAGTATACTTAAATAAAGTACAAAATTAGACTGGACAATAGCAACTATAGTTACAAACAAAATAATGAACACTTAACTAACCAATCCTTGGGGAACAAATGCTGAGTCATCCGTGTATTTTGTTCATCCCTAACTCCAACCTGTTCCTCTCAAATGAACTTTGTTCAGTGCTTTGGTAAAGATGTCAGCAATTTGGTCCTCAGTCCTGCAAGAATTCATGGTGATTAGACCCTTCTCCACATTATCTCTAAGAAAATGGTGTCTAATATCAATGTGCTTTGTTCTTTTATGTTGGACTGGGTTCTTGGCAATGTTCACTGCACTTGTGTTATCACAGAAAATAGGCACAGCTCCACATTTAATTCCAAAGTCCTCCAACTGCTGTTTGATCCATAGCAATTGTGAGCAGCATGATGCAGCTACTACATACTCTGCTTCTGCAGTAGACAAGGCTACTGAGTTCTGCTTCTTTGTAGCCCAAGAAACTAGGCAAGGACCAAGAAAGTGTGCCATCCCTGAAGTGCTTTTCCTGTCCACCAGATGACCTGCATAATAAGCATCAGCAAAGCCAATTAGTTCAAAAGTACCTCCCCTTGGGTACCATTGTCATAATCCTGAGTTCCTTTCAAATATCTCAAGATTCTCTTCACAGCTGTTAAATGTGATTCCTTAGGCTTGGACTGAAATCTAGCACACAGTCCCACACTATATACAATATCAGGTCGACTAGCTGTGAGATAGAGGAGTGAACCTATAATTCCTCTATATTTTGTCTCATTTGTAGAAGGACCTAGTTCATCCATATCCAGCTTGGTTTCAGGAGCAATAGGTGTAGACATTTCTTTTGCTCCTTCCATGTCGAACTTCTTTAGAAGTTCCTTGACATATTTCTGTTGGTGAATCATATTCCTTCAGGGGTCTGCTTAATCTGCAATCCTAGGAAGAAATTGAGTTCTCCTATCATGCTCATTTCGAATTCACTACCCATTAATTCAGCAATTCCCTTGCATAATTCCTCATCAGTGGCACAAAAAATGATATCATCAACATATACTTGAACTACCAATAGATCATTTCCTTTCTTCTTCAAGAACAATGTGTTGTCAATCTTCCCTCTTGAAAAACCATTCTTAAGCAAGAATCTTGATAATCTCTCATACCAGGCTCTAGGGGCTTGCTTCAATCCATAGAGTGCCTTATCAAGTTTGTAAACATGATCAAAAAATTCACTGTTCACAAAACCTGGGGGCTATATTACACAGACTTCTTCATTAAGGTAACCATTTAAGAAGGCACTCTTCACATCCATCTGATACGGTGTAAACGCCATGTATGTAGCAAAGGCAATCAACATTCTTATGGCTTCCATCCTAGCTACTGGTGCAAAGGTCTCATCATAGTCGATTCCTTCCTCTTGACTGTATCCTTGGACTACCAATCTAGCTTTTTTTCTTGTCACTATACCATGCTCATCTAATTTGTTTCTGAACACCCACTTTGTTCCTATAATTGACATGTCCTTTGGCTTAGGGACCAGATGCCAGACTTTGCTTCTTTCAAACTGATGTAATTCATCCTGCATGGGTAGGACCCAATCTGGATCTTCCAAGACTTCTTTTACATTCTTTAGTTCCATAGATGATAGGAAGGCAAAGAATGTACAGAAGTTTTTCAAGGCAGATCTAGTCATAATTCCAATATCCAGTTCAGATAGCACATTCTCCAGAGGATGAGAACTTTGATGTTTCCAAGGTCGGGGTTGTACATGATGAGAAGAACCTTCAGCAACATCTATAGTGGGTTTTTCCTGAGTATTTGAGTCATCAACTTCATCTGCTGTTCCCCCTGACATGTTGACTCCTTGTTCCCTTTGAGCTGAATCTTCATCTTCCTCACATGGTTCCTCATTTTCTTCTGGATTCTCAAAGTTAACTGTACAATCATCTCGAGCAAGACCAATGGCCTAATCATCTACTTCTTTTCATCAATTTCCTTACCTGATTCATCAAATACCACATGCATGCTCTCCTCTACTGTTTGTGTTCTTTTGTTAAACACTTTGTATGCCTTGCTTTGAGTAGAGTACCCAAGAAATATTGCCTCATCACTTCTTGCATCAAATTTTCCCAATGGTTCCTTGCCGTTATTGTGAACAAAACATTTACACCCAAAGGGCCTCAGATGTGCAATATTCGGTTTCCTTCCTCTGAGAAGTTCATATGGAGTCCTGTCAAGAATATCTCTTATGGAGCACCTGTTCAACAAGAAACATGCAGTATTTATAGCTTCAGCCCAAAAGTTCCTTGCAAGACCACTTGATAACAACATGGTTCTTGCCATATCCTCCAGAGACCTGTTCTTCCTTTCAACTACTCCATTCTGCTGTGATGTTCTTGGTGCAGAAAAATTGTGATCAATGCTGTGTTTGGCACAATACTCAGAGAACTTTATATTTTTGAACTCCGTGCCGTGGTCAGATCTGATGCTGACCAGTTCCAGGCTCAACCTTTTCTGCACAACTCCAACCCAATCCTTGAAGCTATCAAAGGCTTCATCTTTGGATGCCAAGAACAGGGTCCATGTATACCTCGAGTAATCATCAACAATTACAAACACGAACCTCTTTCCTCCTCTGCTCCTGACTCTCATGGGTCCACAAAGATCCATATGTATCAATTCCAGTAGCTTTGATGTGCTCACCACCTTTTTGGATTTGAAGGAAGATCTCACATGTTTTCCTTTAACACAAGCATCACACAACTTTATGTTTTCAAATTTCTTGTTTAGCAATCCACGAACCAGCTCCTTCGATACTAACTTGTTGAGCTGTGACAAACTAGCACGTCTCATTCTTTTGTGCCACAGTTGAGAATCACTTTCTGGAACATTCAGGCATGTTAAGTTGTTTTCATGCAGTGATTTCAGTGATGCTTTGTACACATTGTTCACCCTTTTTCTTTCCATGACAATCTCTCCACTCTGTAGGTTCTTCACAATGCACCCTAAAGAGGAGAAACTCACTTCGTTTCCTCTATCATACAGCTGGTTGAGAGATACTCAGCAAATTATGTCTAAGACCATCAACACAGTACATATTTTCAATAGCATGATCTAGAGTTCTCCCAACTTTTCCAATTCCCACAATCTGACCACTTTTTCCTCCTCTGAAGGCTACACTGCCTCTTTGAAATGCTGCGAGTGAGAGAAAGTTTCTTCTGTCTCCTGTCATATGTCTTGAACAACCACTGTCAAGAATCCAGCTTGGGTTGTTCACTCTGACTCCAGCCTACAAAACAAATCAGAGGTTAGTTTTAGAAACCCAGACAAGCTTGGGTCCCTTCTTATGAGAGAATGGATAAATCAAATCTTTCTTAGCCCATTCAGGTAAAATACTCCTCTTATTTTTGGTCTTTGCCTTGCTTGCATTCATGCACCTTTGTCTGTAATGCCCAGTTTCACCATAGAAGGTGCACAACATGTTACAAGGCAAACCCACATATTTGCTTTTAGGATTATATGGGGGCAGTGGTTTCTTGAATCCTAGCCTTTGTTTTTCTTTATTCTAGTTTTCAAGAACCCAATTCATTGCCTCAGAGGATTTGTTCCATTTTGTTAATCTGGTAAGTTCATACTCAGTTTTATCAACCTTTTGCTTGAGAATCCTATTTTTCTCAGTCTCCTGATACAAGATCTCATTTGTTCTTTTAAGCTCATCTTCAAGAAAGGTTTGGACTTCACTCATTACTTGCTTACAATTAACACTATCCTTTAACTGATTCAATTCCATTTCTAATTATGAGATCTTAGAGTTTGAAACAAGAACCTGTCCTTTCAGAACAACATTAATTTCTTCCAGCTCAATATTTTGTTCTTGAAGACTCTTGTGATTTGTTCTAAGATCACTCATATCTTTAGTCAATTTATCTTTCTCAGTTTTTACCTTTTCATAACCCTCAATTAAGGTGGCAGTTATTAAGATCAAATTTTCAGTAGAGTATGTGTGCAAATTTTCTTTTAGTTCAGAAAGACATACCTCTGCTGAATGAGCAGCTTCATCTCCATCTGTTGCCATGAGAGCCGAGTCCTTCTTCTGATCATCTTCTGTATACACCTCTTAAAGCTTCTCCCAAATTTCTTTGGCAGACTTGTATTCGAGCACCTTGGCTAGCACATCAGTCGTCAGCCCTTTTCTCAAGTATAACATAGCTTTGGCATTTGCTTGCGGCCAATCTAAGTCTTGAGGATCAAGTTCTTCTACCAACTTTGGAACCAAGGATCCATTTGCAACTCTCTTCACAGGTACATGAGTTCCTCATTTTACAATTAACCAGAGACTGTAGTCCATCGCTTGAAGGAAGATTTTCATTTGTTTCTTCCACCATTTGTAGCTTGTTCCATTGAACACAGGTGGCTTGAAGGGATCTCTTCCTCCTCTTAACTCCCGTGGATCTTCCTCATCTGAACTTTCACCTGACACTCCCATCAATTCTATTAGAGACTCATCCTCAGATTCACTATCAGTAGGTCCCCATGTAGCATAAAAGGCTTCTTTCCTCTTCCTTCTTTCTGCTCTGAAGTTTGGAGGTCGTCTGAACTTCTTCTTTTCTTTATCAGTATCTTTTGATGCCTCCTTCTCCTTCTCCTTTGTAGCTCTATTCTTCATCCACTCGACTTCCCACATTGGACAATCCACAACTGCATGGTCCTTCATGAAACATTTAAAGCATCCTGAGTAGTCTGGGTTGTCAACAATGTTCTTTCTTCCAGTGTTTTCTTTGTTGTTTCTTTTGAATCCCTTGAACTTTCTCAGATTGAACTTCTGTCTCAAAGCACTGACCATAGCAGCTTCAACTGATTGCAAGTCAACATATTCCTCAGATTCATCAGTTGCTTCAAGTGCAAGAGTTTTGTCCTTCTTGGGTACTGGTTTACTTTTTGATTCCTTCATCATCTCATGTGTTTTCAAGCTTCCAACCAGTTCCTCAAGTTTGATGGATCTAAGAGGTTTGGACTCAATGATAGCAGTTATCTTGGGTTCCCAGATATCAGGAAGTACATTTAGAACCTTGTCCACCATTTCTACTTCTGGCAGCTCCATATCCAGAGACCTCATCTCGTTTGTGATGATAGTCAACCTTGTCATCATGTCTTGTATGGACTCCTTCTCTCCCATGGTGAACAACTCAAATTGTCTTTTCAGCATTCTTCTCTTGGAATCCTTCACTTCAGTGGTTCCTTCATGTGCAACTTTCAGGGCATCCCAAATTTCCTTAGCCGTCTTATAAGATGAAACTCTATTGAACTCTTCAGGACCAAACCCACAAATTACCAAATGTTTGGCTTTGTGGTTCTTTTCAACCATCTTATAGTCAGCCTCATTGAACTCCTCTTTTGACTTAGGTTCTTCTCGAGCAGCAGCTCCTTCCCCAACCACTTTGGTCGGAATCGGGTTTTCTTCTGATACAATCAGCCACAGTTGATAATCCTCAGCACAAATATAGTTCTCCATTCTGTTCTTCCACCAAGCGTAGTACTTCCCATTGAACTGTGGGGGCCTCAGAACCGACTGTCCTTCAGTGATAGTAGGTGCTGCACTCATGATTTTGATCCTTCTCAAGGTGTTAACCTAGCACAAGAAGACCTACTCTGATACCACTTGTTATAATCTAAGCACCTCCTATGGACACTAGAGGGGGGAGGGGTTGAATAGTGTCCTCCAATTTTCTTCGAAGAACCAGACTCTTAATGTCACGAACCTTGTTCTTGTCACAACAGTATTCCACTGCAAACATCACAACACACACAAATTTCAAACTCGAGGAATACGGTTTTTTTTTACATGGAAAACTCCTTGCTCAAGGGAGAAAACCCACGACCCACACTCTGGGATTTTTGAACCAATCCACTAACACAAAGAGCAAGTTTTAGATTACAAAACTCTGTAACCAAGGAGCTACACTCTAGACCCTAATCACTCAACAAAGCTAAACTCTAGATTTGCAAAGTAATCTCACAATGGTTCACCTAATACAGGTTCTTCTAAAGAAGCATGTAGGTAAAACAATGATAGCACAAAACTACGACAACTTCAAAACAAGAACCTAGACAGAATATCTAAGTTTTAACTATGTAGCCTTTCTTCTTCAGTTAAGTCACTCTAAAAGTTATTGAATCGCCTTTGTATTGCTCTCAACTCTTTTTATTTGAATGACTGAGTATCGGCTGCCTCAATTACTAGCTTTTTATAAGGGCTTCAAAACCCTAGTCGCATTACACAAGGAAACCTTGTAATTTTGGTAAGACAAGATTTCCTGTGTCTCTTTCCTTGTTTAACTCCAACTCTTATTCATACTTTAAAGACAAAGCCACGGCACAACCTCTTTTAGCTGACTAGGATGCATACTTATTCACGCACCACTCTTCCTAGTTCTGCAAGAATTTACAACCCTTAATCTTTTCGATTAGTCGTGCCCTTCTTCACAAGGACCAGGTTTTCCTTCAGAACCACTTAAGTCCTTCATTTGTCATTCTTCAAAACATTCACCTCAACAGAGTGTTTTTTCGAAAGTGAGATTTTGGTACAAATTTAAAATAATAGACCCCGAATTGCATACTAAACATTCGATGGAAAACCAAAAAGAAAAAGGTTTATCTTGCTTCAACCAAATACGTTTTTTCTTATAATCAATTAAGTTATTTGTAGTTGCCTTCTAAATTGGTTGACATCTAATAGTTATTTACACAATCATCAAGTATATATAGAGCGAAATTGAAGTTTAAAAAAAAACGTAAATGATGTACTTTTGTTCTTGAAATCAAAATGATATAATTGGGTCAATCATCTGATCATTTATCTTCTTTTTTTGTGTGCGCTTTTTTTTTTTGGTGAAAATGTTATATGATGGAAAATGGAGGAGTATTATAAAATAGTTTAATAATCATGCTGCAATATATAGTGAAATTTCTAGAAGTTTTTATTCCATTTTGGAAATGTCAAAGTATCACAATAAATGTTATATTTATATACTTTGTGACGAGATTTTTAACGTTACATTGTTTTAATGAATTTCATATGTCATTCCAAATACTTCTACAAACATATACAATTCATCTAAGCAAGCTTATCTATCTATGTTTTCCAATATTCAAATTGGTTTGTCAGTGTGTGATCACGCCCAACTACGCCCAATAAAAGGGACTGAGCGGTCGCAGCAAATATAGCTAAGTACTTAAAGTCTCGAGGTCGAATCCCACAGGGAACACTCGAAATCTAGTTGTTATTCTAACTAATTTATCTAACCAATTAACTCCCAAGGTTTGTAATTGAATGGTGGTTTCAATGTAACAACTAATTAACACTAAAGTAAGCAACAAAATATTAAGAAATAATTAATCAATGATTAAAAACCTAGTATTAATCTACCCAACTCCTACCTATGTGTTAGAATAATTCTTTTAACAAATTCAACTTGGTTTTCTTTCTATTGAACACTTGCTCCAATTATACAACTATTCACTCCCATGTAATAGTAGTAACGTTCACTAACCAATTTTTCAATTAATTAATGAAGATACTTAGGACTACAAGTTTAGTTCACAATCAGGGTCAATGGTCACAAATCACCTTATTGACAACCTAAGTAATACCTTGGTTTTAAGTTGAAATATTGCTAAGTGTTTAACCCAAACCTAATAATCTATCCCTAGACACACAAGAGTAATGAGAACAATCAATTGGGGGCCCTTCCAATCAATAGCAATCAAAACATAAACACTTAGATAGGAAGAATTTTCAAGTTTCATTCATCAAAATAAATATTCATAGCACATAAGTATTGGAGTGGTTTAATCAACCCTAGAATGGGTAAATTAGCCACTCATATTCATGATAGTCATATCAAAATAATTCATGAATGAATAAATTGCAAAAAGTAAGGAAGAATTTAGGAAAAACTCGTGTTCTTGAAGTCTCCAAAGCTCTAGCCTCCTTTTTGCCTCTTTCCCAGTGTAAAATTTATAATGGAGGAAAAAGAAGCTTTTATACCCGGTAGGAAACTAAGCAAAAGTACCAAAAAGACCTTAAAATTTCGCCTCATGGTTCTGTGCTTCGCGTGGCACCCGCGTGCCACTCGGACTAATTTTATTCAGGCAATTCAGCTCGCGTGATGCTCACATATTTGGCCTAAATGCGCTGAAATTTTTATTCAATTCCTAAGCAAAGACTCTATTTCTTCCCGTGTCACTCGCGTGGCACACAGATCACTTGAACTCTTCAACATCTTCACTTTTAGCTCCAAAACTAGTACTTTCTTGCTCAATTCACCATGTTCAAATCCTACAACACCAAACAACTCATTTAGTATCAACTCTCGAGAATTTTGCATATAAACTCTTAGGTGTACTATCATAACATGGTAAAACTACCCTGAAAATATAGTTAAAATAGCCAAATATCACAACCCCACACTTAGACTTTTGCTCGTCCTCGAGCAAAGAAGAAGAATACACAGAAAGCGGGCAAGACATCAAGATTAGATAAGGACTCGCGACAACAACTTAGCAAACTCACCCATAAAATTCAAACACCCTTTCTTTTGGTCATAGTCAAGTATTGAAAGTAGAAACTGATGTTTGGCATTTTATGCCTATATTTCCTTAATATTTCCTCACGTTTGAGTACTTTATTCGCACGTTTTCTAGTTGATGAATGTGATTGCGCACAGATTTTATGTCGTGTGACTTGTAGGATGTTGTGAAGTGCAATTGAAGCTTTAAAGAGCATGATCGAGCAAGAAAAGGCTGGAATTTGATTGAGGATTGCATCGAGCACACGAAGGCACGACGCGACGCGAGCTGCGGACGAAGAGAAGCTAAAATTGGCCAGGCGCATTGGGTGGCGCGCCAGCTATAGCGCTCAGCTTTCTGGCGCGTTTTGGGGTGCGGAGCGTGGCCGTTGCGTGCAAGATTCAACTGACTCTGCTTGGTTGCGCGCGTTTTGAGGCGCGGGGCACCAGCTATAGCGCCCCTGGAGCGGTTTTGGAAGTCCTATTTCATCTAGGCTTAGGCGTAACTAATTTCTAGGCTTTTGTAAACATTATAAATACTCTTTTACTTAGTTTTTGAGGGAGGTTCAGACTTTTGAGCAAGTTTTGGAGGAGAGGGGAGGAGCCCTAGATGTCTTCTAAACAAGTTCTTTCTCTCTTTCTCTTATTCTTCTCCTTAATTCTATAGTTTGTTCGTTCTAGGGTTGGAGTAAATACATGAAGGTTGATGTTTGAAAGTTGATTTCTATCTATTAATTTACCATTACAGATTGTTTATTCTTTCTTGATCCTAATTTTTTGGTTATTGAGGCCTGATAATTGAACACTATCTACGGTTTACAGGTTGAACTCGACAGAGGGAACTTGTGAATGCAAATAAGAAAGAGTAGGGCTAGATTATGAACCTGGGCATCGGGGAACCAATTTGTGAGTAGGATAGACATATACTTGCTCGCCTAGCTTAACTAATCACAGAATTCGTTAATGCGTGCACGTGATTCAACCCATAGACATATAGGGATTGGAGTAGCCTGCATAGACCGTGAAGAATCGAAAGGTTTTCATGGGTACAATTAACCTGTTAGTTAGCAATCTAGGAAATCAAGAAGTAGAATCAACTGGAAAACTCAACTGGATTGTTCGTAACTCTGACCCTGGACCGTTTCTCTTTCATTGATAACAACTTAGAATTTGCTCTGTTACTTGATCTCAATTACTTGTTTTAATTATTGCATTTAGTTAGTAAAAATCTCAACCATTGGAAAAAGATCCCTGAATAGTGCTTAAGAAATTGTTTGCTAGAATTCAGTCGTAACAATAGTCCTCGTGGGAACGATACTCGATTTATCACTTTATTACTTGTCGACCACGTATACTTGCGTGTGCGTTTGGGAGCAACAGAAACCTATAGACCACTCAAGTTCCAATGTACCTCACAGAAAGAAGATGCCACCAAACACACAACATATGATTTCAAGAGAAATTGTGGCATATCAAATATATTAAATACCCTCACACTCAGAAAGAAATTTCTCATGTCCCACAGAAAAGTACCATAGACTTGCCCATTTTGTCGTTATCGACTAATGTAGGAGTCTCAATCAAAAGTCAAGTAGGCTTTTTCATAGCTTGTAATGTTGGCTTGGGGTAAGGTGTGGTACAGTTTTGGGTATATAGTGACTAATTCTTCCCATCAACACTTTAAACATCACTTACTACTAATTTTCCCTTTCTCCTCGTTTATTCATTAACTTATTCTCTTTTTTTTTTTCACAACACTTGGATGATTGGGGACCTAAGAGTTCAATGTGATACATCAACCTCACTAGGGTGCCTTTGGCATGTTCATACTCGAGGCTTTTATCACCCTTAACCGAGCATAGGAACATTGCCCCCATCCTTTATTTCTCTCTCTCTGTTTTTTTTACATCTTTCTATACGAAGAGGATATCAAGTATTTTATTCCTTCATTCTTTTGCAACTTTTTTCCCAAATATGCAACAACTCTTATTAATAATCCACAATCCTTCCAAACACACAACCTAAAGTAGTTAAGGGGAAGATGGGTAACAAGAGAGGTAAATAGAAAAATGGATAGGGCTTGTAATTCAGGTTGCCAAAGAAAAGGCCAATAGGCTCAAATTGGGGATTCTAAGGAGTATGTTCATTAGGTATGCTAATTTTGGAACTGGCAGGCCAAAGAAGGCCTACTTTCATTCTTAAGATCAAGACTACCTAGGATTTCGCCTCAACAATAAGCAGGGCAAGTTTTAGACTTAGCATAAAACAATGAGAAGTATACACATAAACTCACCACACACTGTACATGGAACTCAAAGGTCAATTCAGTTTCACCTCGCAATACCTCACTATGAACTCAAAAAGGAAGTTCAAAAATGTGTAGGTAGTTCTAGCTAAGGGTTGCCTTTTGAATTCCTCACTTCTCTCTTTTTCTGCCTCCTTTCTACTTTTCCTCCTTCTGAGCTCATCTTAGGCAATTTTTTTTTTAATTTTTTTACATATCTAACCTACAGAATGCCTGGTTCAGCAAAAATAACTCAATGGGAAAGAACCAAGGCTAAGAAAACCCAAAGAGATTAATTGTATACTAAGAATTACTAATAAAATTTACTTTAATCACTAGAAAGCAAGAAACAAATAAAAAACTGTCAAGTGACAAGAAAATATACTAGAATAAATAGATACCAACAAAATAAACTCCCACCCCACACTTAATATCATGCACTGCCCTCAATGCATTAAAAATAAAACTAAGGGTGATAGAGAAACTCCCTGGGGCTCTAAGCCCGAAGAATATCCTTGTAAGTTTCCTTAGGGCGCGAGGTACTCAGACTTCCCCCATAGAAGGAATTCATCTTCAAGCATGACGGGTTTGCAGACACCCCACACTTAGACTTCAACCCAGTTGAAACCTGCAACGCAAAGAAACTCACCAAGTAACAACCTTCAAAAGATAACATAATTTTTTTTTGTATTTTCCTTTTTTTTCTTTTTTTTTTTACTTGTATACAATTACAATCACGGGTTGCCTCCCGAGAAGCGCCTTAGTTATAGTCGTAGCACGACATAACCCAGAGTCAATACTTTTTCCTCCATCTTGAGCTTATGAATCGTCTTCCCAATTGTAAATCAACTCTCCGGTTATGCTCTTGAGGTGGCACAAGTTCTTGCATGCCAAAAACTAAGCATCTCCTTTTGCGCGTAGTCACTAACTCAGGAATATCTTCGAATTGTTGGCTATGCTCTTGACCAAGCACCAAGTATACAATTTTGTACTCTTTGGCCTTCAAACGAAGATAGTCATCGTGTCTAGATGGTAGTGAAAATTCCATAATGTAAGCACCATACACCTCATCCTTCAGCTCTTCCATTGGCTCAAAAGGATCAATTTCCATGTCTCCCTCTAAAACCAGTGTAGAAAAGTATCTAGAATGTGGTGCAACCCTCTTAGACTTCACTTCAATATTGACATCCTCTTTTTGGCACGAATCAGAGTCAAGTAAAATTTCAGCTTTAATGTTATTGGCTGACTCCAGTACCACATCTTTATCATCGGCATCTTCCCACACCATAAGGCTATATGGTTGGCTTTCAACCCTTGTCTCATACAATGGAAATTCACGTTTTAGATCTTCAACTATAGCCATAATTTCTTCTTCTAATTCCATGTCTTTTTGGCTAGGTTGTTGAATTCCTAATAGTGCAGCCAACTGAACTGATTCACTTGAGCTTCTATATGGCATAGTTGTGCTCTACGTCTGTCCTAAACCTTCTTCAATTCAGCTTCATATTCTTCCTCATCATCCTCCACTTCATTGCACCAACTATTATCATAAGAGAAAGAAAAATCATCATAATAGGGGCTCGGGGAAGAATAAGACGTATTAGCACAACCATAATAATGATCACCTAGCCACATGTTATTTCCTGATGCCATATTTTTTTTATAATCTAAAAAGAATATGTACAGAAACGAAGTTAATTGAACAAACAACTCAGCTATCCTAACAAGCTAGAAATTCACCGTGTTCCCCAGCAACGGCGCCAAAATTTGATCACGCCCAACAATGCCCTATAAAAGGGACTGAGCGGTCGCAACAAATATAGCTCGGTACTTAAAGTCCCGAGGTCGAATCCCACAGGGAACACTCGAAATCTAGTTGTTATTCTGACTAATTTATCTAACCAATTAACTCCCAAGGTTTGTAATTGAATGGTGGTTTCAATGTAACGACTAATTAACACTAAAGTAAGCAACAAAATATTAAGAAATAATTAATCAAGGATTAAAAGCCTAGTATTTATCTACCCAACTCCTACCTATGTGTTAGAATAATTCTTTTAACAAATTCAACTTGGTTTTCTTCCTATTGAACACTTGCTCCAATTATACAACTATTCACTTTTATGTAATAGTAGTAATGTTCACTAACCAATTTTCTGATTAATTAATGAAGATACTTAGGACTACAAGTTTAGTTCACAATCAGGGTCAATGGTCACAAATCACCTTATTTACAACCTAAGTAATACCTTGGTTTTAGGTTGAAATATTGCTAAGTGTTTAACCCAAACCTATGAATCTATCCCTAGATACACAAGAGTAATGGGAACAATCAATTGGGGGCCCTTTCAATCAATAGCAATCAAAACATAAACACTTAGATAGGAAGAATTCTCAAGTTTCATTCATCAAAATAAATATTCATAGCACATAAGTATTGGAGTGGTTTAATCAACCCTAGAATGGGTGAATTAGCCACTCATGTTCCTGATAGTCATATCAAAATAATTCATGAATGAATAAATTACAAAAGTAAGGAAGAATTTAGGAAAAACTCGTGTTCTTGAAGTCTCCAAAGCTCTAGCCTCCTTTTTGCCTCTTTCCCAGTGTAAAATTTATAATGGAAGCAAAAGAAGCTTTTATACCCTGTAGGAAACTAAGCAAAAGTACCAAAAAGACCTTAAAATTTCGCCCCATGGTTCTGTGCTTGGCGTGGCACCCGCGTGCCACGCGGATTAATTTTCTTTAGGCAATTCAACTCGCGTGACGCTCGCGTATTTGGCCTAAATGCGCTGAAATTTTTATTCAATTCCTAAGCAAAGACTCTATTTCTTCCCGTGTCACTCGAGTGGCGCACGGATCACTTGAACTCTTCAACATCTTCACTTTTAGCTCCAAAACTAGCACTTTCTTGCTTAATTCACCATCTTCAAATCCTACAATACCAAACAACTCAATTAGTATCAACTCTTGAGAATTTTGCATATAAACTCTTAGGTGTACTATCATAACATGGTAAAACTACCCTGAAAATATAGTTAAAATCGCCAAATATCAGTGTGCAGTAGAGACATAATTTATCGTCTGAAATGTCTCTAAATTAGAGTAATGTATATGTGAAACATGAAAAAAAAAACAGACACCCTTATTTAAAATTTGGAACAAGAATCATTAACCACCCTAGACGGTAGAGGTCGAAGACAATGTTATGCACATAAATAGCCTTGGGAAGGGCATCTATGGAAAGATAGAAAGTTACTTGTGGAATCCGAGTTAGGAAAATAGCTAAATAGGAGAAATTTAAGTAAAAGTAATAGGCTATTGTAATGTGAACCTTTAACCCCCCCCCCCCTTCCTTCTATGGCTTCTCCCTCTTGGTTCTTCTGTCACTGTAATAATTGTTCGATTAAGCTTTTATTGTAATAGTTATTTCGAGTATTCAATCAAAGCAACTTCTTTCCTGTTGTTGAATAGTATTTGGAGTAGTATATTGTTATAGACAACATAGATGATGTGTTATATGTAATTACGATTTCACCCATGTTCAATTTTTGTTCAAAAGAGGAATATTTTGAATTTCAAGGAAATTAATAAAATATGTTATAATAGGTATTGTTTCTCCTCTTTCTTTCATTAAAATCTTGTTGAAATAATCAATCCAGACTTAAAAGTGTTTCCAATCTTAGGTTGTTGTGAAGAACGTCTACGCAATTAGCATTTATTCCAAGTGAGAAACTTTAGGCCATGAATCATCAAGTCTTTCGATGTAATTAGCATTTAAAGCCTGAGGGTGTTGAGAGCTGGTTTTGAAGTATGACAAACAGAAAGGACTCAGAGGTTCCCACAAAGAACCTAGTCCTTGAAATAAAGGGCACGCTTGATCGAAAAGAATTACGGGTTGCAAATCCCTGCGGAACTAGGAGTAGTGGCGCGTGAATGAATATGCATCCTAGTCAGACTAAAAGAGGCGGTGCCCAACCTGTGTCTTCGAAGTGTGAAAAGGAGTTGGACTTCAACAAGGAAAAGAGTTACTACGAATCCTGACTTGCCATAATTAAAAGGATTCCTTGTAGAACTCAACTAGGGTTTCAAGACCCGTATAAGTACAAGTAGTAGAGACAGCCGTAAAGCAGTTATTCACAAACGGAGAGTTGAGAGCATACAAAGGCGATCTAGCATCTTTCTACGTGAGTAAACTGGAGAAGACAACTTGAGTGCATGCAGCGTATTGAGTCTAGATATTCTGTCTAGGTTCATCGAGTTGTAAGTTGCCGTCGTTTGAGCATTCATAGTTTTACCTATTGGCTTATTACAGAAGCATATGTATTAGGTGAACTCTTGTGAAATTACTAGAAAAGCTAGAGTTTAGCTTTGAGTAGCGATTAGGGTCTAGAGTGTAGCCCCTTGATTACAGAGCTTGTAATCAGAAACTTTGCTCTTGTGTTAGTGGATTCAGTTCTCAAATTCCAGAGTGTGGGTCGTGGTTTTTCTCCCTTGAGCAAGGAGTTTTCCACGTAAAATCCTGTGTTTTCTGTGAGTGTGGTTGTGGAGTGTTGCAGTGTTTGAACCAGCATAATTACGAAGGTGAGAACTAGGTTCTACATTCAGGAGAACCAGGTTCTTGAAACGAAAATCGGTAGACACTATTCAACCCCCCCTTCTAGTGTCTTTAGGAGGTGCATAGAGTATAACAAGTAGTATCAGAGCGGGTCTTCTCTTAAAAGGTTAACCCCTTGAGAAGGATCAGAATGAGTGCACCACCTACCATCACTGAAGGGCAGTCAGTTCAGAGGCATCCACAGTTCAATGGGCAGTACTATGCATGGTGGAAGAACGGGATGGAGAATTACATATGTGCTGAAGACTATCAACTCTGGCTGATTGTCTCTGAAGGAAACCTGATCCCCACTAAAATAGTTGGTGAAGGAGCTACTGCCAAGCAAGAACCGAAACTGAAAGAAGAGTTCAATGAGACGGATTATAAGATGATTGAAAAGAATCACAAAGCCAAATGGCTGGTTATACGTGGTCTTGGTCCTGAGGAGTTCAATAGAGTATCATCTTATAAGACGGCTAAGGAAATATGGGATGCTTTGCAGGTTGTGCATGAAGGAACCACAGAAGTGAAGGACTCAAAAAGAAGAATGCTAAAGAGACAATTTGAACTCTTCACCATGGGTGAGAAAGAATCAATTCAGGATATGATGACCAGGTTGACCATCATTACAAATGAAATGAGATCTCTGGATATGGAATTGCCTGAAATAGAGATGGTTGATAAAATCCTGAATGTGCTTCCTGAAGCATGGGAACCAAAGATGACTGCCATCATTGAATCCAAACCTCTGAGATCCATCAAACTTGAAGAACTGGTTGGAAGTTTGAAAACCCATGAGATGATGAAGGACTCAAAAGCTAAACCAGCTGTAAAGAAGGACAAGACCCTTGCTCTTGAAGCAACTGAAGAAACTGATGAATATGTTGATCTTCAATCAGTTGAAGCAGCAATGGTAAGTGCCTTAAGACAAAAGCTCAATCTGGGAAGGTTCAAAGGATTCAAAAGAAGCGGCAAGGAGAGTTCTGGCAGGAAAAACATAGTTGACAGTCCAGATTACTCAGGATGCTTTAAGTGCTTCAAAAAGGATCACGCTGTCATGGATTGTCCTATGTGGGAAATAGAGTGGATGAAGAACAGAGCGTCTAAGGATAAGGAGAAGGAGACGTCAAAGGAAAATGACAAAGACAAGAAGAAGCCAAGACGGCGTCCAAACTTCAGAGCAGAAAGGAGAAAGAAGAAGGAAGCTTTCTATGCTACGTGGGGACCAACTGATAGTGAATCTGATCATGAAAAGGAGTCTGAAGACGACTCACCACTAGCACTAGCGGGTATGACAGACATCAGTTCTGATGAAGAAGACCCTTGAGAGTTTAGAGGAGGGAGAGATCCATCAAGGCCACCTGTGTTCAACGGGACCCATTACAAGCACTGGAAGAAACAGATGAAGACTATCTTACAAGCAAATGATTATAGTCTGTGGCTGATCGTGAAGAGAGGACCTCATGTCCCTGTAAAGAGAGCAGCAAATGGAGTCCTGGTGCCAAAGAAAGTGGTAGAACTCGATCCTCAAGACCTAGACTGGTTACAGGCAAATTTCAAGGCTGAATGGTGCCTTAGGAGAGGACTTACCTATGATGTGCTTGCAAGGATACTTGAATTCAAGTCTGCCAAGGAAATCTGGGAAAGACTGAAGGAGCTGTACACAAATGACAACAAAAGGAAGGACTCCGCTTTCATGGCAACTGATGGAGATGAGGCTGGTCATTCAGCAGAGGTATGTTTATCTGATCTTAAGGAAACTCTACATACATACTCTTCTGAAAATTTAATTCTAATCACGGCCACTTTGATTGAGGGTTATGAAAAGGAGAAGCTTGAAAAGGATAAATTAACTGAAGAATTAGGTGATCTTAGAACTAAGCACAAGAGCCTCTTAGAACAGAACATTGAACTTGAAGAAAACCAATGCCATCTTAAAAGGGCAGACTCTTGTGTCAAACTCTAAGATCACTGAACTAGAATTGGAATGTAATCAGTTAAGAGAGAGTAAAAATGGTAAGCAAGTTATGAGTGAAGTTCAAACCTTTCTGGAAAATGAATTGAAAAGAGCAAATGAGATTCTGTATCAGGAAACTTAAAAGAACAGGATTTTAAATCAAAAGGTTGAAAAATCAAAATTTGAACTTACCAGACTGACCAAATGGAATAAATCTTCAGAGGCAATGAATTGGATTTTTGAAAATCAGAACAAAGGTAAACAAGGGTTAGGATTCAAGAAACCATTGCCTCCATATAACCCTAAGAGAAAGTATGTGGGGTTACCTTGCAACATGTTATGTACCTTTTGTGGTGAAACTGGTCACGTTAAACAAAAGTGTACAAATATTAGCAAGGCAAAGGCCAAGAATAAAAGAAGTGTTCTACCTAAATGGGCTAAACAGGATCTGATGTATCCATTCTCTCATAAGAAGGGACCCAAGCTCGTCTGGGTTCCTAAAGCTAACCTCTAATTTGTCTTGCAGGCTGGAGTGAGGGAGAACAACTCAAGCTGGATTCTTGATAGTGGTTGTTCAAGGCACATGACAGGAGATAGAAGAAATTTTCTTTCACTCGCAGCATTTCAAGGAGGCAGTGTGGCCTTCGGAGGAGGAAAAAGTGGTCAGATAGTAGGTATTGGAAAGATTGGGAGAACTCTGGAGCATGCAATTGAGAATGTTTATTGTGTTGACGGTCTCAGACACAATCTGCTGAGCATCTCCCAACTATGTGACAGAGGCAACGAAGTGAGTTTCTCGTCTGTAGGGTGCATTGTGAAGAATCTACAGAGTGGAGAAACTGTTATGGAAGGAAAGAGGGTGAACAATGTATACAAATCATCGCTGAAGTCCTTTCCTGAAAATAACCTAACATGCTTGAATGTACAAGAAAGTAACTCTCAGCTGTGACACAAAAGAATGGGTCATGCAAGTCTCTCACAACTGAATAAGCTTGCATCGAAGGAGCTGGTTCGTGGATTGCCAAGCAAGAGATTTGAAAACATAAAAATGTGCGATGCTTGTGTAAAGGGAAAACATGTGAGATCATCTTTTAAATCCACGAAGGTGGTGAGGACGTCAAAGCCACTCGAACTGCTGCATATGGATCTGTGTGGACCTATGAGAGTCAGGAGTAGAGGAGGAAAAAGATTCGTATTCGTGATTGTTGATGACTACTCTAGGTACACATGGACCCTGTTCTTGGCATCTAAAGATGAAGCTTTTGACAGTTTTAAAGACTGGGCTGGTGTAGTTCAGAAAAGGTTAAGTCTTGAACTCATCAGCATCAGATCTGATCATGGAACTGAGTTTGAGAACTCAAAATTCTCTGAGTATTGTGCAAGAAACAGTATAGATCATAACTTCTCCGCCCCAAGAACTCCCCAACAAAACGGGGTGGTTAAGAGGAAGAACAGGTCTCTGGAGGATATGGCCAGAACTATGCTGCTGTCAAGTGGGCTTGCAAGAAACTTTTGGGCTGAAGCTATAAATACTGCATGTTACTTGCTGAACAGATGTTCCATCAGAGCAATTCTTGACAAGACTCCATATGAGCTACTCAGAGGTAGAAAACCAAATATTGCTCACCTAAGGCCTTTTGGTTGTAAATGCTTTGTTCACAACAATGGCAAGGAACCCTTGGGAAAGTTCGATGCTAGGAGTGATGAGGCAATATTTCTTGGTTATTCTACTCAAAGCAAAGCATACAATGTGTTTAACAAAAGAACACAAACAGTAGAAGAAAGTATGCATGCAGTATTTGATGAATCAGATAAGGCATTGGGGGAGATTGAGGCAGATGATCAAGTGATTGGCTTAAGGAGGGAAGAAGGTGTAGATGAACTGGAAGACTCAGAAGACAAGGAGACATCAGGTGAGAATCCAAGCACACTAGAACAAGGAGTCAACTTGACAGGGGGAACTTCTGACGAAGCTGATGATCCAGCAAGTCAGGAGGAATCCCTCCAAGATAATGCTGCAGGTTCTTCCGGTCATATTCAACTCAGGCCATGGAAACATCAAAGCTCTCACCATTTGGAGAATGTCCTATCTGAACTGGATACAGGAATCATGACTAGGTCAGCCTTGAAGAACTTCTGTGCATTCTTTGCCTTCCTCTCATCTTTGGAACCAAAGAATGTAAAAGAAGCTCTAGAAGATCCAGACTGGATCCTAGCCATGCAGGAGGAACTTCATCAATTCGAAAGAAGTAAGGTATGGCACCTAGTTCCTAAACCGAAGGACAGATCAGTAATTGGAACAAAATGGGTGCACAGGAATAAACTAGATGAGCATGGTATAGTGACAAGAAACAAGGCAAGGTTGGTAGTTCAAGGTTACAGTCAGGAAGAAGGAATAAACTATGATGAAACCTTTGCACCAGTTGCAAGGATGGAGGCCATCAGAATGTTGATCGCTTTTGCTACATACATGGAATTCACGCTATATCAGATGGATGCAAAGAGCGCCTTTCTAAATGGCTACCTGAATGAGGAAGTCTATGTGATACAGCCTCCAGGCTTTGTGAACAATGAATTTCCTGATCATGTTTACAAACTGGACAAGGCTCTTTATGGATTGAAGCAAGCTCCTAGAGCCTGGTATGAAAGACTCTCAGGATTCCTGCTGAAGAATGGCTTTTCAAGAGGGAAAATTGACAACACGCTATTTCTCAAGAAGAAAGGAAAAGATCTATTGGTGGTTCAAGTGTATGTCGATGATATCATCTTTGGAGCAACTGATGAGGAGCTGAGCAAAGGATTTTGTGACCTGATGGGAAGTGAATTTGAAATGAGCATGATGGGTGAACTGAATTTCTTCCTTGGGTTGCAGATAAAGCAAATGCCTGAAGGAACTATGATTCATCAGCAAAAATATGTCAAGAAACTACTGAAGAAATTTGACATGGAGGGAGCAAAAGAAATGACTACCCCTATTGCACCCGGAACCAAGCTGGATATGGATGAACTAGGTCCTTCGACAAACGAGACAAAATATAGAGGAATCATAGGTTCACTTCTTTATCTCACAGCTAGTCGGCCTGACATAGTATACAGCGTAGGACTGTGTGCTAGATTTCAGTCCAAGCCCAAGGAGTCACACTTGACAACTGTGAAGAGGATCTTGAGATACTTGAAAGGAACTCAGGACCTTTGTCTTTGGTACCCAAGAGGAGGTACTTTTGAACTAATTGGTTTTGCTAACGCAGATTATGCAGGTCATTTGGTGGACATGAAAAGCACTTCAGGAATGGCACACTTTCTAGGTCTTTGTTGGTCTCGTGGGCTACAAAGAAGCAAAACTCAGTTGCCTTATCAACTGCTGAAGCTGAGTATGTGGCAGCTGCATCATGTTGTTCACAATTGCTGTGGATCAAACAACAACTGGAGGACTTTGGTATCAAGTGTGGTGCAGTGCCAGTTTTCTGTGATAACACTAGTGCAGTGAACATTGCCAAGAACCCAGTCCAACATAAAATAACCAAGCACATTGATATTAGACACCATTTCCTGAGAGATAATATGGAAAAGGGTCTAATTACCATGAATTCGTGCAGGACTGAAGATCAAATTGCTGACATATTTACCAAAGCATTGAACAAGGTACAGTTTGAGAGGAACAGGTTGGAATTAGGGATGACCAAAATACACGGATGACCCAGCAGGTAATCCCTTTATGATTGGTTAGTTAAGTATTTAATTGTTCATGCTTGAACTTTGTCATTAATGTCTAGTCTAACCCTGTACTTGAATAAGTACACTCGTTCAGTTTTTGAGCACCTGGTGAGAATAATGTGATCCCATGAAGAACCTACTATGTACTAAGAAGGAACCAACGAAAGAATGAGGAATCATGTCCAGGTACATTCACACTACCCTGCATGATAGAAGTCATAACTGAAATTAAATTGTCAATCATACGTGTGTCAAGGGAGATCCTCCATGTTCTTATAACTGTCCTAAATTATAGGAACACATTCCTTTTTCGGGTAGAATTCTATTTTGACTTGTTTGGACCCCACTACTTAAAAGGGTATATTGAATGAATCCATAACCGTCAAATCTTTAACTCTTCCCGGTTCTCAAAAGTTCAAAAAGCTGCTTTTCTACTTTACATCATTATTTCTTTGTCTTACCCATAAGTTGTCAAATCACCAAAACCCCTCCCCTCTTTGACGATACACTCAGAATCCCTCATAATCCAACCACTTCCTATCTTCCACACCAAAGTTCTCTCTCAAGCCCTAAAACAGAAAATTCTCTAGAAATCTCAAAAACTATTCACAAAATTCTTCAAAATGTCTGAAAGGCCACCCCCATCCACTCTCGCACAAAGAATCGCGAGGACCCGCACAAAATTTCTTCAAAAAGGGGACAAGAAGTTGGTAAAGAAGATGAGGTCAAGAGCAGTACCTACTACGCCCATTGCACAAAGTTCATCACAATCACCGTCTGAGGTAATCCCTGATCCTATTTCATCTACTCCTGTCGATTCAGTAGTTATAAAAAGCCCTGGAACTACAGAAACTGAAACCCTAGTTACAGGACTAGACAAAATAATAGGAGTTGAGCATAATGACAGAATAGATAGGGGGAACCCATGTGAAGCAGGGCAAGATAGTGTACAGGGTGAACTTAGGAAGGATTTGCAGGTGCCTTTGGTTGAAAAGTATGGTGTAGAGAGGAATATTGCTGAAAGAGCGAAAGAACAACTTAGGGAACAAGATCGTGTTGAAACCTTGAGAGAAAGTGAAGTGGAACCTTGTAAAGAAGTTGGTAGTACTGAGAAGAATGAGAAAGAATCTGTGCCAGAAAGTCCAGTAGTTGGAGGACTTGGTCTTGCTGAAGCCTCAGAGAATTTGGTTCAAGAGCCTGTTGCTTGTCCAAATTCCACTAAGGCTGATGATGCAGATTTAGATTGGACAGATTCTAAGGAAGTAGGAAATGAGGAGATTGTTTTAGAAGAGGCTGAGCAGGAAGAGATTACTAAGAAAGCAGAGAAACCAAAAAGAAAAAGGAAGTTTGGTGAAGAGGAAGAGAGAATGGCAGGTGAGGAAGAAGAAGAGGAAGTTGTGTTTGTCAAAGAAAACAAAGTGGAGCCTGAGAAAAGGAGGAGACTGGTGAAAGGGGGAAAGCCAGTATTAAAAACAAGACTGGTTGATGAAGCTAGTGGAGACAGTGATGACAAGACTGTTGATGAGCCTGTTGCCAGGAGGGTTGGCACTAGGTCTGCATTGAAGCAACAACTGGAGAAAGTTTGTAAATTAGAAAGAACAGTGACAAATGTAAGAGATAGAGAGGCAAAGAAGAGGGAAGAAGAAGAAAAGAAAGCTGAGGAAGTACAGGAAGAAAGTGAGACTGGTAGTAATGCAGAGCCAAGTGATTCTGACAAAGACAGTGAAGCTGAGAACAGGAAGAGAAGGAGAGGCAGTGAAGAAGAGGTTGACAGGGAAGCTTTCTTTTCAAAGCATCAGGTGTTGCCTGGCAGCATCTTGCATGATGAAAAGGAATTCCACATGAAATCATTGCTAAGGATGATTGGTGACCAGGGATGGCTTGGGTTGTTTGCCAACAAAGAAAGGAGATTGTTTGCTAATGAGATCAGAGAGTTCTACACCAACTGCAGAGTAACTGCTAGGAGAGTGTTCACCACAGTGAAGGGAATAGAGATAGCGTTTGGGAGACCTGAGCTTGGAGTGATTCTTGACATACCTGCTGAAGGTTATTGTAGGTATGTAAAATTGAAATAGACAAAGAGGACTGATGGAGTCACTCCTCTGGATGTTGTCAAGAAGTTCTCAGGAAAACCCAAGCTGCGGAAGGAGAGGAAGGTAGATAAGAAGGAGATGGAACCTGCACACCAGTTGCTGTTTGAGTTTGTGCACATGTTCCTTCTACCTAGAGGAGAGAGGAACTGTGAAACTAGTGCTTTGGACCTGACATACATGGACCTGCTGGACAGGGGGGTAAAGATCAATTTGCTTGGGCTGATAATCAGACATATAAAGAGGATTGCTGACACAGATCAGAAGCCACATTCCCTTGTGCATTCCTACATCCTCCAGCAGGTACTTGAACACTTTGGGGTCCCCCTGGAAGCTGGGAAGAAGCCAACCATTCATCAAATGTTTGGGCACAATGTGCTTAAAAATTGTGACTTCTTCAAGGAAAGCAGAGCTTCTAAGAGACCAATGCAGGCCAAGCAAGAGCAGGCAGAGGAAAGTGAGGAATATGGACCTGAAGAGGCCATTGATACTGTGAAGGAGCTGGAGACTCATGTCTTTGAGGTTAATACAGAAAATGCAGAGCTCCACAGACAGCTGAAGTTGAAGGATCAAGAAATTGATCGTTTGAAGATAGACTGCCACAAGTATGAGGCCGAGTTAGTGATGGAAAGGGCCAAGAATACGAAGCAACTTGAGGCGCTTGTCAAACACTTCAACATTCAGCTTTGAGTCCTCCTGTCCTGTCCTCTTCTTTCTACCTGTTGTCTATCCTTTCCCATTCTCTCCTGATTGCATGTGATGGTTGCTTAAGACAATTTGTTTTTTCAGTTGTGTACTTATTAATGGGGTTGTGTTGATATCACAACCTGGATGATGGTTTTAATTTTCTTATATTTATGACTGGTTTCTGCTTAAGTAATTGGTTCTTGATTGGGCCCTTATTTCTGCAAGTGTGTGCTCTTATTACTGACTTGTTACCTTGTGCTTTAGACTGGATAGTATTAACAGGTTCTTGCAGGTATTTGAATCTTTTCGATGATGCCAAAAGGGGGAAGAAGGAAATGTTGGGGTGTTTGTGACCTAATTCATCTGTTTAGTTTTCTTGAACTTGTTACTCTTTGTTCTTGTGTTTTTGGTTTATGTTTACTCAGGTTCTTGGGCAACATTTGTTTGTCATCATCAAAAAGGGGAAATTTGTTGAGAGCTGGTTTTGAAGTATGACAAACGGAAAGGACTCAGAGGTTCCCACAAAGAACCTAGTCCTTGAAATAAAGGGCACGCTTGATCGAAAAGAATTACGGGTTGCAAATTCCTGCGGAACTAGGAGTAGTGGCGCGTGAATGAATATGCATCCTAGTCAGACTAAAAGAAGCGGTGCCCAGACTGTGTCTTCGAAGTGTGAAAAGGAGTTGGACTTCAACAAGGAAAAGAGTTACTACGAATCCTGACTTGCCATAATTAAAAGGATTCCTTGTAGAACTCAACTAGGGTTTCAAGACCCGTATAAATACAAGTAGTGGAGACAGCCGTAAAGCAGTTATTCACAAACGGAGAGTTGAGAGCATACAAAGGCGATCTAGCATCTTTCTACGTGAGTAAACTGGAGAAGACAACTTGAGTGCATGCAGCGTATTGAGTCTAGATATTCTGTCTAGGTTCATCGAGTTGTAAGTTGCCGTCGTTTGAGCATTCATAGTTTTACCTATTGGCTTATTACAGAAGCATATGTATTAGGTGAACTCTTGTGAAATTACTAGAAAAGCTAGAGTTTAGCTTTGAGTAGCGATTAGGGTCTAGAGTGTAGCCCCTTGATTACAGAGCTTGTAATCAGAAACTTTGCTCTTGTGTTAGTGGATTCAGTTCTCAAATTCCAGAGTGTGGGTCGTGGTTTTTCTCCCTTGAGCAAGGAGTTTTCCACGTAAAATCCTGTGTTTTCTGTGAGTGTGGTTGTGGAGTGTTGCAGTGTTTGAACCAGCATAATTACGAAGGTGAGAACTAGGTTCTACATTCAGGAGAACCAGGTTCTTGAAACGAAAATCGGTAGACACTATTCAACCCCCCCTTCTAGTGTCTTTAGGAGGTGCATAGAGTATAACAAGTAGTATCAGAGCGGGTCTTCTCTTAAAAGGTTAACCCCTTGAGAAGGATCAGAATGAGTGCACCACCTACCATCACTGAAGGGCAGTCAGTTCAGAGGCATCCACAGTTCAATGGGCAGTACTATGCATGGTGGAAGAACAGGATGGAGAATTACATATGTGCTGAAGACTATCAACTCTGGCTGATTGTCTCTGAAGGAAACCTGATCCCCACTAAAATAGTTGGTGAAGGAGCTACTGCCAAGCAAGAACCGAAACTGAAAGAAGAGTTCAATGAGACGGATTATAAGATGATTGAAAAGAATCACAAAGCCAAATGGCTGGTTATACGTGGTCTTGGTCCTGAGGAGTTCAATAGAGTATCATCTTATAAGACGGCTAAGGAAATATGGGATGCTTTGCAGGTTGTGCATGAAGGAACCACAGAAGTGAAGGACTCAAAAAGAAGAATGCTAAAGAGACAATTTGAACTCTTCACCATGGGTGAGAAAGAATCAATTCAGGATATGATGACCAGGTTGACCATCATTACAAATGAAATGAGATCTCTGGATATGGAATTGCCTGAAATAGAGATGGTTGATAAAATCCTGAATGTGCTTCCTGAAGCATGGGAACCAAAGATGACTGCCATCATTGAATCCAAACCTCTGAGATCCATCAAACTTGAAGAACTGGTTGGAAGTTTGAAAACCCATGAGATGATGAAGGACTCAAAAGCTAAACCAGCTGTAAAGAAGGACAAGACCCTTGCTCTTGAAGCAACTGAAGAAACTGATGAATATGTTGATCTTCAATCAGTTGAAGCAGCAATGGTAAGTGCCTTAAGACAAAAGCTCAATCTGGGAAGGTTCAAAGGATTCAAAAGAAGCGGCAAGGAGAGTTCTGGCAGGAAAAACATAGTTGACAGTCCAGATTACTCAGGATGCTTTAAGTGCTTCAAAAAGGATCACGCTGTCATGGATTGTCCTATGTGGGAAATAGAGTGGATGAAGAACAGAGCGTCTAAGGATAAGGAGAAGGAGACGTCAAAGGAAAATGACAAAGACAAGAAGAAGCCAAGACGGCGTCCAAACTTCAGAGCAGAAAGGAGAAAGAAGAAGGAAGCTTTCTATGCTACGTGGGGACCAACTGATAGTGAATCTGATCATGAAAAGGAGTCTGAAGACGACTCACCACTAGCACTAGCGGGTATGACAGACATCAGTTCTGATGAAGAAGACCCTCGAGAGTTTAGAGGAGGGAGAGATCCATCAAGGCCACTTGTGTTCAACGGGACCCATTACAAGCACTGGAAGAAACAGATGAAGACTATCTTACAAGCAAATGATTATAGTCTGTGGCTGATCGTGAAGAGAGGACCTCATGTCCCTGTAAAGAGAGCAGCAAATGGAGTCCTGGTGCCAAAGAAAGTGGTAGAACTCGATCCTCAAGACCTAGACTGGTTACAGGCAAATTTCAAGGCTGAATGGTGCCTTAGGAGAGGACTTACCTATGATGTGCTTGCAAGGATACTTGAATTCAAGTCTGCCAAGAAAATCTGGGAAAGACTGAAGGAGCTGTACACAAATGACAACAAAAGGAAGGACTCCGCTTTCATGGCAACTGATGGAGATGAGGCTGGTCATTCAGCAGAGGTATGTTTATCTGATCTTAAGGAAACTCTACATACATACTCTTCTGAAAATTTAATTCTAATCACGGCCACTTTGATTGAGGGTTATGAAAAGGAGAAGCTTGAAAAGGATAAATTAACTGAAGAATTAGGTGATCTTAGAACTAAGCACAAGAGCCTCTTAGAACAGAACATTGAACTTGAAGAAACCAATGCCATCATAAAAGGGCAGACTCTTGTGTCAAACTCTAAGATCACTGAACTAGAATTGGAATGTAATCAGTTAAGAGAGAGTAAAAATGGTAAGCAAGTTATGAGTGAAGTTCAAACCTTTTTGGAAAATGAATTGAAAAGAGCAAATGAGATTCTGTATCAGGAAACTTAAAAGAACAGGATTTTAAATCAAAAGGTTGAAAAATCAAAATTTGAACTTACCAGACTGACCAAATGGAATAAATCTTCAGAGGCAATGAATTGGGTTTTTGAAAATCAGAACAAAGGTAAACAAGGGTTAGGATTCAAGAAACCATTGCCTCCATATAACCCTAAGAGCAAGTATGTGGGGTTACCTTGCAACATGTTATGTACCTTTTGTGGTGAAACTGGTCACGTTAAACAAAAGTGTACAAATGTTAGCAAGGCAAAGGCCAAGAATAAAAGAAGTGTTCTACCTAAATGGGCTAAACAGGATCTGATTTATCCATTCTCTCATAAGAAGGGACCCAAGCTCGTCTGGGTTCCTAAAGCTAACCTCTAATTTGTCTTGCAGTCTGGAGTGAGGGAGAACAACTCAAGCTGGATTCTTGATAGTGGTTGTTCAAGGCACATGACAGGAGATAGAAGAAACTTTCTCTCACTCGCAGCATTTCAAGGAGGCAGTGTGGCCTGGACATTACGCATTACGTCGTTAAAATAGGAGTCACCTCGGCGAGAAACCAAGATAGATAGGGCAAAGAGAGAGAGAAGGCAAGGAACATATGTCTCAAGACATCGATAAATGACATAGAAGTTGCACTATATGTTTAAGTTATGATTACTCAGTGTGATCAACAAGTGATATTACAATAGTAGGACTTCTATTTGATTGTATTAGAATTTAAATAGGGATTTTTTACTCAAATATACAAATTTGCACCCCTATATTATAAAAAAATAACAACATTACATAAATTACAAATCATAGCAATATTTTTCCTAGCACATTTCACAACAATCAAGATATTTCTCTCACTTTACTCTCTCTTCCTCCCATGGCTGAGCTACAGCCCCCAGCGCTGCCTCATCACTGCCTCATCCCTCCCTATTTCCACTGCCATCACCCTCACCCTCACCCCCACCACTTCCAACCCACCATCTACAGCTCAACCATCACCTCCCCAGCCTACAATAATTCAATTTTAAATCTGTAAGTTTTAATAGAGGTCACATGTTCTTCATTACCACGTGTTGGAAGCATCATCCTCCATTTTCAGACAACTACTATTTCTGTGTGCTAATCAAGAAATTGAATATGCAAGAAGAAAAAGTTGTGATTTTTCTTGTTGAGTCTGCTACAAGCTGGGATCTTTTTGTTGGATCTCCAAAAAGGAATAAAGGATGATGTTTTAGATTCAACATGGAACTTTCTTGTTGGTGTTGTGTATAATTTTCTTAGAATGAAATCTAAAAAGGAAAAAATTCTGAAAGAAGGGAGCAGAAAGGAAAAAGATGAAGATGGAAGATTTTTATGTATTGGGTTATATATGATGGGAGCTGGCACTAAAAAATAATGTTGTTGTATCAGCTAAGGTGCAAAGAAGATAAAGGTTTGGTCAACATAAAAGCATAGAATAAAAAGAGAAAGGATTGTTGAGAAAATGACAGAGGAAGGGATATTAAGGAAAAATGAGTCAATAAGGAAAAGAGTCACGATATGGCATAAAAAACATTTGTTATATTTCCATTAAGTTCTTGAATTAGGCCCACGTTATGTACCATACTTTCATGCTTTCTTGATTGATGGTTCTCGTTCACTTATTGAATCAAAAATCTGTTTCGATCCCACAGTTAGATACCGTGTAAAAATACTGCAGAAACAAGGATTTACACTTCTCATTTTTTCAAATAACTCAATTTTGCACTTAAATGTAAGTAAAAGGAAAACACTTTGCAAAACAAGGATTTACACTTCTCATTTTTTTATTCTTTGATCTGATATTTAATGTGACCACAATCAGGTTTCGTATAGCATGATTTCCTTAATACATCACTTCAGTAGCTCAAGGTTAACCAACTCAAATAGAGATGACATAAGTACCAAGAAAATGTGATCTCCTTCATCCATAAAATGATCGGTACAGAGACATCTTATAGTAGAAATGAGGTAAACAGGAGCATCGCGTATATTAAATTTCTCAAATTTTCTTGCTCAAATCAATGAGAGTATTTCCTTGTCATATCTTCTTAAGCTTGTCATGTAGCCTTTTCTGAATCCTTTGAAAGGTATGCTACATCGCAAGGACAACAAAAGACCTAAGTTTACATTACTAATACGTTAGAAATTCTAAAAGAGAGAAATCTGAACCTTGGAACAAATAAGAATATCTCTGTTATATTCCCCTAGTCTAGTACATAGCTTCAATTGGAATATATAGTCCTTCCATAACCTTTCTCAACTCGAATTACATCCTTCTAACACAGGAGTGATCCTGGGTATTTAAGTAAGCATGACTTAGACCCTAGTGATGCATTTTAAAGCCGTGCGGGCCTAGGCCCAAAGCGGACAGTATCACTAGCGGGCTTGGGTTGTTACAATATCCTCTTGCCCGCCATAAAATGGAGCCATGCATTAGAGCCTCAACCCAGTGTTATTGAAGAAGCTACCTGAACATCTACGATGTCCTGGAAGAGAAGCCTCACGACAGCAGAGGGGGTTAAGCCTGCTGACCCCGCATGACAAGAGGAATATCACAGCAACCGCCGTGTTAGAAGAAGAGCACAACGTAATCAGCGCACATGCCACATTAAAGACATTCCGAATAACATCATTAGAATCCCGATCAAACTTCATGTCTCTAGGGATCAGTTCATCCATTCATGGATGGAGAAAAAGAGGAAGAAAACTGTAGATGGTCCTTTGCCTATAATTTTTTCATGCACCATTCATTCTGAGCAAAGGATTTTTTTTGGGAATTTCAAACCAAGATCAAAGGCAAATATTTTTGAAGATAGAAGAATCATTCTTTCATAAGAAAGCTTTGGAAAAGATAGAGTGTTTTTCTAAAGAAGATTTGTGATTCCACCACCATCATGAAGCCCCTATTTATAGGCTGGAAAAGATAAGGATGGAGCATGAAACGATCAAGCGTAACTATGGCTTTAGATATGAAATGATTCGGTGCAACAAAAAGTGTTCTTGAAAAAGGTACATGGAATCAACATCATCAGCGCAGAGTTCTCGAAGAAATCAACATCATTCTTGGTCAAAGAGACTGCGAGTTTCATGGATTTAGTGATATATCTTTTCACATCCGTCTTGTACACCACTTTCACTTCCTGACTGCTTACATCAGTACTCAGTAAGTGGAGGGGACTGACTGTGTGGGTGAAAATATGCCACCTAATGTTACGGGGATACGAGTCCAGCTGGCGAGAGCAGACTTATCTTAAAAGTTATCGGGCACAGAGGATACATGCCTGCTCCACGAGTAACGACCGTTCAGGCGGTACGGGCGTAGGACGCTAGGAATACATTCCGCCACCTTAGGTTTACAATCTCCTAGTTAGGGTTTAGTATAAACCACCGCCTTGAGTTTATAGGCTCATGTCCTTTATTAGTCTTTGTATTTTACCATAATTAGAACTAGATAAATCACTACTATAAACACCATTCCTTACATTGTATTGTACATCAAGCGATTCACATCGAATTCGGCTATTCTCAAGGAATAATACTACTTATTTTCTTGTTCATTACGTTTCTCTCTATTTTCTTACTTTTTCCATCGTTTATACTGTATTGCTTGTGACCCTCTCATAAATTTAATTATTTAACCTAGATGTCAAATTTTAGGCATAAACAAAGATGAAGATGGAATATTTGTATGTATTGGGTTATATATGATGGGAGTTGGCATTAAAAAATAACATTATTGTATCAGTTTAAGGTGTGAAGAAGATAAAATTTTGATCAACATAAAAGCATAGAAGAAAAAGAGAATGGATTGTTGAGAAAATGACAGAGGAAGGGATATTAAGGAAAGACGAGTTAATGAGGAAAAGAGTCACGACATGGCGAAACAACCTTTGATATATTTCCATTAAGTTCTTGAATTTGGCTTCTGTACCATACTTTCATGCGTTCTTGATTGATGATTCTCGTTCACCTGTTGAATTAACAACCTGTTTTGATCCCATAGTTAGATACGGTGTAAAAACTGTGCAGCTATTGTAAGATACATCGAGATACGAGGTGGTTGGTTTCTGGTGTAAGCTAAGATACAACGAGATACGAGGTGGTTGGTTTCTGGTGTAAGCTGAGATACAACGAGACACAACAAGATACAACGAGATACAGCAAGATAAGAGGTAATTGGTTTCTGCTGTAAGCTGAGATACAACGAGTTACGAGGTGGTTGATTTCTGGTGTAATACATCGAGATACAACGAGATACGAGGTGGTTGGTAGTTGAGATAAATCGAGATACAATGAGATACGAGGTGGTTGGTAGTTGAGTAACACCGAGATACAGCGAGATACAACGAGATATGAGGTGGTTGGGGATGGGAGGAGGAAAAATAAAATTAGGGAAAATGTGAGGAAGAATGTAAGATTTTTCTATGTTATGCTATATTTTGCTACGTTTTGTAATTTACTTTTTCTTTCCTCTATATTAGGTAATTATCTAAAATATTGCTATGTTTAATTTTGTAAATAACTTTTAAAAATTGTACTTTTCTGTAAAAAAAAAATCTATTTAAATATGTTTTTTTGTGAACTTAAAGAGTAGTATTGGTTTTGGTGTTATATATAACAGATTGTTTTAAGTCTACCTTCAAATAATAGGGACAATTTTAGGGTTTTTTATTTTTTTATTTTTTATTTTTGCCTATTAGATTGTAATTTTTGTAGAAATTGATAGATATTATATGGGAATTAGATTTTTGGAAACAAGAAAATACCTAAATGATTACTACCACTGCCATCAATGGGTAGATAATTGCATGTTTGGAAAATAATGTCTATTTAATGTTAACTGAAACAAATTGGAGGTAGGTGACTTTTCCTATTTAAAAGACAAAGAAATTGAAACATTTTAAGACATTTCTCATAAGACGCAAGAGTGTTGCAAATTTAGGCGTAAGAGGAGTTTTGGTATTGACCTCTTCATTTTCCCAGCTTTGTGAGAGCTCTTGGAGTCATAATAAGTCTGAGATCTATATCATCTACATAACAGTCCATGTTTGTGGTTCATTGGTATGAATTTATGGATTTTTTATGTCTTGCTTGTCAATGATTTCAAGTACAAGTAAAAGTGTACAAAACATATAAGTACTATATTATATTCAATTCATTTCCGTGACACAACTATATTTAAATAACTTTTTTTCGGACAAAAAAGTAAAGAAGAAAATAGATGTTTCACATCGCATCTTTTTATTACAAAAGAAAATTATAATATCTCTCGTAAGTTATTCATATTTACTTAACTAGTAGGCGTTCCAAACTTTCACCTTATTAGAGGGAGTTCAAAACCTTATGCCCCTTCTCCATTCCCTCCCCAATTTCCCTTAAAGAAAGTTCTCTCCTAATTTTTTATTTTATTTTGGTGAAATGGAGATTATATTATATATTACAATATAGATACATTAGTACTATTAGTAATAGTAGTAGTAGTAGTATCCAAGTCAGTACTGGTAGACCCTAAACTGTCTATCGGCATAGCAGTATTAGCAATGTCCATGGCCATCATACTACCAACAGAAGTGGCATCAAAAATAACATGTGGGATCACAGCTAGGTTTCTTGCTTTTACTAGACTATTATAAGCATGAACAGATACAATTCTAGTATAAATAGTAGTAGCATCTCTTTCAAGTTGGACATCCTTGTTAATCCGAACAGGTGGTTGCGATAGCAGGTGCAACTTATTTGGTAGCATCATGTGGAGTCCACATCTTGACAAAAAGTGTGCAATCTTGTTTGCTTCCCTGAACCTACGGCATACCACTAGATTCCCCAACCTCGTGAGTGCGCACCTGCATTCATAAACGACATGAGCATACACAGGATTATCATGTTCCAAAAGATAAATGATCTCCAATGAATCTGTATCAATTTCCAGATGAGAGAAGTGATGTTCTTGGGCTAGTTGGAGACTTACATGAAGGGACATAAGCTCCATGTATGTATGGGAGTGACCTTTAACTTTTTTGGTGAAATCAAGTATCCACTGACCCTCAGAATCTCTTAATACATACCCTATACCCCATAATTGGCTGCAGTACAGAAGGAGCCATCAATATTTAGTTTAAGATTTCCATCATGGGGTGCCTGCTAATTAAAAGTAACAGTTCTAGTGGAATGGTCGACTATTTGTTTCTGAGTGAAGAATTTATATTCTTGAGTTCTCATGATAACTATGTTGGTATCTAAATAAAGGCAAGTATCATTAAAAACATTGTGGTTACGATTCACCACAAATTCCATATGACAAAAGGAAACAAATCAGCCTAAGTGATATATAAATTTTGTCTATTTATATAAGTAGAGGATAGGGAAAGCAGAAGATCTTTTAACTAGTTGTCAGACTGCACAATTGTACCAATTGAGCAAGACGGATCATTCCATGTATTAATAGCTATGGGGCATTCTATAAAGATATGGAAAACAGTTTTAGGATGTTGGCAAATAGGGCAGCGTAGGATGGTTTGGATACCTATCTTGTAAAGGTATGCTTTTATGGGTAACCTATCATGTTGGATTTGCCATAGTAAATGCTTTATTTTTGGTAATGTATGCAACTTCCAGATCCAAGAAAAATCTGTGGATGTGGTGTCATAGGGACTAAGAAGAGGGTAGAGTGATTTTGTAGTAAATAAACTATTTAAATTTAAATCCCAATATGGTGAATCTTGTATATTTGAGTATTGTGTTACCGGGATAGATTGTATAACATCTATAACATGTGGTGGTAATATAAAAGTGAGGTCATCAAGATTCCATGCAGAATTTACCCTTAGATTTGCAACAATGGGAGCAGTATCTGTAGGAGTTAAGGGGTCCATGTATAATAGTTCTAAGGAGGGGAGGGGCGAGGGGATCCACTTATTAGTCCATAATTTGACTTTGTTCCCCTTCCCTATGTACCAGGCAATACCTTGTTTACATAAGGCCCAACCTCTTTGCATGTTTTTCCAAATGAAAGATGATGCAGAGGGTCGTCTAGCCAACTTGTATTTGTGAAGTAGTAATTTTGCCCATGGAAGTGTAGGTTGCATGAACATTCTCCAGGATAAAGTAGCTAATAATGTCATATTCTTATGGTTTGATTGTTTGATATCAAGTCCACCTAGATGTTTGGGTTTAGTTAGGGTGTCCCAGCTAACATAATGAAGCCTCTTATGGGATGTAGTTGAACCCCAAATGAAGTCACGTAGTGTTTTATCAATTAAGTCATGCATCTTTTAGGTAAATAGTGATATTGCATAATATGATTTGGGATAACATTTAATGTAGCCCTGGCTAGAGTTACCCTATCTACCAGAGTAAGAAAATTAGATTTCCAGCCTGCTAATCTACTGATCATTTTATCAATGATAGGTTGAAACTGTTGGTTTGTTGTTCAATATTGGAAAACCAAGATATTTACCAAATGTTGAGCTTACTGTATAATTGGGAATGAAATTGATGTTGTCTTTTAAGGTGGAAGGACAGTGTTTTGAATAAATTAGCCTGGTTTTATTAGCATTAACCTTTTGCCCAGAAAGGTTACAAAATAAAGTCAGGCATTGTTTCACAGATGTAGCTGATTTAATATTAGCCTGGACCAAAATAGTTAAATCATCTGCGTAGAATAAGTAGGTAATAGGAGGCCCATTTGGGCTAATTTGGATGAGGTCCCATAGTGCATAATCAACATAAGGATCAATGAGATTGGAAAGTAATTCCATAGAAAGGATAAAAATGTAAGGAGACATGAGGTCTCCTTGTCTAATATCCCTGGATAGTGAGAAGTAATTTGTCAATGTACCATTAACCATGACAATAATGTTACTGGAGGTTAGATAAGAAATTATAAGTTTTGTAACGTTAGGTGGAAACTTGAAGTACTTGAGGATACGATAGATGAAAGACCATTCTAATATGTCAAATACCTTTTCTAAATCAATTTTCAGGATCATTTTAGCTTTTGAGCTTTTAGATTTATAAAAATGATTCATTATTTCGGAATGATGATAGCATTGTCAGATGATGTTCTCCTACCTTTAAGGAAACTAGTTTGATAGAGGCTGGCATGAAAGATTTTATCCTGTGGACGATAATTTTTTTAATAACTTTATAAATTGTATTGCAAAACCTATTGGTCTGAAATTTTTAAGGTTGTTAGCATTATGAAATTTTGGAATTAGACATAAATAAGTTTTGTTTATAAATTTTGGTGTTTCATAAGTGCTAAAAATTTCATGGCAAAATTGAGTAATTGTAGGACCAACTTTATCCCAATTTTTTTTTTTTTATAAAAGAAAGGATGGAGGTCATCTGGTCCTGGTGCCTTGTATGGTTGGAAAGAAAAAACAGTCTTTGTTATCTTAAAATTTGATAGAGGCCTATCTAATGAAGATAAGTCAATATTATAAAAGCCGTTATGAGAAGAAATAATATTTTTAAGATTTGTAGAGATACGATCTGTTGTGAAGATATCTTTAAAATAATTAAATTTATGAGTTAAGAGTTGATTGTGGTCAGTTATCCAATTATCATTAGTATCCTTAAAAAAGTGAATTTTATTTATTCTTCTTTTATTAAGGGTGATGATGTGGTAGAACTTTGTATTTGCATCCCCATTATTCAGCCAATTTATCCAGGATCTCATTTTCCAATGATCCTCTTCAAGTATTAAACTATTATTATATTCTTCGATAAGATCCTTCTCCAAGTTTTGATTATAGGAACGGCTAGAGTAATTTGGAGATCTTTAAATACCTCATATCTTAGCCAATAGTCTTTTTTTTTATGGATAATATTACCAAAAGTGTCTTGACTCTATTTTTTAATGGAGTCAGTGAAGTGAGGAATGACATAATCCATCCTCTTATTTGACCAACTTACACGAACCTTGTTGGGAAATTTCGAATGAGAACACCAATACCTTTCTAGTCTGAAAGGTTTCGGTGTAGGGGAACAATAAGGTTTAATAATATTAATTAGGAGGGGTGTATGGTCAAAGTAAGTTTTAGGTAAATGTGTGATAGAGACATCGGAATATTGTTGTAACCAAGTATCGTTTGTAATACACCGGTCCAATCTTTCAAGAATTAGGCCCCTAGATTGGTGTCTATGGTTTGACCATGTGAATTTTGCACCTTTAAAACCTACGTCCAATAATCTACAATAATTTAAACACTGGCTAAAATATATTTGCCTTCCTCTATTTATTGGTCGCCCCCCACTTTTTCCTGTTGGGTCAGGATTTCATTAAAGTCCTCTCCTAAAAACCATGGGCCTTTATAACTATCATATATATCACATAAATTTTTCCACATTACTAAACGATTATGTAAAATAGTATTAGCATAAACAACAATAAGCAGCCAAGGAGCATCGTTGGGCATTACCTTAACCATTGCATGAATTTCTTGATCAGTTACCCTAATATCACATAAGGTAAGCTTATCAGTTTTCCACAGAATAAGAAGGCCACAAGATCTTACTGAACCTTGAGCAGGAATTTCAATCATACGGTCAAAGCGAAATAGATTCCTAATGGGCACATGCCTAAACATTTTTGTTTCCAGCAAAGCCAAGAGACAAGGATTGTGAACCCTAAATAAATTTACTCAAATTTATTCTGAAGTCTATGTTGTTACCCCCCTTATATTCCAAAATATAAAACTGGTTTGGTCATTCATCATTGTTAGAGGGTTGGTTACACGTTTCTGAAGATGAATCCCAGCCTCCCTGACCATCATTTGTTCCCTGGAAATTGTTGGATTTAGGACAATAACATATTTTCCTGCATCCTTGTTCACAGTGGGTCGTATATCCAAGGAGGTAAAGGAGAAGATGTAAGGTGTGAATGTATTTCTTGTCCTCTAGTTTTGGGAAAAGCATACAAGTTGCCATGTGCAGGCTTGAGACTTTTGCGAACGACCCCTGTGGTGGTGGTGGCTCCACCACCTCTGCCTCTCCCATCTCTTCTTCTTGTTATATTAAGGGTGATGGTGGGTTATCCTCTTGTGGGCTTCGAGGATGAGGCATTGGTTGGTCCATTTGTTGTTGTGGTGGATTTTATGGTTGTACGAATTTCTCCTGAAGAAAGGAGGTTGTTGGGGGTGCAGGAGGATGGTTGGCATTGACTGGCTGTGGTTGCCAAAGAAAGAATAGTGGTGGTGCATTTGGAATCTGTAGTGGGAAAAAGGGAAGGTTGTGGATTGGGTTGACATTGGGGTGTGGGTTGAAGTGTTATGGAAGGTTCCAATGATTGTGCAAGTGAGGGAATAAGGCTAGAGCCATTGTTGGAGCTAAGAGATCTATAATGTTCATCATCCAAATATGATTTATGTAGTTGTCTAGTGCTAGTCTCATTCCCTCTAAGATCAGATTCGTAAGAAACATTGGGTTTTGAATTAGCAGGATGGTCTCTTGACCATTTAAGTCTATATTGAAAGATATTACTAGTTCCTTTAGAGCATGTTCTATCCAAGAGAGAGGCTGATGGTCAGGTGGAAGTGGTGGAGGAGCAAACACTATTGGTGGTGGTGGGTTGAAGTTTGGTGGAGGGAGTGGAGGTATGTTGTTCATTCTGAAAAATTTTAATCTTCTCAGTACTGGAACAAGAATCACCCTTCTTCTGTAAACTGTCTGTTGGAATGGAAATATTATGGGATTCAGGGATATTTAGAGTGGAAGAAAGGAGTTCTTGATTAGTGTGGCAAATCTTTTCTGTGTTTCTCATTTTGCAGGGGAGGAAGATGATTGGGGTTGGTATTATATGGTCATTTGTTGTGTGTAAGCCCATTGGATGATCAAGCTGCATGCTCTTTTGGCCTGAGTTTGTTGCCAAATGGCTTGAGTTTTTTTATTATTTTTCATTTGCCAAGTGAAGTTTATTTGCATGGCAAGATGATGTGTCACTGTATTGATTTTTTTGTTGTGATAATTCTTTTGTATTTAATAATTTATGTGTTTCATTAAAATTTGTCTGGACATTATCATCCAATGCTTGGGAAGCAAATCCCATTTTTTGTTGTGATACGTTTGATGCACGTGTCTCACTTTTAGTACGGAATATTTTTTTATTCATGGGAGGACAATTGTTATTGGAGGTATGCAGAAAAGGCCTTTTTTGGGTTATAGTCAGGACAAAGTCCCCATCTTTTGGCAAGACATCAAGAGCATTAAATTTATTTGGGTCATTATCACTAACAGACAAACTAACATTTGTAGCAGAAAATTTTTTAAGTCTAAAAATTGAATGTGGATTTGTTGAGGACTTACCTAGAAAAGCTGGATATCAATTAACTGTATTACCTATAGCATTTGTTGGTGTAGAAGATGAATTGTTACCTATTTTTCTTCTCCTTCGGAAAGAGTCTATCTGCTACCTATTGTTAGAGTCATTGTGGTTGGAAGGACAGTGAACATTCTCAGCAGTAGTTGGGTGGATGCCATAAAAATACTTGATGCTTGTAGTGTAGCAGACTTAACAAGTCGTCGATGTATGACCCAATAGTACATAATATATTTTGACCCTCATAAAGGACTTGTTGATGATGTGAGCCAATCTGAATAGTAGATTTTAGGGGTGTATCCAGTGAAACTTCAATACAAAGCCTAGTATACCTTCCTCGCAAGGTGGTGCTAGTACACATATCAACTTTGAGTAATTTACCTAAAGAGTTACCAATCTTTTTTAGGATTTGCGCATATAAAACTCTGTTGGTGATTGTCGTAATTGGATCCATAATGCGGAGGAGTGGTGTTTTGCATTTGAGGCAACAAAATTTGGTTCCCACCTTTTTATAGTTAAATAATGACCATTAATGAACCACATGGCTTCTTTTAAAATTTTTATCATATTTTCTTCATGGTTAAACTTAGCTATAAAAAAATCATGGCCTAGATCTATGAGAGAAAAATCCTCCGATGATGACCACATAGATTGTAGTTTAAACTTTAAGTATTGATGTGAGATTTTTTTACCAAAAAGTTTTAAGATAAAGAGAGAACTTCCATGGTTGGTATATCCTCATTTTCTATTCTTCGGACAGTTGAATCATACCAAGATGTTGTGATAATTCTGCTTGTTCATATGGATCTTGGACAATGGATTCAGGTTACTCCTCAGTAGAAAACATAGTTGTATCAGTGATGGTTGTTTCTGCATTGGATGAATCTGTGAATTTTTGAAAGGAGAGTAGTTTTTCTTTGAATGATATGGAAGTAGTATCGATATTTTTGTCAATATCCGGTGGTTTAGGAGGTATGTCAATCGCTTGGGATGGGTGTTTTGATGGTTCACTCATTGAATTGGGGTTGCTGAAGACGAAGGATTGGTCTTGTTTGATTGAGCAATTTGAACGTCGGAAAGCTGAGCGTTATTGGTTGTTGGAAAAGTAGAGAGAGGTCAGACACACTCTCTCTCTCTCTCTAGACTCGAGGTGGCACTTCCCGTTGTAACAGGCTGTGCAACTAGAGATAAAACAAAGTACTAAATAGAGATAGTTCTCTCATAAGCTACATGACTTAAATAAATCTAGAGAAAATTCCATATCCTCAAGTAAATTATTCCAAATTAGCAAATCTTCTTAATTTCGTTTTCCTAGAAAGTCAATACATGCATTGGCTTGATTCTCTTCTTTAATTGTTTATTTATTTACTTCTAAATATCTACAATTTCAACAATGACGAATCTATATATTTATTTTTGGTGCTCAAACACCAATTATTTTAATATGTAATGACCTAGCTTAATTGGGTCATGTGGAGGCACATGCAAAAAAAATATAAACACGACGAAATCTCTTTGGAGAGACACGCGGAAAAGTAATTCTCGAGTGTGCTCTCTTCATCTTTCTCTCTTCCTCGTGTTTTAACTCTCTCTAATATCTCATTTTCTCCCTAAATTCTCCTCTGTTTCTCTTCCCAATTCTCTATTAATTTCACTGTCGCATTATCACCATTGCTGGCACTAAGAGCTGTCATTTAACATCCATTTCAGGGTTTCTTGGTTGATGTCTCCAGGGATGTTTACTCGAGTTCCTTAACTTTAATTTCTAATTTTGAATTACTTCCTTAAATTGTGTTAGTTAATTAGTAGTTGAACTGGTATTTAGTTGAAATTTCAATTGTATTGCTTTTGATCTTATTTCAAATTATTGAGAATCAATGTGTTGATTTTAATTGTATTGATTTGACAAATTTAATTAGAGTAGATCATTACATAATGGAAACATTGCATTTCAATATATGAAATTAGTAACAACATACAAACACATCGAATTAGCGCCCAAGTCAGAAATCATGACTTAAAAATCCTGAATTCGCTATTAAATTACAATAATATCATTCAATGAGTGAGATAATTTATCTTCTTGTTAATAAGCTTGACGACTAATAGACAATCTATTTCCACTTCTAAATTGTTGTATTGTATCACACACTTATATGTGTAAACAAATGTCTTTGCTCTTCCATAGACAAAAGGCCTAACAAGAAGGAAAATAGGGTAGGCCCAGGTGGAGTTGTTGAAAAATCAGGGAGTTGTCAGAAAAAGTACAGAAGATAAAACCCAAAGAAGCACCAAAATCTATAAAGAATATACCCACCCATTTCACCTAAAAGAATCCATAAAAACTTAAGCTAAAAATCAAGGGGTCAACTCATCTATTCTATGTTGTTGGATCTCACTACTGTAAGCTTCTTTCTTTATTTTGATTTCTGGTGTAAGTTAGGATTTTATTTATTAAAGGACAGTTCGGTGCACAAAGTATCCTGCATCCATCCACATTAGATAAAGGATGCACCCCAAGTTGGTTCTTTGTTTTTACCTAATTACCTATGTTAAACTTCCATTTTCTGAATAGAAAAATAACGTTTTGTAGTTGAATTGAATTGGGTATTTTTTATTTTTTGAAAGTATGTGGCAAAGTATTGGTATTATGAACTCAAAATTGAAGAAATGAAGATCAAAGTTAAAACCAAGTTTAGTTCATTTTTCATATAATTGTAGTGTCCGGGGTGTCCAAGCTGCTTGTGCGCACCTCTACTAATACCAAAAGGTAATTGTTACCTCCCACCAGTACAGGTCACACCACCAAGTTTAGTTCTTTATTTTACCTTATGTTAATCTTATAGATTCTGAAATACAAACATTAATAGTACTTGATTAAGGGCTGTTAATTGTCATATTTTAATATTTTTAATTTACCTAAATTTGGATTTAACCCGCCAATCTGCAAAGCATACTCGGTTTCAAACCCAGATAAATGACTGGCTTATATAGGTTGATGTCAGTGTAAAGATAGTGAAACTGTGTTAAATCCTCTGAAAACAGCCGAACAATCAGTTTGGGGTTGGAGCGCAAGCTCGTCCAGACGTCATATGTTTAAAAAAGCAGAAGAGAGAAAAAAAATTATTTTGGAATCGGTGCATAGTTGATACGTAGATATATTTTATTCTTGGGTTCCCCTAATAATTATGATCTTTTCTGGCGATTAAGGGTCATTTTGTTTTTGGCTTCTTATCGGATTCTTGGCTAAATATTTATGTGTGGCAGTGAAAAAGATGTCTTGGAAGAGCAGTGGTGGGGATCAGAATGGTGGACGATTGTTGCGTGACATTGAAGAAATTAGTAAAGCTCTCTATGTACATAAAACTCCTCCCATGGCTTTAACTTTTCAAGAAGAGCATGGGCATGATTCTTTTGGCAATACCGATGTCTCTAAATCCAGTTCCAATAGTGTATCTGATGACCTGTTCCGTAAACAGAAGAAATCATCATTATGGAGTTGGAAGCCATTAAAGGCTCTAACTCATATCCGCCATCGACGGTACAATTGTTGTTTCTTTCTTCATGTTCATTCCATTGAAGGCTTGCCTGTCAATTTCAAGGACCTTGCGCTGTGTGTAAACTGGAAACGTAAGGGTGAAGTGATGAGAACTCGCCCAGCTCAGGTTTGTCAGGGAATGGCTGAGTTTGAAGAGACTTTGATGCATTCCTGTTCTGTTTATGGAAGTAGGACTGGACACCAGCATTCAGCAAAGTATGAGCCTAAACATTTTCTTCTTCATGTTTCTGTGATTGGGGCTCCAACACTTGATATCGGCAAACATTGGGTTGATCTTACGAGGTTGCTTCCACTTACCTTGGAGGAGTTAGAGGAGGGGAGAAGGAACTCGGGGAAGTGGACCACGAGCTTCAAGCTTTCAGGAAAGGCTAAAGGTGCAATGCTCAATGTTAGTTTCGGGTTTTCTGTATTAGGGAGTAACTCGATTGAACCTAGTACATTTGTGGAAGGCATCAAACCCGATGCAAGAGATCATTTCTCAGAATATGATGGGTCTACTGGTAATAGAATGCTTCATAGGCTTGGAAGTGTTCCCCGCAAGTCGCCTGGTATGACTCATTTTTCATCTAGGTCCCTAGATGCAAGAACTTTTGATGAAGTTCTGTCAGACCAAAAATCAGAACTTTCTCGCTCTATTACTTTCTGTATCAAAAAGTTGAGGAGGGAAAATTGGATAAATTGGATGAATTAGATTGCATTTATGAATATTTAGAACCCTTAAAACCAAAACCTGGTGCTTCGTTTCGTTCTTCTGCTGAAAATACCACGGATGATCAGCATATTGAGTTTACTATCAGTGAGCTGGGTATTGAATCTTCTACGAGAGAGCAGTTGAAACCAGAACTATATTCTTATGAAAGTCTTGACAATGCTCCACTAGATACTGCTGATGGTGCTGACATTTTGGATGACAGAAGTTATGAGGAATGTGAATACAATCAGAAACATGAAAGCAATGATGTCAACAGAGGAGAACATACGATGAAGAGCATCAATTATGAGGAAACTGATGTATGCAAAGATGGTATGTTTGAAGAGCTTGAATCGATTTTCCTTGACCTGTTGACTGCTGAGTCCTCAGAGTTGGATTCACCAGTAGAAATGTTTGATTCCATTGGCCAAGAAAACTACATGAATCTGAAGTCCAGTTATAAATCCAATAGGCGGGTGAAATCACTTAGCCTAGATGATGTTACAGAGTCTGTGGCGAATGATTTTCTGGATATGTTGAACATTGAGCAGGCCTCAGTTGACTTGAGTTCTGATAGCTGTCCGGATTCGCCAAGAGAATGCCTTTTGAGGCAGTTTGAGAAGGAGGCTTTTTCTTCTGAAAACTCATTTCTTGATTATGATGCAACAGATGATCAAGTGGAATTCCATGGCATTGCTTCAAGTGTTCAGGGACGAGTTGCATGTTCTGATGACTTTGATTTGTCATCAGTTATTAAGGATTTTGAGAAGGAAAATAAGAGGGGTACTCAGTCATTGAGGAGTAAAAGGAATGTGAAAATGATAGAAAACTTGGAAACTGAGACTTTAATGCTTGATTGGGGTTTGAATGAGAAAGCGTTCCAGAATTCGCCACGCACCAACTCTGGTGGGTTTGGAAGTCCAATCTATTTTTCCCCTGAAAGACCATTAGAATTACCTTCTCTTGGAGAAGGCTTAGGCTCCAATATGTGCACGCATAATGGGAGCTTCTTATGTTCAATGAGTCCTCAACTTTTTAGGAATGCAAGGAATGGTGCAAGGTTGATCATGCAGTTCTCCAGTCCAGTTGTTCTCCCTGCTGCAATGGGTTGTAGTGTTATGGAGATACTCAGCTGCTGGGCATCCGGGGGCATTTCCAAAATGTCTGTGCAGGCAGATAGGCTGATGCCTTTAGAAGATATCACTGGGAGGAATATACAAGAAATGTGTTGGGAAGCCGGATCCAGACTTGAACCAGATGAGAGGTTTGTAATTTTATGATCATGTATAAAGTTACAGTTTCTATTATTTTCTTTATTTTCATGTCATCCAAGATGATGATATATGTTGTGTTTTTCTACTTTTTTGGCAGGTTCACCTTTTGGCATGGATTATTTGGTATGAAGAAGGACGATGAAGATATGTTATTTCGTCAGACTTGTGGTCATCTGAATTCAACCTCAATAATTGATGATGTAGATTTAGGTTTTGTGTCTATGGAGGATCTAGCTCCTTTGGCAATGGATAAGATAGAACCTCTTACAATAGAAGGCTTAAGAATCCTGTCCAACTTGTCAGATAATGAAGCGCCTTCAAGCATTAGGCCTCAGTTTAGTGAACTTTTTGGTTCTAATTTACCTAGTGCATTACAGCCTTGGAGTGGCAAAGAAAGTCATGATGATGACGGTGAATTAGTGGATCTGTCTGTATCAGCAGAAGAATGGTTGAGGCTGGATGCCGGAGATTTTAGTAATAATCTTGAGACCAAGGAAAGAATTATCAAAATCTTAAGAGCTCATCATGCTAAATCCCTTGATTTAGGTAGTTCAAGACTGGAAACAGATGAAGAACGGTCGGAATTGTTGAGTAGAAATGTGGTCAACTGGGTAACAACTTGACTTTAGCTCTGAGGGTTCAACTCAGAGATCCTTTGCGTGACTTTGAGATGGTCGGCAGCTCTATGCTCGTGCTGATTCAATTAGAGAGGTCTTACGCTCCTGTAGAACAATATACATGCAGCAGAGCATCAGACAGAAATTCAAGCGGTGAAAATGATTTGACGGAGCAATTTATTCAGGAAGAAATTAGTGCCGGAGAAAGTGTGAGAGGAACCCATAGGCAGGCTATTTCTCAGTTTAAGATCACTGAAATTCATGTTGCAGGCCTTAATCTTGAGCCTAATGATGAACAAATTTGGGCCACAAAAAGACAGCAACAAGCTGGGTTGCGATGGTTGCTATCGAGTGGCATGGGGAGGACAAGCAAACGTCCGTTCTCTAAGTCGAACGCCATCATTAGATCATCCTCACAGATGAGGAGAAATATGCGATCTGGAGATGTTTTGTGGAGCATCTCGTCTGATTTTCATGTAAGAGATTCCAAATGGAAAGCTTTGGCTTCTTCAAATGTTCATGTACGAAATCCCGATATTATTTTTCCGACAGAAGGTTGTCCAAGTCAGAGTCAGTTGGGAATCAAGTTATAGCACCCCCTCTTTAGGCGTATATATTTTTCCATTTTTTATATGAAATGAAGAATTTAATGTTCCAATCATCTTTATGTAAAGTAGCTGAGCAACGTTTCAGTGCATAGCTTAATCTTCAAATCATTTCTTTCTTGATGTTTGTTGGTAATGATAACAAAGTTTTTGGGATTCTCATGGTGGTCTATGTTGTAGACCACTTTCTTGGAACACTAGTGATTTTAGCTTCTTTCCCTTATAAACTTTTCCAGTATTACCTTTTGTCTTGGCTACTGGACTTGCATGTAATGCATCAGCCATGAACTGTAGTCATGCAATCTTTGTGTTCCAAGTATCCAATAAAAATTTAATTTCGTTTATAGATTAGTTTAATGCTGAATCCTTTGCTGATGCCACGACTGCTGGAGGGGGTGGGGGCGAGTTCAAAAGATCACAAATGCACCGGAAAATTAGCTCCAATGCTTGATTGTCAGTAGAATTGTAGTCACAGTAATTAGCCAAGTTGTCACTGCCTTGGAAGCTTGTACTCCAAGTTTTCATGTCTTGATCTCTCCTTTTACTTCTCACTGGATGACAGGAGGATGGCCATATATCAAGGGCACGTATTTCTTCTACCTTTGCTTGCACTTCCATTTCTAAGATGCTTTTCCTTTTCCTGTAATTTACAAGGTATTCAATACCTTCACATGCAATTTTCTTGGTGGACAAATCATCAATGTTATGCAGCTTGTGCAGCTCTCTTCAGTTATGGGTCAACTCCAACATTTACGTTCCACCATTGAACCCAATGCACTTAGGCATTTATGCGGTTCAGATTTAATTATTTGTTGAAATTTTTATAACTTTCACTTATACATCTATACTGTGTGCAAAAGATAATGAGTTCAGCTGAACCCATTGATTTATACATTGCATCTACTCTGGTTGATTAGGTTGAGAAATGAGCTCGACAAGCATTACTTTCTTCAGAGTGCATCTGGCACATACTTATCGATAAACATGGGTTTGTTCCTCCTCGCTGAATCTTATCAAGTGATTGAGAGTTTCTTATTCGTGTTCTAAGTTAAGTCTGTTAGTTAAAACCAAGAAATGACTATCCAAATTTTCAGGTGAAACAAGATAGCATCTGACGCTTCAGTTTTCCTTTCTGTGTTTTTATTCTTTCATCCTTTGGCTGGAAAGGATGATTTATTTTTAAATATTAAATGAGATGGGCGCCAGCTGGTTTTCTCGATTGTTCACAGCACCAATGCACAATATGTTTCAACAGTGACGATTATCATGTCAGTTGGTAATGCTATAACATAAGCAGGATAAGACTACATGCCTACTGAAGAACACAAACTGTTCTAGTTGATTACTTTTGAGTTACAGATAGACGTCTAGGTCTGACCTCACAACGTTAGGTTATGAAATCGCTAAGCTGTCAGGTCTAAACACCGGAAACAGTATAGGCGATCCAATTTACTGGTGGCACCCTGGTTGTAACAGTCATCATAGTAACTTCAAACTCGTGCTCTTTTACAGGAATCAGAAGTGGGAAGGACCTTGATGGTTGTGGACACCCTCATAGGTGGTTATCACATACCTATGGTCCTCTTTGTCTCTTTCAACTCTCTTCTTCACCGGACAACCTTCGACGGAGCACCTATAGTAGTTCCTGTTGATACAGAATATGGTCATGTGAGTTAGTTGTCTTAAACAATTTCTATAATGCTGCTATTCATATAAAGCAAAAAGCCATAACTTTTGGTTAGTCTTTGTGAAAGAGTATTAATTTGAAAGAATTCAATGAAGTATGTGAAAGTTCTTTTTGCCTGTTACTTTCGGTATCTGAACTAATAAAATCTTTAGGAAGTTTCTACTAATTATTTGTCAAATTCACATCTTACTTTTTCCTCTGGTTGGAATCTCATCTTCTTTGATGTGCCATCTGCTATTGGAGTGGAACAGGCACTTCCTATTGCTTTTGGTATTTAACTATATATGGCCTAGCTAATTAAGTAGTTTTATGTGGTCCCCTGGTTTGGCAGATGTCCCGCCATCTGGTGATTTCTGGTAAATTTCCTAGTATCTAGGTTGCTTGACTGAGGGTGCAAAAAGAGTATCAAGTACAGTAACTCACTAATGTGTGCTTGAATGGAGCAACATTAAAATTGAAGATTTGCACAGCCGATCCTAATTTGCTTGGGATTGAGTATAGTTGTATTAGTGCTTGCTAGGACTTAAAGCCACTTATTTGGTGGCTTATACATATACAACTTAAATAAGTCACTTCATGCTTGGTAGAACATACGTAGCATAGTAAAGATGCAACCAGCTTCTTACCTATAGCTTATTTGATTCAGATGGCCTTTTTGGGCAAAACTAAACGTAAATATAAGCTAACTGAGCTATAAGGTTCAAATCTTCATAGAACTTTAATGCATAATGTACACTATGTCCTTTAGGTTTCATGGCTGGAAGAGTAATTTTTTTTCATGAAAACACAGACAAAAACGGAAAAAAAAAAAAAAAAAAAGTAAGGTAGAAGCACAATTCTAAGTAAACCTCCGTCACCCTTGCCTAGCTCAAACAGAAAGTATGAAGCTATTATCTTACCTCGGGTTTGGACTATTTTTGACCATCTTCTTTCCATACTTTCTCCACTTGTAGCCATCATCTAGTATTTCAATCTGTGACAGTGTTTTGAAAGCAACCTTGTCTTTACTTCCTTCCTCTCGCTGCTGCTGCCAATGTCTATTTTGTTTCGCAAACAAAATGATTCAGCATTTAAAGATATTGAATTTCACTGTATGTGAAACTATTTCCTAGTATGTGCCATTCTGTGATCTTTGAAATTCTTATGCTCTCTTATATGCTGGTTATGTTATTAGATATCCCATGTTAATATAATGTCATATGTATAAATTACGTAAAGACTAAAATGCTGAAAACTGTTTCTTGGTGAAATGCTTACTGTTGCTAGGTCCCTCATTGTAACTCCTGCTTCTCTTTGTGCTAACCACTTCATTTGCTGCATAATTTGGATACTGCGGAGAGCCAGAAAAAACGAACGATGGATCTTCTTGAACCGGCCAATTATCGATCTCAAAAATATCAGAAAGCTCAAAGTTTATAAGCTGGTTGGAAAAATCACTATCAGGTGAGTCCATTGATCTAAAACTCCCATCAGACATGTTTGTACTGGGATTATTTGCTGCCATGGTCGACTGAATTCACATGATGTACTTAAAGCAAAGCTCCTCTTTGTGTATATTTCCTAGTAAGCTTCCTACGAGGTCGAAAGAAGGTTCATGGACAATGCTTAGGATTGGTGGCTGTGAATGTCATTATATTGTTGGGACCCTTTTATATTTGCTATCTTAGTGACTCAAAACCTATGCTTATGATGCTATCAAAGAGTAGACAAGTAGAGTGGGACATAGCAAAGAAGACTTGTGCATAGACTTTTCAAGTTCCTTCATGTGTGAAAATTTTACATCTATCAGTCTCGTGCTTAGACCAAGCCCCTTCACAACGGTGAGGGGAATACTACAAGTCAATATGTGACAATGATTGGTGTCATGACCTTTTCTATTTGATAGCACTTTCACTTAATCTCTGTATATGCATTTAAGGATTTGCAAGATAATATGCACTTGTGCTAAAGTTTTGTGCATTAACCCTGTATATATTTTTACATCAACAAGTGAAATTATTCTACAACAATAGATACTCCCTCCGTTTCAAAAAGGATGAACCTTTCACTTTTGAAAGTCAATTTGACTATTTTTGAACCTAAATTAGACTATATTAAATTAATATTTCAAATAAAAATTTACATATTCAAAAACTATACGAAAAGTATTATAATATGCAACTCTTCGCATATCAATATGATAAAAAAAAATCATCTTAAATTGTTGGTCAAAGTTCATCTAGTTTGACTCTCGAAAAGCGAAAAGGTTCATCCATTCTGAAACAGAGGGAGTAATACTTATTCATAACAAGCCTGATAAGATGACTCCCTGCATTCCGCTTTGTTTGTCATGCTTACCTTATTAGGTCATTCCAAAAAGATTGTCATACTGCTAAATTTGAAATCAATTCAACTTCAAACTTTCTTTTTGACTCATTTAAACTCACACAAATATCCATAGCTTATTTAGACCACAAATTTCAAAAGTCTTCATTTATTTATTAAATTTTGTGCCAACAAGTCAAACTATGATAACAAAGTGAGACGGGGGAGTATTCTTTTTTACTTTAACGTGCAATTTTTATACTATTATTTTACTTGGTGACAAGCTAAAAATGGATGGCATGTCCTGCATGGGAACCTATTGGAGCCCACTTGAGATCTAGGCAAGTTCGTGGGAGTATCTTAACATGCTTGGAAGACCTTTGTTGGATACATATTGGTTGACTTGTGTAGCAAATATGAGGTTTGAAATGACATCAGGATTGAGGTAGATGGATAATGTGTACCCTGGTGGCTATAAAAATTCTTTAAATTTTAAATGGAAAGAAAGAATAGTTCAGTTTTAGTCTAATCAGCAATGATGATATCACAGTCCAAAAGTAGGTTAAGTTTGGCTACGATTAACATTCTTGATATTAAGTTACGAAGTACATTCTTGACATTGTACTCATTTTTATGTTAGGTTTATTCTTGACCGATATATCCTTCAGTTTTTTGCTCTTAAAAAGGAACTTTCTAAGATAAATAGGATTACAATGAGATAAAAGGCCGACTTCTACCGAGGAAGGGGTGGTGGTGGTGGGGGAGTGCCGGTAAAGTTGTTTAAGGTGGATTCACGAAGTTATGTCATGGATGTAGCTAGAGTAACAGTACATTCGACAATAAGTGCTGACTTACTATAAATATGTACTTTGAAAGTATTATAATTATCAATTCAAGTAAACACATCGCTAGTCGCCTTTCTAGTGTGGATCCGTCTTTTAATGTGCATTCACCCTGATGCCAAGTTTAATTCGATTCATGTTTGCTTTGTAAGTCCCCTTCCAACCTGCAAGGTGGAGGAGTAAGAAAGGAGCATAAGTGTTTCGTGGGTTAGGTATATTGAAGCAGTCATGAAATAGACAGCCATGTTCACTATGTAATTCAGAGACTTTTACCAAGTCTTTTTTTTGTTCTTTTTTTCTTTCTTCTTAACTAGTAAGTATTGATTAGAGAAAGGGTAAGGTTCGTCAAGGAGTCAATAAGATTGACATCAAAATCTTGGACGAGGGAGTGGTATTTTGTAAGTCCTTTCATTTCCTTCATGTCCCCTTGAGGAGGGTATAGACCTTGGAAGGACTTTGATTTGCTTGTGAACCATAGTCGTTTCTACATGGAATTTATGTGTAAAATTACATAAAGTACATCTCCAATACCATCTCATTAAAAAAAAAAAAAAAAAAAAAAAAAAAAAAAAAAAAAAAGCAAAAGACAATTTTCTTTGATATATATGCCTCATTAGTTGTTTTTCTTTCATCAGCAACGCTCTGCAACTAATACAATTTAGATCGCTTTTGATACACTTCTTTAAAATGAATATCTAAAGACCATTGTACTTTAATCGATCATTTTCAGTATATTGAGGATAATTTTGTCTAAGTTGCAACTTGCAATGTATTTAGGATGGTCAAAAAAGTTTGAATTACTAATAGTCCTATGAATGTCTGATTAAGTATTTAACATTCCCTTTAAGGCTTTAAAGGATATGATATTTAACAAAAGAGTGTTTTAAATTTGCTCCGCTAGTATGTGAAATGGGCTAATTACAAATATATAGAACCCTAATACCAAAATTACAAAAAATAATAACATTATTTCACTTTACAAATAATACCAATATTTTTTTACACATTATATATAAAACTAACAAATTAGGGTTTGTTCTTCCTTCTTCCTACTGCCCCCCTTCCACTGCTACCACCCCAGGCGGCGGCACCGACTAGTCACCGCCGGTCGCCGCCTGCCGGATTTTATTTTATTTTTGAATCTAAAAAATGAAATACACATATAAACATTGATTGTTCTTTGAAATTAAAGTTGGAAAATATATATAAACCAAAATACATGTAAATACACAAAACAATGTGTTATACATACACTAAACGCACACATACATACACAGATCTACAGATCTACAAATTAAACATATAAATTTATGTGTGTGACACTTATTACTTGACATACACACAAAAACACATACAAAAATATACAATATATACGCTGATATACATGTTCATACAATGATATACACATATATACACTTATGCACTTCATGTACATACACAAAAATACAAATACATACACCAGTATAAAAACTATACATACAATATGTTCCACCTTCCAACAACCACCAACAACCGCCAAAGACATACACATACATGGGAATATACACGTAAAAACAAAACAAAACAAAATAAAAAAGAAAGGAGTAGAAGCAGATCTGAAACATACACACATACACATATAAAAAAAGAAAAGAAAAAAAAGAGGAGAATCAGATCTGAAACATGCCGGAAATAAAGATCGAAGCTGCACTGATGTAGTGCAGCAGCAGCGACGACGTCGTCCGGCGGTTTTGAAAGCAAACAGCAGCAACAGAAGCACGGGGGGAAAGGGTGACGGTGGGAGGTGAGTGGGTGGATGGGGGAGGAGATGAGGAAAAAAAAAGAGGGAGAAATTAGGGTTTTGGATAGAGAGAGAGGAAGGAAATGAAAAATTATATATTTTGTAAAATGTGAAAAATGTTGTTATGTAGGGTAATTATTTAAAGTATCGGTATTTTATGTAATTAAGTGGTTTAGTATGTCTTTTAGCATAATTTTCTCTATGTGAAATGCTCCAATTTGTGATTCGTTAATATTTTAGTCAACTTGTATATCACATTATTACTAAAAAGGGCAAGAATTTGCACGCGGCAGATCATCATCGACTTATTAATCTCTAAACCCATCGTATTATATGATTTTGCCACGTGTCCACCATGCGATACATTTTTAAACCATCATTTCCTTAATATATTGAAACTATGTCATCTTTTTTAATGATATATTTAAGAAAATGAGTTGTAAAAATTGAAACAAAGGGTGTATAGGACCAATATGCAGAAAAAAAAAATTTGCAAAATGTCCTTTTTTTCAGGAAGCTATAAATTTTGTCCCCATATAAGAAATTGTGCTAAATTAGCTTCGATCTTCACATTTTGCCAGGCGGGTCGTCACGAGGTTGCCGGATCAACCAAAGTGCAATTGTATACAAGTTTGTCGAACTGGACAACAACTGAGTATGCTGCTTAAAACTTACAACAAGTGTTCTCGGTTCAAGAGGACTTGCGAACATTTGAACTTACGACGATCCGACAACTATTGTGATGACATGTTGTCCCCCTCTTCCCAGAAAAACCTAAATACTTGAAGCTATTTTCGGCCAAATGTTTTAAAGGAGAAAAACTTTAACCATAGGCACAAAATCAACATCTTATTGCAAATCATATGGAAAGAGATTAATTAGGTGCATCTAGGACAAAAAATTTCACCGCGTACCCTTCATAAGGAGTGGTTTTGCAAAAACGCATGCACAAAGAAATATTTTAGCAAAATACCCTTTTTCGTCCGGAGCCAAGACTTCAAGGCAAAAATCTTGTAAGTCTTGGCAATTGCCGAAACTTTAAAGGCAAGTACTGTTTTGCCAATACTTCAAGTTATATGGCGAAAATGTAGGGAAAGACTGCTTGGGGCAAATTTTGGCAATTGCCAAGACTTACGACCAAGTACGGCAGTGTTGCATTTTGCCAACACTTTAAGGGTAAGTGTTGGCAAATACAGAGGGGTCAAAGGCAAGTCTTGGCCTTTGCCAAGACTTACGACCAAGTGCGGCAAGTATTGCCTTTTGCCAACACTTGAAGGGATAAGTGTTGAAAAGCAGAGAGATATAAAGGCAAGTCTTGCCCCCGACCTAAAAACTTGACAGGGGTGTTTCCGTCCGGAATTTTTTACATTAAACCTTAACGGGCATTTTTGCAAAACATCTGTTAGGACGGGCAAAAAAGCAAATCATTTGTTCCCGTAGCATATTTCTGCAAATCAAACCATTTGTTCCCCTAGCATATTTCTCCAAATCAGCTCATCTAGGATCTATTTTGGCCCTTCAACTATTTGGGCTTAACTTCAAAGGGCCGTAGAATTTGTGAAAAAATTCGTCCAGGGGCCATTTTTGCTTCTGCTATTTAGTTTCAGGCTACTTTTTCTTTAGTTATGCAAAAGTAGTTATTTTTTGAAACTTCATATTACAAGGGTTGAAGTTGACGCATTCTATACCTAAAAGTTCAGCCCTTGCGTGTTGAAGTTGAACTTCATACCTTCAGTATGAAGCTCAGCCCACAAGGTCTGAAGTTCAACCCATAAGGATTGAAATTCCAGAAAGTGGTTACTTTTGCACCACCAAAGAAAAAGTAGCCTAAAACCAAATAGCAGTTGCAAAAGTGACTATTCGTGCACTTTGCCCGTAGAATTTGCATTAAAAGATTTTCACTACGTGCCCTCCATAACGAGTGGTTTTGAGAGTTTGCCCCTATTTATCAATGTTTTAGTAAAATACTCTTATATTAGCACGGGGCCAAAGGCTGCTTTTAGGCAAGAGGTCAAGAGCAAGTGTTGTTTTGCCAACACTTCAAGTTATCTGGGGAGAATGCAGGAAGAGATTGGAAGAGGCAAGTTAGGCAGCACTTACGGCCAAGTGTTGCTCGGGCAACACTCTCTTTGAGAGAATGTGAGATTCAAGTGGCTTCAAAGGGCAAGTGCTGGTAAATAAAGAGGGGTCAAAGACAAGTGTTGGCCCGCTGCCAAGAGATTCACAGGGGTATTTCTGTCCATAATTTATTCATTAAACTTAAAGAGGCTTTTATTATATTTTTTTACAAAGCCACTGTTAAGTGTGGGCAAAAAGACAAATCATTGCTTATTTTGTCATATTTCTGCAAATAAGCCAATTTGCATTCAACGACATTCAAAGCGCGACAATTTTTTTAACTTTTTTTTTTTTAATCTTAACAATTTAGCCACTAAATTTAATGTCTCGAGACATGAAGTTGAAGTTAACTTCAGTCCATAGGTAAAGTTTACTCAAAAGAGCTGAGCTAAAGTTGACCTCAACTTCAATCCGTATAAACTAAAGTTGAAGCCAACGTATTAAATAAAGCATCACACTTGAACTTCAGCCACAGGTTGGCCTCAACTTTAGCTCCCAGAGTCCCAAGGACAAAAATTATGTTTATCCATGGATTGATGGCAAAGTGGGCAGATGATGTAAAATATTGTCAAAAGTTGTTATACTTTAAACAGAAAAGGGACAAAATTGCCATTGAACTATACGAAAAGGTCTAAAAATGCCACTCGTTTAAAATATGGTATTAAGTATTAATATGCCACTGCCATTAATGTTTAAATTCAAAAATGCCATTACTAACAAGAAAAGGCTCAAAAATACCATTTTGGCGGACAGAACTTATTTAACCAATTTCCTTATTTGTATAAATCTCCTAAAAATCTAAATATAATACACGTTTTCATTAATTCCCCCCCCCCTCCCCAACTCTTATTTCAGACCACCCCAAACCCCCCACCCTTTTATTTCATTTTATTTACTTTACCCTTTTTACTTTTACTCTTCCTCTCCCCATATACAAACCCTAATCCCAATTTCAACAGCGTGTTTTACTAAATTTTCGAGCAAAGGGAAAATTTCTAAATTAATATTGTACCCTAATCTCATGTAAAAAGGTATATAATTTTTTAACATTGTTTATCTTTAGTTCTTTTACTATGGATGTGGGATTATAATATATTTTTTTGTTCTTTTTGAGTAATCAAATAATATTTATTTGGTGTTTGATTTCTGTGTTTCATGTGGGGTTGAGATTTGATTTTGTTTACATTCGAGTAAAAGTAGTTGTTTGAATCATTAAAATTTTGTCCTTGTTTGTATCATTTCTTTCTTATGTTATTTGCTTCATGATTATTTTATTCCAAGTCGGATTTGCATTACTTAATGTTGCTGAGGTGGTCCCTTCTTGTTTTCTTTGTTGCCTTTTTTGCATATGAAGATGACTTAAAAAAGTGGACATCAATTTCAATTTTGGGGGCTCTTGGGTCATTTTTCATAAAATTCTGTATAAAAAAAATTTGTGCGCACTTGGAATGACTTTGACTGTAAGTTGCTGAATTTTAAAGACCTTAGTGGTGAGTTTACTTCAAAATTAGGGTTTATTGAAGTAATCTAACTGGTATATTTATCTATTTCGGGTATGTACTTTACAGTAGAGGAGGATGATGGTGTTGAGTCCCTCAAGAGCTTAATCTCCGAAAAGTTCAAGATCGTAGAACTGTTTGCTGTGGATGAATACGAGGTACCTCTTCTTCTCCCAGAAATTACCATTCTCACAGCCCCTAATAATGTGGTCTAGAAGTTGGTAGTGATTGTGAAGGCAGCTTGTTTAAGGATGATGAAAAGTCGTGTGAGGAATATAATTCTGATGAACTTGAGTCTTTTAGGCGGAAAAGGAGAAGAGAAGTAGGTGATAAGTTAGAAAACTTCAAGGAGTTGGAAAAAGGTATGACCTTTAAGGACTTGCAAGAAGCTAGGAGGACTGTAAATTTTTATGCATCGGCTAGTAAAAAAAGCTAAGAGTTTTATAAATCTAAAAAAAACAAGATCCATTTATAGATGTGTTAAAGGCTGGCCATTTTCATGCCATATTTCTAAGGATGACAACAGTTTTGGGTTCAAAATCAAATCTTTGAATTCAATCCATGACTGTGATAATTGTTATGACAACCCTAGGGCACAAGCTTCTACATTAGCCTATTATTTCAAGAACAAACTTCAAGACAAACCAAAATACAAGGTAAAGGAAATAAAAGGAGACTTAGAAATGGATTTAAAATTGAATATGAACAAATCCAAGCTTAAGAGGGCTAAGGGGTTGGCCCTTGACAAGCTAGAAGGCAGTTACTTTGATGATTATAATAGGCTTGAAGCCTATGCCCAAAAACTGAAGTTGTCTAATCCGAGAAGTGATATTGTGATAAATATTTTCAAGGATGCACTTGAAATGGGTAAAAGAAAGTTTCTGCGCATGTATATTTACTTCCAAGCCTTGAAAGATGGTTGGAAAAGTGGCTTGAGGCCACTAATAGGTTTGGATGGGACATTCTTAGAGCTTGTTTGAAAAGGCACTTTGTAATTGGATTTGGGTGTAATTACACAGTTTTGTATGTTTGTTGAACCAAGTAATTACTTGGTTACACAGTAATTGGGTATAATTGAGGAGCCCCAATTACATTCTTCAATTCTCAAGGAAGTGCTAAGAATTGGAGGTAATTACATGGTGTAATTACCTAGGACTTTTCGCATTCATTCTTTTCCTCTTTTTTTTCCTTTTTCACTTTTTCCAATATATATTTAAGAATGAAAACATCTACTCTTCAGTTATCTATTCTAACCTCTGTGCTAATTCAATTCTAATAAATCTCAAGGTAAGTTGTGACATTCCTTAAAATTTTCTAAGTTTTAGGACTCTTTTTGGCATGGAAAATATTTACATATAGACGTTTCATATGTTATGGCCAGGTCCGAGTATGAAATAATGGTTGAAATAAGTTGAAGCATTCATCTTGGATAAAAATACAAATATTTAAAGTGGAAGGAAAAATTACAAGAAGAGTAAAAAGGTAAAGGTAACATAAGATGGCCAAAGAGTAAAGGGCAAGTTAAAATGGCACACTATAGCAAAGAGGGTAAAAAGTGGGTTCAACTTTTATGGTCATGAACTAATAGGCCAATAAACTAATAAAGAATCAAAATTGGACTTCTCTCCTAAAGGTGGGCTTAAGAATATAAAGCAAAAAAATTGTCTCTGGCAGTACCCCAATTACGGGTGGAAGAGCAGAACTAAAGACAAAGCAAACAGGCACGGTTTGTCCTCTAATACTTGACAGAGTTCCATCTTCAAAGCTATAACCAAAGTAAGTTTTCCCTAAGAATTTGTGAAGATTATATTCTCATTATAAATAAGAACATAGTATAAAGATTTTCCCAAAACATAGAAAGCTAGAATATGAACTAGAGTACTTGAGTTGGGAAAAAGATTGAAACTTTGGTATTGATTATATGAATTGGTGATTGTCGTAGTTGTTGGGCGACGTGAAGTGCGTTGATTGGAGCTACGTTTTAGGCTCGAAGAGGAATTGAGGTGAGTTGATATAACCCTTTACTAAAGAGGTTTTGCTCACAAAATTTTGCCTACAAAGTGTTTGATAAAATTCCTTAAAGAGTTAATATGTGCTTAATTGGAGCGAGAGAGTACATATTATCTAAACTTTATTCTAGTTATCGTTCAAGAGTTTATCCTTGAGTTATATACATTGATTTTCATATTTTGTTATGTTAATTTATGTGATATTATATGAGTTTTTATGGATTAAAGAATTACTTGAATTATATTGAATAATCCCTTCATATATTCATGTCATGTTTTACTCAAGAAATTATGGTTTATGTTCAAGGAATTTATTGGAGTTTAAAGTGTTCAAGTAAAGTTTTATAGAAATATTTTGAGAGTTACCTTGAGATTCTGAGAAGGGTTTCGTGGCCTTTAGTGGTTAATGTTGACCCTGAAACTACTCGTGCCAGAGTAGGAGTTTATAGTAAAATTTGTCTAACACGGCCAAGGCACAAAACGCGCAGCATTCTATCACCTGGAACTGTGTGGCGCCACAGTGAAGGGGCCTATTCGATCAGGCGGGGATCGAACCCGTGCCGATCACACGGTGACTTTATGAAATCATGTTATGTCAGAGTTAATTGGTCCTCCCTAAAAAGTAAAGAAACGATATATATATATATATATATATATATATATATATATATATATATATATATATATATATATATATATATATATATATATATATATATATATATATATATATATATTTTCAAAATTTAGAATTTTATGATTTCAAGTTACTTCTGTTTCTTTAAATATTTTATGTTCTCATGGTTTTACTGAATTATGTGCATATCAAGTTTCTTTTTAAGTGTCTCGTTCCCGCTTTAGTGGGGGGTCGTTGAGACTCACTGAGTACCGCCGTGGTGTACTGACGTTCTCTTCATGGGAACCTACATTGACCTATGTCAATGTAGGCACAAGTTTTGCAGGCAAGCAGGCTAAGAACTAGGATACTCTCCCGCTAACCAATCGATCGAAGAGCTAGAAAATCACAGTCAAGTTTAAAGAGTTCGCTCAGTCAAGTTCAGGTACCGAGTGCCGGTCGCAGTTCGTTCAGAAAATGGGTCGTGACATAAGTGTTGCTCCTTTTTTTAAACAAAAATGTTTCTTACGCTACTTACTTTCTCCCAACTTGAGTTACTTATTTTTATTTTAAATATAGTGTTTTGCTACGAATACAGTAACCATATCTTTTTTTTTTTGGGTATAAGCATAAAACATTAGTTTATGTCAAATTCCTCTATAATTAATTTACTGCAACTTTTGTATTTCATTAGTAATCCTCTTTGTCCTTGCCTTTGTTTGCATTTGCTGCTAGCAATGTGGTAAATTGGTTCCCTGGGCTTTCTTTTTTTTTTTTGGTTAGAACACGATATCCATTAATACTTAACTTAAGGGGGATTACATAATATGCCCATACGGATTCCACTAGAATCAAGCGTATGAGTATTAGAGTTTATAGAAAACATAGGAATAGCATAAAGTGCACTTAAGTTTCCTAATTTGGACAACATCAAACAGTTACTATCCGAAGTAGTTTTCACAAAACTTGTGCCATCATGATCCTTCTTCAAAGCTTGTTGAACAAAGTCAGGAGGTACTGCATAGTGGATGGTATCAAAAGATTTGGACATTGAGGGAGCTCCTTTTGCCAGGAGATGAGCAACTCCATTGCCTTGGCGAAAGTTATGCCTGATTGACGGCATTTCCAGCTTGTGCATTAATAACCTGCGTAAGAGGAAATGTGGTACGTAAGAGGAAAAAAATGAATTTAATAATTTATTCTTCCTTAATTTACAGAGCTGAACTAGTAACATTGGTGATGCTTCAATATATTTTTACAAATTTTAAATAACTAATAAATAATTTATTACTTTTGTAGACATATATTTGTCATAATTTAAAATTTATTTAGTTGTTCATATAAAAATATATGATTAATTTTTTATATATAAGTTTTATTTATAATAACATAATACCTAACTATGTAATTACACTTGTGCAACCAAACATGACACATGAAATTGTATTGTAATTACATTCTATCAAACAAACATGTCACTGTAATTACTTTACTGTGTAATTACAAGGCTCTGTAACTATCCTAATAATTACACGAAATTTTTACGCCAGTTGTTGCTTTAAACACCAAAATTAAAATATACTGATATTTACCAAAATTTACAAAAAAATACCGATATTTTTAAATATTTTATAAAACATACCAGAATTCATTTTCCCTAAACTTTTACCATTTTCCCTAAACAATCCCTACACATTGTCCTTCACGTTTCTCTCAGCTTTTCCAGTCGCGTCTCTTCTCACCTCCGCCGCGTCTCTTCTCAGCTTTTCCATCGCGTCTCTACAGCCTTCTTCAAATGTAAAGATTTTTTCGTCTGCTTCTCTGCAATTACCACAACTTTCAACTACAATTTAGCATATTTTCGTATGAAAAATGTCAACAAGCAAAGCTACTTCTCCATCACCTCATGAAATTTGATCAAAAGCATGGCATGACAGAAAATCCCTAACATTAAATCAACAAGGACATCGGTCAGTACGGAAGAAGCTTTGTGAAAGTTCGACAGTAAAAACTTGAAAAAGGAAGTCTACATCGTCAGTTTCAGATATTAAAGGGAAAAACGTTGTAGATTATGATTTTGTTGACGAAATCAGTGTTGACATTGCATGCGCAAAAAAGAAAATCGCCTGGTTGAAATTCTCGCCAACAATCAGTATTCCGAACAGGTATTTACACATCTTTTGCATGTATGGAGTTTTGTGCACAAATATATATATATATATATATATATATATATAAAATGTATGTCATAAGTATTTTTAGTGTATGTACTTTTATTTAAATTGTATTTTTGTAGTTACATTATATTTTGATGAATTTTATGAGGAAAAACTGTATGTTATTTGTATTTATGTGTATAGACTTGTATTTTACGTGTATTGGAATGTATTTTATGTGTATAGCAATTTTTTTCACGGATTTTTGGGAAAAACCTGTATGTACATTGTTTATATATGTATAGACTTATATTTATGTGTTTAGAGCTAATATATGTGTACAATAATTTTTTTACGGATTTTATGGGAAAAACCTGTATGTTCATTGTTTTAATATGTATAGACTTACATTTATGTGTTTAGAGATGTTTTCACAAATGTTTTGGGGGTGAACTGTATTTAAATTATTTTTATGTGTATATGTTTGTATTACTGTGTATAGAACTGTATATCCACATATTTATCCATGTTTAGTTTATTTTGAAGTTATGCTTAGATCTGTTTTTAAGGTTACATATACTTGAAGATTTTTTAGTTATGTTGTAGTAATGCACTTGAAAATAATTGGGATGTGCGAGGCGACCGTATGTTTGTACTGTTTGAGTTATATTTTATTATATTACAGTCGAATTTTAGTGGTAATGTATATCTTTATTTTTCTGTCTATGCGCAACCTTGCACATATTATGTCTCCACAAACGAGCCTTTTGTAACCAGACATTGGATTGCCTTGACCCAGTGTCACATTATATCTCTATTAAAGCAGAAACTGAGTGACATCCAGCTGGACATGTTCAAGAAGACTTGTTTTGGATAATTTTTGCGTCTACTATTAGTACACATTCAAAATCAACTTATTCATCATCTTATGTTGCGAGAGTTTGTTTCAGTAGACTCAAATATTTTTAGAATTATGATGAATGGAACATGGTTGCATTTTGGAATTAGAGAATTTTCAACAATCGCTGGGTTAAATTGTTTAGGGATACTCTTGTTGATGATCCTGCACCGAATAGGCTTATGTCATCCTACTTCCCAAATCAGCCTAAAGTGCCAAGGGTTGTACTGTTGCAATGCTTGATTTATAAGCGGCGAATCTGTGATGGAGATACAGTGAAGATTGTTGTGTTGTTCTTCATACACTTTTTTGTGTTGTCAATAGATAATGGGGCTAAATCATACATACTAAAGCCGTACTTTGATTTTGTAGAATCTGGTGCATATCCTATGTATCCATGGGGTAAAGTTTCATTTCTGCATTGCTTGAAACTATTAACAAAAAGTTACATCCAAAAGGAAAATTTTATAGGATTGGTGGGTTGCCACTTGCTTTACAAGTTTGGTTTTACGAATGTTGTTCAAAAGTTGATGGCAGTATTGTGGTTCGTGTTGGTAATGGAATCCCTAGGATTTTGAATTGGAAAGTGATGTACGACAACCATCTTTTCACAAGTTTTCTGAGGGCATTTTTAGAGGAAAAGGAAGTAAGGTAAATCCACATCTACCTTTTTGTATGTCTCTTGTATACAGATAAAATAGAAGTATATTTAGTTGTATAGAGTTGTATTTTCCTGTATTTACTTTAGTGTATTTAGAATCTTTTGTTTTTATACCCTTTTATTCTTTTGTTTTAGTAGGTTGTGTTTAACAATATTACTCTAACGGCTGATGAGGTGCGATTTTTCAACTTGGATGCATTAGAGGATTCTAGCATTAAACTTGAGAAGCCCGTTGTCCAAGCTATTACTGGTCAAGTCCCTTATGCTAAATCTACAAGTAATCCCTCTGAAGCTGCCAATAAATCACAACATTTTGTTGCATCGTCAATCAATGCTGCCAAGAGATCACAATAATTTGGTACCTCTTCAAGTAATCCTGCCAAGGATTCACACCAATTTTGTGCATTTTCAAGCGATCCTTCTCCGTCTGTGCAGCTGGCTTTCATTGAGAGTGAGTTGCAGTGATTGAACAATGAGTTTGTAACACATAAGACACATGTATTTTTGTATTTTCTATTTTGCCCATAAGAAAATTTTCCAACACTTTTAAACAAACTAATATTTCTCTTTGTTTGTAGGTTGATAGTAAGTAAACTGATCTTAAGAGCTATATGACTGACACATTTAAGAAGTTTTTTGATCACCTAAAGGTAATGTTTCTGCATTTAGACTTGTATTTATGTGTTTAGAGATAATTTATTATGTGTATAGCAATTTTTTCACGGATTTTTTGGGGAAAACCTGTATGTACATTGTTTTTATATGTATAGACTTGTATTTTATGCATATAGACTTGTATTCATGTGTTTAGAGATAATTTATTATGTTTATAATAACTTTTTTTACGGATTTTTTGGGGAAAACTTGTATGTGCATTGTTTTTATATGTATAGTCTTGTATTTACGTGTTTATACAATTGTGTTTGTATTCTTTTTAAAAGATTGGTGGAGGCGACCCTGTTGTGGATCGTGATAATAAAGCACACACTGATTTCAGCTTTGGCAGCCCTTTTGACCCTGGTCGTTCGGTGCAACAGAAGGCGATGTTTGTGAACAATGATGTACGTGCACCTTTTATGGAATCCACATGCATATATATAGTTATTTTATTTACAATGTATAAATGCTTACATTTTATTTTTAAAAAGTGTATAGAATTATTAATTCGTGTATGTTTTTAAAATATGCTCCGTTTACCTTTTTTGCAACCATGGACTTGGAAGGGCCGCTGTCGCAGATGAACGGTCAGAACCACTGGGAAATGGTATTGTTGTGGATGACTCTATTGTCAATGTTTATGTATGTGTATTTATTTTCATTTTAATTCATTAGATAAGAAATCATTTTAACTATTTATACTTTTGTTTTGTAATCCGAGCCCGTCCCTGATGAAGATCCTGCTCGCAAAATTTCAAAACCAGATGCTGCTGCAGACGTACCTGATGTTTAGATGTTCGAACTGAACAGTCTGCTTCCATACACAGTGAGGGCAGTCATTCCCCTGTTGAAGATCGTGCTTGCAAACTTTCAGTGGATGAGGGTGTTGGGACAGAACCCGAGGCTATAGATGTTGCAACTGAACGGATTGAACAGTCTGCTCCGTCACACAGCGAGGGCAGTGATGCGGCTGATGAAGATCCTGCTTGCAAACTTCCTAAAAACTACGGTTGTCCAAGTTTTTCTCTTGGTTTTAGTCAAGAGGACGCAACTCCTGCTACAAAAAGCACTGGTGGAAGTCTATATCAGTTTGATCGGGTATGTTTTATATGTATTCATACATTTTTTTTTTATTTTTTATAGCAAGTAAATTGTATGTCATTTTTATAGCAGGCAGCTAGTGCTGGATCAGTGCATGCTTCTGGTGTGGAGACAAAATTTGGTGAATCAAGCAAGTTGGTACTCTTGATGACGATGATGAATTTTTTAATGCTAAACACCTTACGATAATTGACGATGTTGTGGCAAATGTACTTGCCAAGTCTAAAAGTGGGTCGGTTGGAACTCTTAACAAGCAAGGTATACCTGATATCTTTTGTTGTTGTTACTCATTTTATTTTATAATCTTGTGTTTGTTTATAGATGCTGCTGGTGATTATGAAAAAAATAGCTTCTGAAGATCTTGGTTCTGAAGTTGAAAGCCACCATGATGGTAACATCCTTGCTGCTGCTGAGTCTCAAATTGTTTTAGTTGAGATTGATGAAGAAGAAGGTGATGTTACACCTGAGCAGTTTATTACTCGACTGAGGCGTCCAGGGAGGTATGCTAAGTCTCCCTGGGTTGTCGAAACACCAAAAACACCCTTGCCCAATATATTTTGGAACAAAACATCCATTTATGAGTCCTATTAGTGTCGAGGTTGATGAAGATCTACAAAATGCATTTTCTGTATGACTTGAAGAAGGGGTCTGTCCAAGTAAAATAAGGTAATGTATTTGCTTGATTTTTTGTTCTTTGTATTTTTGGTGTTTACATGTGAATCTAACTCATTGAATTTATATGAATTCCTTAGGAAATCAGTTTATCCAAGAGTAGCTAATAGACTTCAGCAGCCTTTGAATTTAGGAGTGTTGAAAGTTGAGTGGAACGACTGGTTCCGCATGTTGGTGCATGTTGGAACGTGTTTGAATGACGGGGTATGTATATAGTTATTTAATTGCTTGTATTTTCGCATACAAGTACAAGGAAATACATAAATACACACACATAGGATTTCATACACAAATATGCACTTGCATACACAAATTGACGCTTTCACACACATACATACAGTTTGATACAACATATGTATGAACTTGGGTGTTGTATATATTTATATGCCACATGTGTGTTGATTATATTTATGCTTTTATTTTTCCAGCACATTGATGTGATCTTTTACTATTTGCGGAAAAAAGGTAAGTACGGTCCGGATGTACCCTTTAGGTTCACATGTACTGATTGTTGTTTCAAAACGAGGGTTGGAGAAACTTTTACATTGTATGAAGTCAGAAACATGCAAATGACTCAGCATATGATAGTAACTGGTTTTTACGGGGGAGAATTGACATTGATTGGAAGTCAAACCTAGCATACAAAGACAAAGCTGTGACAGATCCATATGATATGGTCATAGTTCCAGACCTGCCTCAGCAAGCTACTGGGTCGCTGTATGTGTATTTATTATTTTAGTTATTAATATTGATGTGTTTGCATGTGTACTGACATCATTTTTAATGTTGGTGGTTGTTGCAACGATTGCGGTGTATTCATTGCCGCATATGCTTAGTCATTTGCATGTGGACTGCTTGCACCCCCTGTTGATTTCGATATTGATATGTGTCGTATGAAGTTAGGGACAGTTCTTTGGCAGTATGCAACACAAAAGTAGGCAGAAGGATCAATTAGTGCACCTGAGGTTGTTGTTTTAGTTGGGTTGTTAAGTAGTTAAGTAGTTCTAGTTGTTTTTGTAATGATCTTTTTAGATACTTGGGTTGTTGGATGATAACACATTTATGTTTTATTTTTAAGCTGGATGTTAGCTTACTTTAAATGCTTGGATGTTAAAATCCTTTGAATGGTTTTATGTTTTCCAGTGTATGACTGTGATGAAAAACTATATAAGTTTTGGATGTTATTACTAAAAAGATGTGTGTTATTACCAATGATGTGTTGACCCATTTTATAGAACATTTTTATATACGGTGTGAATGCATGAATGTATTTAAACAGGTACAAAATTATACTCCCTCCGTTCCAAAATGGATGTCACTTCCTTATTAGTCCGTTCCAAAAAGAATGACATAATTCTAAATTTGAAAATATTTTTGAGTTGAAACTACTACTTTACCCTTAATGAAATGCTTTATAGCCACATATTTATGTAGGACTTATTTTGGACCACAAGTTCCAAAAGTCTTACCATATTTCTTAAGCTCTGCTCCAAGTCAAACTAAGACAACCATTTTGGAACGGAGGGAGTACATTACAGCAATTCGTAGTACTTTTTGTGAAAATACTTACACATATGTATGTACTGTGCAGAATTGAAGCTTCAATACAGTTCACAAATATGCACTTTCATACACACACATACAGTTTGATACAATATCTGTATGAACTTGTATGTATGTATTTTCACAGGTACAAAATTATACATGACAACATTTCGTAGTACTTTTTGTGAAAATACATACATGTATGTGAAAATACACATATGTATGTACTGTGCAGAATTGGAGCTTCAATCCAGTTCACAAACACACACTTTCATACACACACATACGGTTTGATACAACATCTATATGAACTTGTATGTATGTATATATTTGTATGCCATATGTGTGTTGATCTTTGTCAATATATTTGTGTTTCTCTATAATTCTGGCCAAAGCAAATGGTAATTTTTTTTAAAATGTTTATGCAATGAAATACATGTACATTTCATACAAAATAATCTATGTATGAACATTATGTGTTAAGACAGGTTAAGACTGTATGGATACAGATTCTAACTTTGGTATATGTACATACAACTTGTCCATTGCAAATGTATGGACATACAGTCTAATATAGTGTCCATACAACCTGTCTATTGCAAATGTATTTAGACAGGTTATACAAAATATTCAACAACTTATTTCTACTTTATGTCACTTCCAACATATGTAATATAATTGCCATAGTAGTACCTATTTAATAACATGTAAAGTTTTGTGCAATTTGAATTTTATATGTATACTTTGTCTTTTGTTTAAATCCTAAAACAATAGAAGTACTATTTTGAGAAGCTTGTTAATTTTCTAGTAGAGGGATTCCTACAAGTAGCTCTGTTGTATCCTTCATGTCCACAATTTTCACAGGTAATCTTTGATATTTTAGAACGTATCTCCCAAGATGGCTTGTGTCTTCTCTTTCTTGGTCTTTGTAACGACCCTCAAATAGTCGTTACGGGATCCGGGACCTCGATTTACGTGTCGACAGTCCCAAAAGCTCCGTTAGGTCATTTATGACCCGCCTGTGAAATCTGAGTCGAAACGGAGTCCGTTTGATAGGTTTTCGAGAAAAGGATCCGTTTATGAAATTCCGGAAAGGAATTTGGGGTTTCGATAGGTCGTTTTGAGTAAACGAACCCCGATGGAAAATCCGAGCGCACCGTTAGGTCCGTCTCGTCATTTATGATATGTAGCAACCTTCAAAATTGAAAACGGACCTCGTTTGATAGGACTTTTGATAAAGTCCCCGTTTCGGAAGTTTAAAAGAGTTAAAAGAGGTTTCCGAGCTCGATTTGAGCAAATGAGCTCCGATGAGAGATCCGAAAGTTCCGTTAGGTTCGTATAGTCATTTGTGACTTGTAGCAACTTTTGGAATTGGATTCCGAGGTCGTTTGGTTAAATTTCGCTATTTTGGCGAAAGTCGAAAATTGAACCTTTGCCGTGGGACCCACTTTTGAGTTCTGGAGGTCCGAATTGAGTTCCGTCTTGACGAACATGTCACCCAAGTATTTTATGACTTGTGTGCAAAATTTGGGATCATTCCGAGCTTCGTAGGGTCCCGTTTTGCCCCTAAAACAGTAGAAAATCTGGTGCGACTTTTCTGTTCTGTTTTGGCGCAAACAGCCAGATAAAAGCTGATTTACCGGACAATCCGTAAGGAATTAGGAAAAACTCAAAACATGAAAGTTGTATCCCTTTGAGTTGTGGTTCTAATGGCACCGGTTTCAGGTCATTTGGACATTCCTATCAAAAATTATGATTTTTTCAAAAGAAGCTGTCACAGAGGCAAAAACTGCTATAAAAAGGCCATTTCGGGCCATTTCGGTTCATAACTTATAAAAATCATTTGGTGAGCTCTTGAGGCGATTTTTGGGTATTTCTTGAAGACCCAATCATACTTACACTTAAGGTAAGCCCTTTCAATCCATCTTTATGATGATTAACACAAGAATCAAAGGGTTGATTCTTGGAAATGGGTTAGAACCATAGATTCTTAAGAATTGGGGAAAGACATCGAGCAAGGCTCGCATGTGGAATCTAAGTGTACTTTTGGACTCACGGGAGCGTGGGGAGTCCGGAAAAGTACATTTTGTAAATTTAGGGCTCGGCCCTACCCGGGGGCATTTTGGTAATTTTTACCCTAGGATGCCTATAGGCTTAAATAGCTATAATTGAGCACTCATATGTGCTATATCTTGTCTTAATAGACCTAGTGGAGAGTCCTTCGCGGACAAGGCGAGCGGGAAAGGAGATTCTTCCCGGCATTTGAGCCCGAATTTCGAGGTAAGTGAGACTTGACCTCTATTGTGCTTGTGGACTTTTTCTTCATGCTAGTATGCTTCATGGACGCATATATATATACCTAACAATGGTTAGGATTAATGATGTGAATCACTTGCTATTATTGTTTGTTATAAATAGCGAGATTGTGACTCGACCGAGGTATGTGCCGGTCTAAACGCCACGTCGAGGTAGCTTAAATTTATATCGTAGTAACGCTTGCTACGCCATGCTTAGATAGCAAGAACTTGGGACATGGCCGAGGATGTTGCCGGCATGTCATGATAAATGTCTTGCCGAGGATTTTGCCGGCTTTTGTATGATATTGGTACTTGATTTGTTCACGTGCCGGGTTGGGTAGTGCTGTCTATACGTAACCTTGGGTTGGACGACATGGGAGTAGGGATTGTACCCCCAAACTGTGGTCGGGTTAACCTTCGCCTTACGTTCAGCTAGCATAACCAACCTGGGTTACGGTGACTGTGAAATATTATCGTTATTAATATTTCTGTTATTATTTCTGTTATTGTTATTAATGTCGTGGATATTAATACTGTTAGAGGGACACTTGACAGGGGGTGTGGTGTCGCCCATACTATGAGATGTGTCACACTTGACAGGGGGTGTGGTGTGGACACTTGATCTTTGAGATGTGACACACTTGACAGGGGGTGTGGTGTGGTCACTTGATTTATTGAGATACGACGCACTTGACAGGGGGTGTGGTGCGATCGTAGACAGATTTGAGATGAGCCAACGACTACGGGTCGTTGGTCTACTTATTCATGATTGTGATAGTGACTTCGGGTCACGGTATATGGTTGATACTTAGTAGTGGTGTTGCTAGTCCATCGTAGGCCTAGGATAGTCGGCACGGGAGTAGAGATTGGACCTCCAAACCGCCGCTGAGTTGACCTATGCCTTACGTTGGATGGGCATAATCCTTGAGACTTCTGGTTACTACTTGTGTGTATGGAATGTGTTACATCTATTTGTGATTTCACTACTTTATTGTATGATTACTATAGTATGTTGTTGCTTATGATGCATGTAGCGACTTGTCCCGCAAGGGTACCTTAGCGGGCCTGTCGGTGATCTTACTGGGCTTCGGCTCATAACTTACTCTGCTACGTGCGCAGGTCCTTCATCCAGTCAGCAGCCCGGACGTTAGCGGTTCCCGAGGCTTCTGAGACTTTTGATTGAGGTGAGCCGACCACACAGACCGTGGTGGCATACCGCCGGAGTCACTTAGAGATAGGACTCAGATTTCTTTGATGTATATTCATACTTTATTGAGTCACTCTTAGAATGCTCCAATTCTTTTGGACTTCACACTTTTATATTTATATATCCATTTATGATCTTTTCACATTATTGTTCTTTCCGCATCTTGTTTCATTGGTTCGCCTAGGCAAATGTTGTTTAGGTGCCATCACGAGCCCTTGGAAATTGGGTCGTGACAGTTTGGTATCAAAGCCCTAGGTTCTAATTCGAGTCCTAGGAGTCTTGGAGCAGTGTCTGAGTAGAGTCTTGCTTATGGGTATGTTGTCGACCATACTTATGAGCGAGAGGCTACAAGGGCATGTTAGGAAATGTTTTCCCTTCGTTTCATCTCTATTCGTGCTGAGTAGCTTATATAGGTGCTGACCCTTTTTCGTGTATTGATTGAGATGGCGAGGACGCGAGCATCCTCAGCCAGGAGGGCTGCATCTTCTACACCCGCGTCTGCGGGAGAGCCATCAGCACCTACGCAGCCGCCAGCTGCTAAGAAGACTCGGGCAGGTCGCCCGTCAGCCACTAGGCAGGACACAGCTATCCCTGCGGTGTCCGCAGCGACTCTGTCAGCATCTATTCCCCCTGTGCCTGCTGTTGTGCCAGGCACCGTTGTGATCTCTTCAGAGGAGTATATGAGACTGATGGCCTTGTCTAGCCATCAGGTCCCTGTCAGAGATGATTTTGCAGCTCCTGTTTCGGCTCCTCAGCCGACCACACCTGTTATGAGCACGCCTACTTCTGAGGATGCTCCTGATCATATTGCCCAGCCTTCTGCTTCTGCTCCTCAGGCAGGTCCTGTTATTTCTACTCCTCCTATGGGCACTGGGGAGGTTGCCAAGAGGATAGAGTCATTCATGAAGCTTCAGCCTCCAGAGTTCGACGGTACCTCAGCTACATGTACTGCCCAGAGGTACATTCAGAAGTGTGAGAAGATTTTGACAGTTCTTGGTACTAGAGACACCTTAGGGGTGCAGTGTGCTTCTTTCAGATTATCGGGAGATGCGGAGACATGGTGGGTCTCCATGATGCGGCAGAGGTCTAGTGACCTCCCTCCTTTGTCTTGGGCTGAGTTCGTGTCTATGTTCATGAGCAGGTTCGTGCCCCAGAGTCAGCACGATGCTCAGAGGCGCGAGTTTGAGGGGTTGAGGCAGGGAAACCTGTCTGTTTCAGAGTATGACACCAGGTTCTTGTGGTTGTCTCAGTTTGCGCCGGCTATGGTGGCTCAGGAGAGGGACAAGGTCCTCCGGTTTGTTGAGGGTCTTCATCCCCGCTTGCAGGTAGCTGTTGCCCCTGATATGGGCAACAAGTCATATTTTGAGATAGTTGATGTGGCGCGGCGGATGGAGGATATCTTCGCCAGGGCTGACGCGGAGAGGGCGGCCAAGAGGTCGCGTCAGTCTGGTGGGTATAGTGGATCCGCTCAGAAGGGTCAGGGTCATCAGGGCCGTTCTCAGTCTAGGCCCCAGGCTGCTGCTTTGCCTGCCCAGGATTTTTCTTTAGAGACCCCGAGGCCTCAGTCATCCCAGAGGCGGGGTGGCTCTTCGCAGTCTGGTCCGCCGCAGTGCGGGAGGTGCCATCAGAGGCATCATGGGAGGTGTTCGTCTGGAGGTGGTCGTGGCAGAGGTGGTAGAGGCGGTAGAGGAGGTAGAGGTGATGGATGTTTTGAGTGTGGGTCTTCAGAGCACTATGTCAGGAGTTGCCCTTATGTTTCATCAGGTCGCCAGGGATCCGCAGCTATGGTACCATCTGGTCCTCAGGCCGCCAGGCCCGTTTCTCAGATTCCTCCTAGACAGCAGTCTCAGAGAGCTCCGGGTTCAGGAGGCTCGGCGCAGGTCTATGCTATGACTCGTCAGGATGCTGAGGCATCCAATGATGTCATCACAGGTATTATTTCTGTCTGTGGCCGCGATGCTTATGCTCTTATTGATCCGGGGTCTACCTATTCGTATGTGTCACCGGGATTTGCCCCTTGCTTGGGCAGGGATCTGGTCTTCTTAGATGATCCCTTTATGGTTGCCACCCCTGTCGGGTCTTCTATATGTGTAGATAGGGGTTATCGGCAGTGTATGATCTCCATCTGTGGTGTAGAGTCCTTAGTGGACCTGATGCTGCTCGATATGTCTGATTTTGATGTCATTATGGGCATGGATTGGCTGGCTTCCTGTCATGCGACTTTGGATTGCCATGCCAAGTCCGTGACGATCGGGGCAGAGGGTGAGTCTCGGGTTGTATGGAGAGGTTCCAGGCCTTCTCCGAAGAGTAGGATCATTTCTTTCTTGGAGGCGCAGAGGATGATATCTAGTGGGTGCGAGGGATATATTGCTTCAGTTCGGGATGTCCGGGCAGAGGAGTTATCCCTTGATAGAGTTCTGGTTGTTTGTGAGTATCCGGATGTGTTTCCTGATGATTTGCCGGGTTTGCCGCCTATGCGGGAGATAGAGTTTTGCATTGATCTATTGCCAGGCACTCAGCCTAAATCTATTCCCCCGTATCGTATGGCTCCTGTTGAGTTGAGGGAGCTGAAGGAGCAGATTCAGGATTTGCTCGATAAGGGCTTCATTAGGCCCAGTGTGTCTCCATGGGGTGCCCCGGTATTATTTGTGAAGAAGAAGGATGGCTCTATGCGGATGTGTATTGATTACCGGCAGCTGAATAAGGTTACTATCAAGAATAGGTATCCTTTGCCGCGTATTGATGATTTGTTTGATCAGCTTCAGGGTGCTACCTTCTTCTCGAAGATTGATTTGAGGTCGGGGTATCATCAGTTGAGGATTCGGTCCGAGGACGTTTCCAAGACTACTTTTCGTACCCGATATGGCCACTATGAGTTTCTGGTGATGTCTTTCGGGCTTACGAATGCCCCAGCTGCTTTCATGGATCTGATGAACCGAGTGTTCAAGGCCTACCTTGACTCCTTCGTCATTGTGTTTATCGATGATATCTTGGTTTATTCGAGGAGCAGGGAGGAGCATGAGCAGCATTTGAGAGTTGTTCTTCGGACTCTGAGGGATCAGCAGTTGTATGCCAAATTCTCCAAGTGTGAATTTTGGCTCAGTTCTGTATCTTTCATAGGTCACGTGGTGACCAAGGATGGGGTGTGTGTTGATCCGAAGAAAATAGAGGCCGTTCAGAGTTGGCCTAGGCCTACTTCTCCTACAGAGATTCGGAGTTTATTAGGCTTGGCAGGTTATTATCGGCGGTTCGTCGAGGGGTTTTCTTCTATTCCAGCACCTCTGACGAAGTTGACCCAGAAGAATGTTCCTTTCCTGTGGTCCGATGCCTGTGAGTCTAGCTTTCAGAAGCTTAAGACTCTGTTGACTTCAGCGCCAGTGTTGGCCTTGCCTAGTGGATCCGGGGGATTCACCGTATATTGTGATGCTTCGGGTGTTGGCCTGGGTAGCATTCTGATGCAGGAGGGTAAGGTGATAGCTTATGCCTCGAGACAGCTGAAGGTCCATGAGAAGAATTATCCTGTCCATGATTTGGAGCTGTTAGCTGTTGTGTTTGCACTGAAGTTGTGGAGGCACTATCTTTATGGCGAGCCATGTGAGATATTCACCGATCATAAGAGTCTCCAGTACTTGTTCACTCAAAAGGACTTGAACGGGAGACAGCGCCGCTGGTTAGAGCTGCTGAAGGATTATGATCTTTCTATCCGGTATCATCCCGGAAAGGCTAATGTTGTAAGCGATGCCTTGAGTAGGAAGTCCATGGGTAGCCTCGCCTATCTTGATGATGATATGAGGCCGTTGGCCCGTGAGTTGCAGGCTTTGTCCATTAGTGGGGTTCGGTTTGATGATTCTGTTCCAGGCCGGGTGCTTGCATATGTGGGGTCTCAGTCGTCTTTAGCTTCCCAGATTCGGGAAAGGCAGTTCGAGGATCCTTATCTGAGAGATCTCCGGGACAGGGTCCTGAGTGGGGGAGTGTCCTCGTTCGTGATTGGTGATGATGGTGCTTTGCGGCTTAACGGCCGGGTATGTGTTCCAGCCATTGTGGAGCTGAGGCAAATGATTTTGGCAGAGGCTCACAGTTCGAGATATTCCATTCATCCGGGTACTGCGAAGATGTATCATGATCTTCGAGAGCTGTATTGGTGGAAAGGGATGAAGAAGGATGTTGCTGATTATGTATCTCGGTGTTTGAATTGCCAGCAGGTGAAGTATGAGCACCGGAGGCCAGCCGGGGTGACCCAGTCTATGCCCATTCCCGAATGGAAGTGGGAGCAGATCACTATGGATTTCGTAGTTGGTTTGCCGCTGACCGTGGGTAAGCATGATTCGGTGTGGGTAGTAGTTAATCGACTGACGAAGTCGGCTCACTTCATTCCAGTGAGGACTACTTATACCTCGGAGCGTCTGGCTCGTATCTTCATTGAGCAGATTGTGAGATTGCATGGTGCTCCTGTTTCTATCATTTCTGACCGAGGTGCTCAGTTCACAGCTCAGTTTTGGAGATCTTTTCAGAGAGAGCTGGGTACTCGGGTCGATCTCAGCACTGCATTTCACCCGCAGACTGATGGCCAGTCTGAGCGGACCATTCAGATCCTCGAGGATATGTTGAGGGCGTGTGCTATTGATTTTGGAGGCCATTGGGATAGCCATTTGCCGCTAGCAGAGTTTGCGTATAATAATAGCTATCAGGCTTCTATCCAGATGGCTCCGTTTGAGGCATTGTATGGTCGGAGATGTCGCTCGCCTATCGGTTGGTTCGAGTCTGGTGAGGTCCAGGTGTTGGGTCCCGATTTGGTGCAGCAGACCTTAGATAAGGTCCGGGTTATTCAGGATCGACTCCGCACGGCTCAGAGCCGGCAGATATCGTATGCAGATCGGAGGCGGAGAGATCTTGAGTTCATGGTTGGGGACCGGGTATTCCTCAGAGTGTCGCCCATGAAGGGTGTTATGAGATTTGGAAAGAAAGGCAAGCTCAGTCCTAGGTTCATTGGGCCTTTTGAGATATTGGAGCGCGTTGGTGCCGTTGCTTATAGACTGGCTTTGCCTCCCTCTCTGTCTGTTCATCCAGTGTTCCATGTGTCCATGCTCCGGAAGTATGTTCACGATCTGTCTCATGTGATCGATATGGCTTCCGTGGAGGTAGATGGCGACTTAGCTTATTCGGAGGAGCCTATTGCTATTGTGGCTAGAGAGGTCCGTAAGATGAGATCAAAGGTGATCCCGCTTGTGAGAGTTCAGTGGGGGCATCACTCCATTGCCGAGGCCACTTGGGAGCTTGAGTCCGAGATGCGTGAGAGGCATCCGCGCTTGTTCGATGATTCAGGTATGAAATCCTTGTATTTTCTAAGCCTGAATTTGCATTTTTAAGTTTTATTGATTTCGGGTGGTACCGAGGGGTCCTCGAAATCCGTGCCAGCTCCGTGGCTAGTGTGTGGATCCTACCTTAGACTTAGGCTCGTCCGAGGACGGCCGAGAGTCTAAGTGGGAGAGAATGTAACGACCCTCAAATAGTCGTTACGGGATCCGGGACCTCGATTTGCGTGTCGACAGTCCCAAAAGCTCCGTTAGGTCATTTATGACCCGTCTGTGAAATCTGAGTCGAAACGGAGTCCGTTTGATAGGTTTTCGAGAAAAGGATCCGTTTATGAAATTCCGGAAAGGAATTTGGGATTTCGATAGGTCGTTTTGAGTAAACGAACCCCGATGGAAAATCCGAGCGCACCGTTAGGTCCGTCTCGTCATTTATGATATGTAGCAACCTTCAAAATTGAAAACGGACCTCGTTTGATAGGACTTTTGATAAAGTCCCCGTTTCGGAAGTTTAAAAGAGTTAAAGAGGTTTCCGAGCTCGATTTGAGCAAATGAGCTCCGATGAGAGATCCAAAAGTTCCGTTAGGTTCGTATAGTCATTTGTGACTTGTAGCAACTTTCGGAATTGGATTCCGAGGTCGTTTGGTTAAATTTCGCTATTTTGGCGAAAGTCGAAAATTGAACCTTTGCCGTGGGACCCACTTTTTGAGTTTTGGAGGTCCGAATTGAGTTCCGTCTTGACGAACATGTCACCCAAGTATTTTATGACTTGTGTGCAAAATTTGGGATCATTCCGAGCTTCGTAGGGTCCCGTTTTACCCCTAAAACAGTAGAAAATCTGGTGCGACTTTTCTGTTCTGTTTTGGCGCAAACAGCCAGATAAAAGCTGATTTACCGGACAATCCGTAAGGAATTAGGAAAAACTCAAAACATAAAAGTTGTATCTCTTTGAGTTGTGGTTCTAATGGCACCGGTTTCAGGTCATTTGGACATTCCTATCAAAAGTTATGATTTTTTCAAAAGAAGCTGTCACAGAGGCAAAAACTGCTATAAAAAGGCCATTTCGGGCCATTTCGGTTCATAACTTATAAAAATCATTTGGTGAGCTCTTGAGGCGATTTTTGGGTATTTCTTGAAGACCCAATCATACTTACACTTAAGGTAAGCCCTTTCAATCCATCTTTATGATGATTAACACAAGAATCAAAGGGTTGATTCTTGGAAATGGGTTAGAACCATAGATTCTTAAGAATTGGGGAAAGACATCGAGCAAGGCTCGCATGTGGAATCTAAGTGTACTTTTGGACTCACGGGAGCGTGGGGAGTCCGGAAAAGTACATTTTGTAAATTTAGGGCTCGGCCCTACCCGGGGGCATTTTGGTAATTTTTACCCTAGGATGCCTATAGGCTTAAATAGCTATAATTGAGCACTCATATGTGCTATATCTTGTCTTAATAGACCTAGTGGAGAGTCCTTCGCGGACAAGGCGAGCGGGAAAGGAGATTCTTCCCGGCATTTGAGCCCGAATTTCGAGGTAAGTGAGACTTGACCTCTATTGTGCTTGTGGACTTTTTCTTCATGCTAGTATGCTTCATGGACGCATATATATATACCTAACAATGGTTAGGATTAATGATGTGAATCACTTGCTATTATTGTTTGTTATAAATAGCGAGATTGTGACTCGACCGAGGTATGTGCCGGTCTAAACGCCACGTCGAGGTAGCTTAAATTTATATCGTAGTAACGCTTGCTACGCCATGCTTAGATAGCAAGAACTTGGGACATGGCCGAGGATGTTGCCGGCATGTCATGATAAATGTCTTGCCGAGGATTTTGCCGGCTTTTGTATGATATTGGTACTTGATTTGTTCACGTGCCGGGTTGGGTAGTGCTGTCTATACGTAACCTTGGGTTGGACGACATGGGAGTAGGGATTGTACCCCCAAACTGTGGTCGGGTTAACCTTCGCCTTACGTTCAGCTAGCATAACCAACCTGGGTTACGGTGACTGTGAAATATTATCGTTATTAATATTTCTGTTATTATTTCTGTTATTGTTATTAATGTCGTGGATATTAATACTGTTAGAGGGACACTTGACAGGGGGTGTGGTGTCGCCCATACTATGAGATGTGTCACACTTGACAGGGGGTGTGGTGTGGACACTTGATCTTTGAGATGTGACACACTTGACAGGGGGTGTGGTGTGGTCACTTGATTTATTGAGATACGACGCACTTGACAGGGGGTGTGGTGCGATCGTAGACAGATTTGAGATGAGCCAACGACTACGGGTCGTTGGTCTACTTATTCATGATTGTGATAGTGACTTCGGGTCACGGTATATGGTTGATACTTAGTAGTGGTGTTGCTAGTCCATCGTAGGCCTAGGATAGTCGGCACGGGAGTAGAGATTGGACCTCCAAACCGCCGCTGAGTTGACCTATGCCTTACGTTGGATGGGCATAATCCTTGAGACTTCTGGTTACTACTTGTGTGTATGGAATGTGTTACATCTATTTGTGATTTCACTACTTTATTGTATGATTACTATAGTATGTTGTTGCTTATGATGCATGTAGCGACTTGTCCCGCAAGGGTACCTTAGCGGGCCTGTCGGTGATCTTACTGGGCTTCGGCTCATAACTTACTCTGCTACGTGCGCAGGTCCTTCATCCAGTCAGCAGCCCGGACGTTAGCGGTTCCCGAGGCTTCTGAGACTTTTGATTGAGGTGAGCCGACCACACAGACCGTGGTGGCATACCGCCGGAGTCACTTAGAGATAGGACTCAGATTTCTTTGATGTATATTCATACTTTATTGAGTCACTCTTAGAATGCTCCAATTCTTTTGGACTTCACACTTTTATATTTATATATCCATTTATGATCTTTTCACATTATTGTTCTTTCCGCATCTTGTTTCATTGGTTCGCCTAGGCAAATGTTGTTTAGGTGCCATCACGAGCCCTTGGAAATTGGGTCGTGACAGTCTTCCTGCGGGCCTTTTTCCAGTTGGAGGCAATACCGCTTCTTCAGAAATATATGCAGGGACTTCCTATGTAGTCTCATCTGGAATAGGATTCATTGGTACTTCGTAGGTCTTTAGCAAGTACTCTATTGTGTAGTATGCAGATGCATAATCTTCCTCCTCTGTGTGCTTGGACTTTAGAACAGCCACTGCATGTGGACATGGTAGCTCATCCATTTGGAATCTTCTACAGCAACATGTTCGATCAGTCAAGGACACTAAGAATTTACACATCCTATGCATCACTGTGTGCATGTTTGTTGAAGGCTTTACCTATAATTGCACAATTAGATCTTTTGTTAACTTTCATACAATATATTCAACTAGTAAACTACGACATAACAATTAAGAACTATAAATAATTGATGATATACAATTGATACACAAATATAAAACAATGATGCCATACACACATTAATGATGAACTAAAAATATATTTTTACCATCATCTGGACTGCCCACTTTCGATGTGTATCCAGAATGTCGTGATACTTTTTACCAAGATTTCTGAATCTGTTTTTTTGGAGCTTCATTGTTGTTATAATTCCATGTTTCAACCAATTTTCTCATGGATTCCATGAAGGCAAGTACTGGAATATCTCGTGAATCTTTGTTAGATCCATTTAATGATTCAACGATGTTCGAAGTCATTGTCAAACCCCGATTGGCAGTGGAATGAGCTCGTGCCCACCTTTGATATCCAATATTATATAAGTATTCCTTAATCCGTACATCCATTTTTCTACTTTTTCCATATTACTATCAAACTCCTTAATTATGTATGCTTAGCCATTGTAAAGAATACCTCATGGAGCTTCTCTTCCTCCCTCTTGAATTTTATTTCTAGGTTGTTCCACAAATGCCAAATGCATGCATAGTGAGGGACCTCTGGATACACAATAGATGCTGCTTTTATGATGCTCTTGTTCCTGTCCGAGACAATACACATATTCTTTCTTTGACCATAGGCTTGCATTAGCCTATCGAAAAACCATCCTCACGCATTATCATTCTCTGAATCTACTACAACATAGGCAAGGGGGAAGATGCTGCTTGTGTAAATGATACCAAAAATGTAAAGAAAGTTCCATCAACACATACATACATTCATATACATGAACATACAACTTTACTACATTTATACATACACAACAGGAATATAGTTGTTGTTGTGGAACTTACCTGATGCATCCGACGTTGTTGTAGCAAGGAAAGTCCCCTTGTGAGCAACTGAAAGAAAGATGCCATCGACCACCACAATATGCCTACAATATTCCCAAGCTTTGATAGAGACATAGAGCGCCACAAAGACATACATGAAACAATCGTCTTTATCTTTAACCAAGTCTACAACTGACCCTGGATTCGCTTTCTGCAACATATACAGATAGCTAGGTAAGTTGTTGTAGGACTTTGTAGGATCTCCTCTCACAAATTCAAGTGCCTTTTCCTTTGATCTCCACCCCTTCATGTATGGAAGTTCAATGCCTAAGCTCTTGTGCATGTCTTCAATTATATCCTTTGGTCTGTACGCTCTCTTGTGGTTGATGTACCTGTGTTGGATTATACTGCCAATGATTGTTGCACTTGCTTGACGCAGCTCGTAAATTCTGTCCTTCAATGGGCATGAGTGCTCGTTGATGAATTTTCTAACTTTGAACAAACCAGATGCATGCCAAATTGAAGATTTAAATAGCCATGTGCAATCATCCCTAATACATTTTAGGCAATAGCTATACAAAAAATTACGAACAAAATTAGAGGTTTGTGATATACAATTAGACACACATTATAACTTACTCATAAACACACATATACATAGTGAAACATAACGAAACCAATACATGCAAAATTGTTTCATACATAAAATACATAGACATACACAACTAAACATAGATATTAATAATGGGCAAGTATAGTTTCATACACACGCAACTACAGCTTCATACACAAAATACACATATATACAGCTTCATACACAAATGGACTTTCACCACAAATACATAAACTTACAGCTTTATACACTCAAGTGCAGATTCATACACAAAATATGCAGACATACAACTTCATACACAAAATACATAAATACACAGATATACAGTCTCATACACGCAAGTACAACTTCATACACGCAACTACAGCTTTATACACAAATTTGCGGACATACATCTTCATACAGTTTTATACATAAATACATAAACTTACAACTTCATACACGCAAGTACAACTTCATACACAAATACACAGACATACATCTTCATACACAAACACACTTTCATACATAAATACACAAATATACATCCTCATACACAAATAGACAAATCTTTTATACTTCATACATAAATATGAAGTTTAAAAGCTTTTACACAGACATACAGACTTTTATACGTAAATACACAAATATAAAGCCTCATACACGAATAGACAAAGCTTTTAAACTTCATACCATTTTGAACTTGATCTTTTCACCTTAAACTGGAACTTTTGCCTTAATGCATAGAGTTTCATTGCAGTAACAATCATCTCCTTGTCTTGGAAAACATGTCCTTCCGCAATAACTTCATGTGTAGGGTCGGTAATTATTCTAACGGTTCCATCATCATCATCAAAACATTCATCATGATTTATCAATTTCATTATATCATCATCTTCTATTGCGTGTATGTGAGTACTTTCTGTATATCTAGATGATATAACCAATGAATTTGCATTAACAGCCTCATCGAATGATTTTTCTGTTACTGTTATACACAAAGGATATCTTCCAAAATCCTTATCCTTTTTAGCTCGACATCCACATTCACTCCCATGTGTATCTCTACTGCAGGACATGTCGCATTCACCTTGTAACTGATTTCTATTTGCTTAGTAATAGTACGGATTTGTTTTGAAATTGTAGATTCTAGATCACCAAATGTACAATCAGTGCTTATTACTATTGCATAAGCATAAAAATCAATGTATTGTTCTATTTTATCCCAGTGACCTTTGTGTTGGAGAAGAACTGTTACTCTTGACATTAGAACTTTCTCTACACGATTATACACTGATAATTTTTGCATAAAAACATATTAAAAATGAATATACAACTTCAATTTTGAATCGCGACTGATGATTAGTGTATGAAACATATTAAAAACCTTCAATGTTGAATCGTAACTGATGATTACTGTATGAAACAGATTAAACACCTTCAATTTTGAATCGCGACTGATGATTACTGTATGAAACAGATCAAACACCTTCAATTTTGAATCGTGACTGATTATTACTATATGAAACCGATAAAAAACCTTCAATTTTGAATGTGAGTGACAATTTGTGTATGAAATAGATCAATAACCTTCAAATTTGAATCCCGATTGAAATTGCGATCCAAAATCTCATTGATTTTGACTGTAAGCTACAACAAATTGATGTTTGAATTTATATATGTAATCGCATTTTGTAATCGCATTGGATTTGTATGTTGCTTTTGTCGATTTGCTATTGAATTGAAAGTGCAGTGCTTTAGGTTTTTGCGGGTGGGGTTAGATATTGTTTGTTTCTATTGAGATTTTCCTTTCAAATTGCTGCTTTATATAGTTGTATATATTTTGAATAAAAATGTCGGTATTTTTTTAAAATTGTATATGTATCGATATTTTGTGTAAATTCAGGCCTAGAGTGGTATATTTTTGTAATCAGCCCTAATTACACAACCTTGTAATTACATTGTGCCTTCCAAACTGATCTTTAAAGGGAAAATGCTTGGGACAATTACTGGTAGTTGTAGCTCACGATTCAATGAATAGCTTTTATCCATTGGCATGGGCAGTAGTAGAGAAAGAAATAATCAGGACCTGGACATGGTTCCTTGAGTATTTGAAGAACTCCTTAGAGTTGGGTGATGGCATTGGAGTGACTTTTATTTATGATATGCAAAAGGTAAAAGATTCTAATTTTTTTCTAATCTTTTAATTGTTTTCTTGACTGATGCATTATATTTCTTGATTTTGCAGAGTCTGCTACAAGTTGCGAAGTGTGTATTTCTAGGGGCCCACCAAAAATAGTGTGTAAGGCATATTGAGAAAAATTGGTGCAAGAAGTGGAGGAGTGGACAAATGAAGAAGCTATGGTGGAGTGCCTGGAGTACATACAATGAAGAATTTCAAGACCAATTGAAAAAGTTTGAAAAGTTGTCTAAGAGTCTGCAAAGGATTTGGTAAAGTATCCACCACAATATTGGTGTAGAGCATTTTTTGATACAAGGTGTAAAAATTTAATGATAGACAACAACTTTTCTGAGAGTTTTAATGCATGTATATTAGAAGCTAGGGAGAAACCTATAATTAAGATGTTGGAAGAGATAAGGGTGAAGGTGATGAATATATTCGCACAACATGATGAGAAAATTAGGAGTTGGAAATGTGACTTTAGTCCACAATGTATGAAATTGTATAAGGATTTCAGGGACATAGCACGTAAATGTAGAGTTGAGTTTAATGGTGAGTATGGTTATGAGGTTTTTGAAGGGGAAGATAGACACACCATCAACTTAGAGCAAAAAAGGTGCACTTGCAGGACTTAGGACTTGTCTGGTATCCATTGTCCTCATACCATTAGGGCATTGATGCACTAAAAAATTGACCCTGTTTCTAAAAGGTTTTATAGTTTAAAGGCTTATTCCCTCATTTACAAGTACAAGCTACAACCTGTGAGAGGGCAATTTTTTTTAAAAGTAGAGCCTTTTCAAGCTATGGAACAACCAGAGATAGTCAAGCATGTTGGCAGGCCTAGGACCAAGAGAACGAGGGCGCTTGATGAGGCTAGAAATAGGAAGGGTGCTTGAGCTGCTTCAAGAAGGAATATAGTTATTTCTTGTAGTAACTGTAGAGGAGAGAACCATAATACAAAGACTTGCAAATTGGTAAGTGTCTTTTTTTCTTTAGACGCAAGATTCTATTTTTAACATATCTTCTTATTTACAACTTTTTTTATGTCTTAGAATAATTTTTCTGGACAGTCACAAAGAGTTCCTAGATAATCATAACATCAAGAACAACCTGATGCCATGGAGGAGCAGGAACTTGAGGCTGCAACACAACATTCTGAATCTGATGTTGTGACACAACAATCTGAATTTGATGGTAATGATGAAACCCAAGAAGTTGGTTATGATACTCAAGAAGTTGCTTATGGTGAAGTTGGCTCTGATGAAGATCCAACAATCAGGCCAAATGTTGTTTCAAGTTAGGCTTGAAGCTAGGAAGAATTAAGGTGTTCCAACTGGAACTAGGAAAATTGGTTTTACTGGAGATGCATCTGGAGTGTCAATACCAACCAATCTTCCTTATTCACCAACCAAGCTTTTATGGAAAGGGAAGGCAGCAGTCGCAACAAGATAGCTCCAAGCACAGGCAAGGCAAAAAAAGGCCAAGCAAATGACAAGGAAAGGAAAGGAAATGGAGTAGCTGCTACTACTTAGTCTCATGGAGACTTTTTTTTTTTTTTTGAGTGTTTATGACATTTAACCATAAGTGGTTAATTACTTTTGTTTTAAAAATAATTAGATTATGTTTTGTATCCAACCACATTTGGTGTCAATGTTGTTAGTTAAAAGTGGTTGGTTAAACACCTGATGGTTAAACAATGTTTTAGGTTGTTATTATTGTTGGTTCTTGCTAGAGTGTTGTCAAATTGTTACTATTGATATAAAGGAGCAGCAATTTGGATATTATGCATATCTCTCAGATGGCAGCACTTTAAGAACGCTGGCTTACAGTTTGTTTCTACCTTGTTAATTATCTGATAGCCAGCTGAATTACGTGTATAGAGTTAAGTTTATGAATCTTGTTCGAGCTTCAGCTTACGAGAAATGCTTGAAACATTGATGCGAGTACTATTAGCAAAATAATATTTGAACAATAATCTGAAATAAAAAATGAAAAATACTAAGGATAAAGACGATGATTGAAATATGAGCCTGCTGACTTCACATCATCTCCTTAAGGAACTTAATCCCCCCAAGTACCCGAGGTTACGGATTATTTCCTCCCAGGATAGAACGGATTTACTGTCACCGGTGTAGCGGTACCTCAAATGCTGGTGTGCTAGCGAACTAATCAACGACTGCTTATCAAACTTATGCAAATTTTTCTTTTGAAAATAAATGCAGAAAGAAAGGAGGAGTATGCAGAAATTTTCATGAGGAAAATCTGCAAGGAATGGCAGGTATTTATAGCCATAGGATTTGGAGTAAAAAGACATGAATGTGTCTTTTCATTTTTGGGTTAAGTGGTTGTTCATGAAAGACAGCCTTTTAGGTGGCTGTTCAATGAGAAACATTATTTCATGAAAATGTTGCAACGATGAACGTCATCAGCCCTTTAGGAACATTTGCATCAGTAATCTTAATTTTTATTCCATTACGAAAACGGGCTAAATAAAATATTAATACAAATATTAATATTTAATACATAAATATTAATATAAAATATTAATATTTAATAAATATTCCCTTCATTTTCCATTTACACCACTTTACCTTCCTCTTCCAAACCCAACAATCCCCCACATGAATGGGGAATAGCTATGGAACATGCATGAACAAAACTGTGTGATTCGCAATAAGGATTAATTGCATCTGGATAAGTGGGTTTCCCTTTAAACTTTCCGTAGTGAACATACATCGGATATACTCGGTCAATCGTTAGATTTGATATCTTTGAACCGTCGAAATTTGGTGTATACCTAGATAATGTATGTCACACAATTAATCCTTTAATGTCTTTCGATTCTTATCGTTGTGTTCGTTTCATCCATGAACACCGCCTGGTTTCATAAGTGCGTAGAGAATTGGCCTTACAGAATTCTCCTTGAAGTGGCTTCCATACTTAAATAGGTGATTTCTAAACGTGTAATCCTGTAGATGTACACTATTTGATATTTCTTATATCAAACTTAGATAATCATTAAAAAATGCCTTTAGCATTTTATCCTTGGTACTAGAACATTGTCTCATCACGAGAATGGACCAAATATTTAAGTTGATAATGTTGAACCGTCATGCACAGCTTTCTATTCTCCTTGAACCTAGTTCTTGGGATCTCCAGCCATTTAGGTAGAGTTACCGCCGTGATGACTTGTCCTCGGCCACAGTCCCATTTCCCTCGATGATCGCTCAACTACATCTCTAGTTAGGCCTTTTGTAAGCGGATCCGACACGTTATCACTTGACTTTACGAAGTCAATAGTGATATTTCCCCTAGAGAGTAGTTGTCTAATGGTCTTATGTCTTCGTCGTATGTGACGATTTTTACCATTATACATGACGCTCCTAGTCCGTCCTATAGCCAATTGACTATCGCAATGCATACAAATCGGTGTCAATGGCTTGGGCCAAAATGGAATATCAAGAAATTTCGGAGCCATTCAGCTTCTTCACCAGCCTTATCTAAAGCTATAAACTCAGCTTCCATTGTAGAGCGGGCAATTAACGTTTGTTTGGACGACTTCCAAGACACCGCCCCTCCACCGACTGTGAAAATATACCCACTTGTAGATTTCAAATCAGTTGAACCGGTGATCCAATTTGCATCACAATATCCCTCAATAACCGCGGGATATTTATTGTAGTGCAAAGCAAAGTTTTGGGTATTTTGCAAATATCCCAGGACTCATTTCATTGCCATCCAATGATTTTGACCTGGGTTATGTGTGTACCGACTCAATTTACTTATAGCACATGCTATATCAGGTCGGGTACAATTCATGATATACATTAAACAACCCAACACACGAGCATAATCTAATTGAGACATACTTTTCCCTTTATTCTTTGTCAGTGCCAGGCTCATATCAATTGGAGTTTTTGCAACTTTGAAATCCAAGTACTTGAATCTTTCAAGCACATTTTGAATGTAATGAGACTGAGACAAAGCCAGACCTTGAGGAGTCTGATGGATCTTAATACCCAATATTAAGTCGGCAACTCCTAAGACTTTCATATCAAACTTGCTAGCTAGCATACGGTTAGTAGCATTTATGTTGGCAATGTCGTTACTCATTATCAACATGTCATCCACATACAAACAAATAATGACCAATTGATTTGGAGTGTTCTTAATGTAAACACATTTATCACACTCATTAATCTTAAAGCCATTTGACAGCATAGTATGGTCAAATTTAGCATGCCATTGTTTGAGTGCTTGTTTTAGTCCATAAAGAGACTTAACAAGTCTACGCACCTTCTTTTTCATTTTCAGGAACCACAAACCCTTCAGGTTGTTCCATGTAGATTTCTTCCTCCAAATCTCCATTTAAGAAAGCGGTTTTAACGTCCATTTGATGGATTTCAAGATCATACACGGCGGCCAGTGCTATTAACATCCTTATGGATGTAATCCTCGTTACCTGCGAGTATGTGTCAAAATAATCAAGACCTTCCTTTTGTCTATATCCTTTGACAACTAGTCTTGCCTTATACTTGTCAATAATGCCATCAACTTTCATTTTCCTTTTGAAAATCCATTTAGAACCTAATGGCTTGTTATCAGGAGGAAGATCAACCAACTCCCAAGTATGGTTGTTCAAAATAGATTCTATCTCACTATTGACTGCCTCTTTCCAAAATGGCGATTCAGAAGAAGACATAGCTTCTTTGAATGTTCGAGGATTATTTTCCAATAAGAAAGTCACAAAATCATCTCCAAATGAAGTAGATGTCCTTTGACGCTTGCTACGTCTTAGTTCTTCATTTGGTGTACTTTCTCTAGCTTCTTCCCGAGGTCGTTTGGATCCTTCACCACTCGACTCACATTCAGTTTTATATGGAAATATATTTTCAAAGAATTCAGCATTATCAGATTATATCACCGTATTTTTATGCATGTCGGGAATTTCTAATTTGTAAACCAGAAGTCGATGTGCTTTATTATTGGTTTCTTATCTAATGAAAACGCAATCAACAGTTTTTGGCCCGATCTTCACCCTTTTGGGTTTAGGGACTTGCACTTTAGCTAAGCACCCCCACGCTTTGAAATAATTCAAGTTGGGTTTCCTTCCTTTCCACTTTTCATATGGAATGGAAAGTGTTTTACTATGGGCCACTCGATTGAGTATTTAATTAGCCGTAAGTGTGGCTTCCCCCCACAAGTTCAGGGGTGCACCCGAACTTATCATTAATGCATTCATAATCTCCTTTAACGTTCGATTTTTTCTTTCTGCAATCCCATTGGATTGGGGAGTGTACGGGGCAGTTGTTTGGTGAATAATGCCATATTCCAAACAAATTTCTTCAGACGGAGATTCGTATTCACCACCCCTATCACTTCTTATCATTTTGATCTTTTTGTCAAGTTACGTTTCAACTTCGCTTTTGTATTGCTTGAATGCGTCTATTGCTTCATCTTTACTATTAAGTAAGTAAACATAGCAATACCGTGTGCTGTCGTCAATAAAAGTTATGAAATACTTTTTACCACCGTGAGATGGTGTCGACTTCATATCACAAATATTAGTATGTATTAAGTCTAAAGGTTCAGAACTCCTTTCAATTGACTTGTAAGGATGTTTAGCATACTTTGACTCAACACATACTTGACATTTTGTGTTGTCGCATTCAAACTTAGGCAATACTTCCAAGTTGATCATTTTGCGCAAGGTCTTATAATTGACATGTCCCAAACGAGAATGCCATAAATTATTTGACTCAAGTAAGTAAGAAGAAGCAACAATTTTATTATTATCAACGACCATTACATTGAGTTTGAAAAGGCCCTCAGTTTGGTAACATTTTCCTACAAACATCTCATTCTTACTTAATACAACTTTATCAGATACAAACACATACTTAAACCCGTTCTTAACAAGAAGTGCGGTAGACACTAAATTCTTCTTTATTTCAGGAACATGAAGGATGTTGTTCAGAGTCACAACCTTGCCAGAAGTCATCTTTAAGAATATTTTTCCATATTCTTCAATCTTGGCCGTTGCAGAGTTTCCCATGGAGAGCGTCTCGTCATTTCCAGCGGGAGCATAAGACGCAAAGGCTTCTTTAACAGCACAAACATGGCGGGTGGCACCATAATCGATCCACCATTCCTTTGGATTTCCAACTAAATTGCATTCAGAAATCATGGCATACAAATCAATGTCTTGAACTCCTTGGGAAAGCATGTTCTCTTCAACCATGTTTGCTTGAGCCCCTTCCTTTTTCTTGTCCTTGTCCTTGTCCTTCTTAGGAGCATGACAGTCTGTGGACTTATGTCCAGCTTTGCCACAGTTGTAGCAAATTGCCCTTGAACATTTTCTTATTTGGGTTGTTCTTCCCTCCAGAAGGCTTCTTTCTCTTATATTTATTTGGAGTATGCTCAACAATATTTGCTCCCGCTATTGTTGTACTCCCACGAGCCTTATTTTCAGCAGAGTTGTTGTCCTCCTCGATTCTCAAACGGACAATCAGATCTTCAAGCGTCATCCCCTTGCGCTTGTATTTCAAGTAGTTCTTAAAGTCCTTCCACAAAGGTGGCAACTTTTTGTAATATCCTATTTAAAAATAAAGGGTAAACTGGTCATTGCATAAATTATTAATTAAAAAAAAAAGAATAAGCCAAAGCCCACAAGGGACTCTGGCAGACCCTACACAAATATAACAATGGAGTAAGGAGAAGAAAACCACGCATAGCAGCAGTCAAAAGGGACAAAAATATACGTTGAAAAAGGGATTTGCAATTTGAGAAGATCATAAGGAAAATTAGGGAAGGAAGAGAAGCCTCACACAGTAAGCTTCAAGTGAGAAAAAGGAAGTAGAAGAAGAATTCCACCTAACATAGTAAGTCAATTCTCTTCTCTGATTTGGTGAATTGATTTCCTATCAGTTCCATTAGGTATTGAGAACTAAATTCTACTGTAATAGGGGTAGTGGACATTGATAGTATTTGGCTTAAACTTGATCAAAGTGGTACAAAATACCACATAAAGAGCTGTAGGAAATATTTGTTAATGGAAGAATTACAGAGTCAGAGTAAATATAAATTGACAAAAGAGTCAATTATGAAAACCGAGGGTTATGTACACTGAGTTAATTATGAACTAGTTTAAACGAGAAAATTAACACAAGATTGATATGATTTGATTATAGATTGATTGAAGAAGTGTTGGATTGCTCGGATACGGTTGAGCTACACGCGTTTGTACTGTGAGTGATGACCTTACCGCAATTTGTGTTTCCATAACCTGCATGGTTTCTACTTGATTTTGAAGTAAATGTGTTACTGAATGTTTAAACTGCATGTGGGACAAGTCCTTTTACAAGATATGTACCGAAATAATTATTTGAATTTTTTTACCGGTACAAGATTTGATTTTTACCGCTACTTGACATGTTTTACCGCTATGTGAAATATTGAATTGTTACTCGAAATGCCCTGTACTTGGTATAGGGAATATATATATTTTTGGGATGAGCCTTGACAGACCCCGTAGCTAACGACGGGTACGTTAGACCTGGTGCACCTTGTATACTCCGGATTACCGTTACAGTCCTTGCTAGTGGGAAGGTAGAACTAGCTTACCGTTACTGATTTCCTCAGGGAGGAATTTATACTGATTACATGGTTTGTTCTTGGAAATCTCCCTAACCTATATACTTGATTTAATATAGTGATTACTGAATTTATTATTGGTTTGATATTGGTTACTGTTTACAAGAAGTACTTGAAAAGACTGATTTCTGTTGTTATTCTGAAAGTGACAACTAAATTATATGTATATTTCTGCATAAGATATACTGGCATGTTTTTGACTTGTCCCCACTTAAAAAGGTTGTGGATAAGCGTTGTTACTCACTGAGTTGCGACTCACTCCTCGCTATATTTTTCCTTCCAGATACAGCAGGTTCCGTAGCCGAGGATCTTCATTCTTAGAGTCGCGAGTTGACAAACCTGGTGAGCCCCGCATTAGTTCGCGTGGGCAAGAGCTTTATTTATTCATTATTGTCTTTCTTGAAAACTCTTAAAGTCGCTCCATTTAGTCATTTGTCAGTCATTCTTTTAGTCAGTTGGATAACCAGTTGGATTATTTATTTATAAGCTAGTCATGAGAGTATTTGGTCTTTATGAACTTATCACAACCCTGTTAGACGTTCTCGCAGTACTTGGAGATAAATGTAGTATTTTATTTGTTAATGCGTAAGAATATTGGTTGTTTTTGCTGGGTTTACTGTTTGTTTAAAAGCAGGTAAATTTTGGATAGGCCTAAAACAGGGGAAACTCTGCCCGATTTTCTGTAGAATTTTGATAAGGCTTGTTTAGGGACTTAGTTCCTAAGCGCCGGTCACGGCCCTAAAACTGGGTCGTGACACAGTTGGTATCAGAGCACTAGGTTATTCCTGTGACTAATGGAGCACACGTCAGTAGTAGAATCTCTATTATGGTTATGTTGCCGGCCATTCCCATAATCGTTATTCTGCGAGGGCGTGATAGGATGTTTCGTGTCTTTCTTTCTTTCTTGTTCCTTCCGTACGTGTGAAATGACTACTGCTAAATAGATGAATCTAACGTTTGTCATTCTATTTCTCAGATGGCTGGTAAGACAAGATCTAAAAAGGCGGCCCGAGCTGCTCCGAATTCCTCCATTGCTGGGCCGTCATCTACCTCAGCTAGGAAAGGAGGTAATGCTCAGGGACGAGGCCAAGCCACTACTCCGAGGGCTGGTGCTACTACAAGAGCTACAAGAGAGCCTACTCCAGAAATTGAGGATAATCCACCTCCACCGTCATATGAGAATGCTACTATTGAGGCACTTAATGCTATGCAAAGGTCCATTGAACTCTTGAATGCCAGAATGGATAGACAGGAAAGGGCTAGTCAACAGAATGTTGCTCCAACGCAACCTCAGGCACCTACACAGGCTCAGACTCAGGCACAGCCACAGACTCAGGCTCAGCCACAGACTCAGGCTCAGGCTCAGAGACAGACTCAGATTTTTGGTAACAGAGAAGTGTCCTTACCAGAGTTCTTGAAACTGAAACCACCAAGGTTCACGGGTTCTGACACTACAGAGGATCCTCAGAGTTTCTTGGATGGTACACTTAAGGCGTTGCGTGCTCTTGGATGTTCTAGTGAGAGATCCGTGGAACTTGCAGCATACAAGTTGGAGGATACAGCTAATACTTGGTATGAAACTGTACTTTTAGAAAGGCCCACAGAAGCAGCACGATTGACATGGGATGAGTTTACTAAGTTGTTCATGGATCGCTTTCTCCCTGAAAGTCTGAGGAAGGAATATGCTAGGCAGTTTGAGAGATTAGTTCAGACTCCAGATATGGATGTATCGACATATAACACTAAGTTTACTAAGCTGGCTAGATATGCACCTAACTTAGTGCCTAATGAAACATCTCGGGTTCAGAGGTTTGTTGATGGGTTGGTTGATCGTTTATTCAATGCAGTTGCTCCGCAGATGAAGAATCTGAATTACTCTGATGCACTTAACCTTGCTAGAAAGATTGAAAACAGGGGTCGTGAATCACAGGCAGCTAAAGATTCATATAAGAAGGCTAAGACTGGGGGATCTTTCACTGAGGGAGTTAGCTCAGACCGTAGAGCAGGGAATCAGGTACAGCGACAGGGTTTTCAGACAGGGACAAACTTGGTTTCCCAGCCATCCGTTAGAGCACCTCCTCACAAAGATAATGCTAAGGGGCTACCATTATCATCTGGACATCATAGCTCTGGACAGATATATGCTACTGATTCAGTATGTCAGACTTGTGGTAGATCACATTGGGGTCCGTGTCGTGCTCTGACTGGAGGGTGCTTCCGGTGTGGCAAGTTGGGACATCACATAAAGGATTGCCCTCATCCTCAGAGAGAGTTTAGCCAGGCTTCTGTGCAGGCAGCGGCATCTACGCAGACTGCTCGTAATAATACAGGTACTGCTGGTAGAGGTAACAGAGGCAGAGGTGCCGGAGATCGTGCCATGGGTAATCGAGGACAGGGGACTGCTGGTAGAGGCCAGTCGAGAGTTTTTGCACTTACTAGGCAAGATGCTCAGGCCTCAATTGCTGTGGTTACAGGTATTCTTTCTGTTTGCTCACTTGATGCACTTGCATTGTTTGATCCAGGATCTACCCACTCCTATGTGTCCTCATTCTTTGCTTTGAGGTTTGATAGACAACCAGAAATATTGAATGATCCTTTTCTAGTTGCTAATCCTGTGGGAGATTCTTTACTTGTTGAATATGTGTATCGTGCTTGTCAGATTCGAGTTGAGGGTAGGGATACCTTAGCTGATTTAATTGTACTGGATATGGTCGATTTTGACGTGTTGATGGGTATGGATTGGTTATCTTCTTGCCATGCTACCCTCGATTGTCATGCGAAGGTAGTTAAGTTCGAGATGCCTAATGAACCCAGTTTTCTTCTGAAAGGGGATCAAATTCCAGAGATGTCTAATGTCATATCATTTGTAAAAGCTCAGCAGTTAGTGAAGAAAGGTTGTTGGGCATACTTAGCTATGGTGAGAGACACAAGAGATGTGACTCCTAGCTTAGAAATGGTTCCAGTGGTGCAAGAGTTCACCGATGTATTTCCTGAGGATTTACCGGGACTACCTCCAGGGCGGGATATAGATTTCAGCATTGATGTGGCACCTGACACGCAACCCATATCGATTCCTCCATATCGTATGGCACCAGCGGAGTTGAGGGAGCTAAAGGAACAATTGCAAGAGTTATTGAACAAGGGATTTATCAGACCAAGTGTATCCCCCTGGGGTGCACCAGTGCTATTTGTGAAGAAGAAAGATGGGTCCCTAAGAATGTGCATTGACTACAGACAGCTGAACAAGGTAACGGTACGTAATAAATACCCTTTGCCTCGTATTGATGATCTGTTTGATCAGTTGCAGGGAGCTGCCCATTTTTCAAAGATTGATCTTCGATCTGGTTATCATCAGCTCAGAGTTAGTGACAAGGATATTCCTAAGACAGCTTTCAGAACTCGATACGGGCATTATGAATTCCTTGTGATGCCTTTCGGGTTGACTAATGCTCCAGCTGCATTCATGGATTTAATGAATAGGGTGTTCAAGCCGTTTCTGGACAGATTTGTCATTGTATTTATTGATGATATCTTGGTGTATTCTCGCAGTCAAGGAGAACACGAGGCTCATCTGAGAGTTGCACTACAAACATTGCGGGAACATAAGCTTTATGCAAAGTTCTCTAAGTGTGAATTTTGGCTAGACTCCGTAGCATTCCTTGGGCATGTGGTATCCAAGGATGGAATACTGGTAGATCCTAGAAAGATGGAAGCAGTGCAGAAATGGCCCAAACCCACCACTCCTACAGAGATTCGCAGCTTTCTGGGTTTAGCAGGTTATTATAGGCGTTTTGTGCAGGATTTTTCAAGAATAGCAGCACCATTGACCAAGCTAACACAGAAAAATGCAAAGTTTCAGTGGACAGATGAATGTGAGCAGAGTTTTCAGAAGCTCAAGACATGTTTGACCACTGCACCAATTCTAGCCTTACCATCCGGTTCGGGAGGATTCACGGTATTTTGTGATGCTTCGAGAGTGGGATTAGGGTGTGTTCTCATGCAAAATGGTCGTGTGATAGCTTATGCTTCGCGACAGTTGAAGAAGAATGAACAGAACTATCCCACTCATGATCTGGAGATGGCTGCAGTGGTATTTGCACTGAAAATTTGGAGGCACTACTTGTATGGAGAAACGTGTGAAATTTATACTGATCACAAGAGCCTAAAGTATATTTTTCAACAGAGAGATCTGAACATTCGGCAGCGTCGCTGGATGGAACTTCTCAAGGACTATGATTGCACTATTCTATATCATCCAGGGAAGGCCAATGTTGTGGCTGATGCATTGAGCAGAAAGTCCATGGGTAGTCTGGCACATATAGCTCCTGTAAAGAGACAGTTGGCCAGGGATATTCACAGGCTCGAAGGTACAGGTATCAGGTTCAGCGTGACTAATTCTAGTGTGTTATTGGCTTATGTTCCAGCCAAGTCTTCATTGGTAGAACGTGTTAAAGCCACTCAGTACGAGGATGAACGATTGTACAAATATCAGGATGAAGTCCTAGCTGGTAAGAGCAAGAATATGATTGTTGATGATAATGGGGTTCTCCGACTAGGTAACCGGTTATGTGTACCAGAAATTGATGGGCTAAGACGAGTTATTCTCGAGGAAGCTCACCATTCTAGATACACTATACATCCTGGATCCACTAAGATGTACCGTGACCTGAAGCAATTATATTGGTGGGAAGGTATGAAGAAAGATATTGCTAACTTTGTTGCTAGTTGTTTGACTTGTCAACAGGTTAAAGCTGAGCACCAGCGACCCGCAGGACTACTACAGCAGCTTGAGATTCCAGAGTGGAAGTGGGAAAGAGTTACCATAGATTTTGTGACTGGGCTACCTCGTACACTTAAAGGTTATGATTCAGTATGGGTGATTGTTGATCGGCTTACAAAGTCAGCACACTTTTTGCCGGTTAAAACTACTTACAGTGGTGCGAGATATACACAGTTATACATGAATGAAATTGTCCGACTCCATGGAGTTCCACTGTCCATTATCTCTGATAGAGGATCACAATTCACTTCTCACTTTTGGAGGTCCTTTCAAAGAGAATTGGGTACTAGAGTAGACCTGAGCACTGCATTCCATCCTCAGACCGACGGTCAGTCTGAACGTACTATACATATATTGGAGGACATGTTGAGAGCTTGCATTATTGATTTTGGTGGTAGTTGGGATACTTATTTGCCTTTAACGGAGTTTGCTTATAACAACAGCTATCAGGCAAGCATTCAAATGGCTCCTTACGAGGCTTTATATGATAGTTGTCGTTCTCCAATTGGATGGTTCGAAGCCGGTGAAGTTAAGGTTTTGGGACCAGACCTGATACAGGAAGCTATTGATAAGGTCCAGTTGATTAGGCAGAGATTGCTCACAGCTCAAAGCAGACAAAAGTCTTATGCAGATAAGAGGAAAAGGGACTTAGAGTTTGCAGTTGGGGATCGTGTGTTCTTACGAGTTTCCCCGATGAAAGGCGTGACACGATTCGGGAAAAGAGGGAAGTTGAGCCCGAGATTCATAGGACCCTATGAGATACTTGAACGAGTTGGAGCTGTTGCTTACAATTTGGCTCTTCCTCCAGAGTTATCTTTTATACATCCTGTGTTTCACGTATCTATGTTGCGGAAATATGTACCAGACGCTTCTCATGTGCTTGAGGCACCGACTATACAGCTTAATAAGAAATTATCTTATGAAGAGAAACCAATAGCCATAGTCGAGAGTCAGATAAGGAAGTTACGGAGAAAAGATATTGTGTTCCTGAAAGTTTTGTGGAAAAATCATACTGCAAGGGAAGCTACTTGGGAAATGGAATATGAGATGCGAGCAAAGTATCCTCACTTATTTCATCCTACAGGTATGCTCTTAGTTTAAATTCGGAGACCGAATTTTCTTAAGGGGGAGAGAATGTAATATCCTATTTAAAAATAAAGGGTAAACTGGCCATTGCATAAATTATTAATAAAAAAAAAAGAATAAGCCAAAGCCCACAAGGGACTCTGGCAGACCCTACACAAATATAACAATGGAGTAAGGAGAAGAAAACCACGCATAGCAGCAGTCAAAAGGGACAAAAATATACATTGAAAAAGGGATTTGCAATTTGAGAAGATCATAAGGAAAATTAGGGAAGGAAGAGAAGCCTCACACAGTAAGCTTCAAGTGAGAAAAAGGAAGTAGAAGAAGAATTCCACCTAACATAGTAAGTCAATTCTCTTCTCTGTTTGGTGAATTGATTTCCTATCAGTTCCATTAGGTATTGAGAACTAAATTCTACTGTAATAGGGGTAGTGGACATTGATACTATTTGGCTTAAACTTGATCAAAGTGGTACAAAATACCACATAAAGAGCTGTAGGAAATATTTGTTAATGGAAGAATTACAGAGTCAGAGTATATATAAATTGACTAAAGAGTCAATTATGAAAACCGAGGGTTATGTACACTGAGTTAATTATGAACTAGTTTAAACGAGAAAATTAACACAAGATTGATATGATTTGATTATAGATTGATTGAAGAAGTGTTGGATTGCTCGGATACGGTTGAGCTACACGCGTTTGTACTGTGAGTAATGACCTTACCGCAATTTGTGTTTCCATAACCTGCATGGTTTCTACTTGATTTTGAAGTAAATGTGTTACTGAATGTTTAAACTGCATGTGGGACAAGTCCTTTTAATAATTATGTACCGAAATAATTATTTGAATTATTTTACCGTTACAAGATTTGATTTTTACCGCTACTTGACATGTTTTACCGCTATGTGAAATATTGAATTGTTACTCGAAATGCCCTGTACTTGGTATAGGGAATATATATATTTTTGGGATGAGCCTTGACAGACCCCGTAGCTAACGACGGGTACGTTAGACCTGGTGCACCTTGTATACTCCGGATTACCGTTACAGTCCTTGCTAGTGGGAAGGTAGAACTAGCTTACCGTTACTGATTTTCTCAGGGAGGAATTTATACTGATTACATGGTTTGTTCTTGGAAATCTCCCTAACCTATATACTTGATTTAATATAGTGATTACTGAATTTATTACTGGTTTGATATTGGTTACTGTTTACAAGAAGTACTTGAAAAGACTGATTTCTGTTGTTATTCTGAAAGTGACAACTAAATTATATGTATATTTCTACATAAGATATACTGGCATGTTTTTGACTTGTCCTCACTTAAAAAGGTTGTGGATAAGCGTTGTTACTCACTGAGTTGCGACTCACTCCTCGCTATATTTTTCCTTCCAGATACAGCAGGTGCCGTAGCCGAGGATCTTCATTCTTAGAGTCGCGAGTTGACAAACCTGGTGAGCCCCGCATTAGTTCGCGTGGGCAAGAGCTTTATTTATTCATTATTGTCTTTCTTGAAAACTCTTAAAGTCGCTCCATTTAGTCATTTGTCAGTCATTCTTTTAGTCAGTTGGATAACCAGTTGAATTATTTATTTATAAGCTAGTCATGAGAGTATTTGGTCTTTATGAACTTATCACAACCCTGTTAGACGTTCTCGTAGTACTTAGAGATAAATGTAGTATTTTATTTGTTAATGCGTAAGAATATTGGTTGTTTTTGCTGGGTTTACTGTTTGTTTAAAAGCAGGTAAATTTTGGATAGGCCTAAAACAGGGGAAACTCTGCCCGATTTTCTGTAGAATTTTGATAAGGCTTGTTTAGGGACTTAGTTCCTAAGTGCCGGTCACGGCCCCAAAACTGGATCGTGACACTTTTCAATCATAGCCGCAACTTGAAATGCTTCATTGATGACCAAACCTTCAGCAAGAAAATCGTAAATAATGACTTGAAGCTCTTGGACTTGGGACACAACTGACTTGTTGTCCACCATCTTGTAGTCCAGAAATTTGGGGGCCACAAATTTCTTCAATCCAGTATCTTCAGTCTTATATTTCTTTTCAAGTGCATTCCACAGTTCCTTTGACGTCTCAACGTTACTATAAACGTTGTACAAGTCATCTTCCAGTCCGCTAAGAATGTAATTCTTACACAGGAAGTCAGAATGCTTCCAAGCCTCAATCACTACAAAGCGCTCATTTTCAGGTGTTCCCTCGGGTAGGATAGGAATGTCTCCCTTAATGAACTTCTGCAAGCTTAGAGTGGTCAGATAAAAGAACATCTTTTGCTGCCATCTCTTGAAATCAATGCCAGAAAATTTTTCCGGCTTTTCTGCCGGTGGCATAGCCGTTACAGTCGCAGGACGGCTTGGATCAGCAGCACTAGGAACATTAGTATTCTCATTATTTGCTATTTCTGCCAAAAATGACACAACCAGAATTACCAACCGGTGAAGTTTTTAATCTTCTAACTGTAATATAAAAATAAATAGATTTGTTAAATGGTGAAGTTTTTAATCTTCAAACCGACACAATCAGATTTGTTAAACGGTGAAGTTTTTAATCGTCAAACCGACACAATCAGATTTGTTAAATGGTGAAGTTTTTAATCTTCAAACCGACATAATCTGATTTGTTAAACGGTGAAGTTTTTAGTCTTCAAACCGACACAATCAAATTTGTTAAACGGTGAAGTTTTTAATCTTCTAACCGAACAATAAATTTAATGGAGAGTAGAAAACCACAAAGATTTTAATCTCTAAGCGGGAGTAGAAAACCACGAAGGTTTTAGTCTCCAAAACGGGAGTAGAAAACCACAAAGGTTTTAATCTTCAAAAGTGAGTAGAAAACCACAAAGGTTTTAATCTCCAAACACAGATTATTATACAAAAAATCAGAAGTATTAAATTCCTTAAGATTGTTAGCAAAATAATATTTGAACAATAATCTGAAACAAAAAATGGAAAATAATAAGGATAGAGACGATGATTGAAATCTGAGCCTGCTGACTTCACAACATCTCCTTAAGGAACTTAATCCCCCCAAATACCTGAGGTTACGGATTATTTCCTCCCAGGATAGAACGGATTTACCGTTACCCGGTGTAGCGGTACCTCAAACGCCGGTGTGCTAGCGAACTAATCAACAACTGTTTATCACACTTATGCAAATTTTTCTTTTGAAAATAAATGCAGAAAGAAAGGAAGAGTATGCAGAAATTTTCATGAGGAAAATCTGCAAGGAATGACAGGTATTTATAACCATAGGATTTGGAGTGAAAAGGCATGAAGGTGTCTTTTCATTTTTGGGTTAAGTGGCTGTTCATGAAAAACAGCCTTCTAGGTGGTTGTTCAATGAGAAACATCACTTCATGAAAACGTTGCAACGCCGCACGTCATCAGCCTTTTAGGAACATTTGCATCAATAATCTTAATTTTTATTCCATTACGAAAACGGTCTAAATAAAATATTAATACAAATGTTAATATTTAATAAATAAATAGCATTCTATGGGTACATAGGATCAAACGTAAAGCAGCGATCTCTTGGCAGAGTTTTAGGCAATTAATATAAAATATTAATATTTAATAAATATTCCTTTCATTTCTCATTCACACCACTTTAGCTTCCTCTTCCAAACCCAACAAGTACTTGAGTGAAATAATTTGTACCTTTGAAAAGGTAGGTGACCAATCATTCTTTTCAACTTAACATATCTACCCGAATTTTGCTTTTGTTCTCTTTTGAATCTTTTGTAGTAGATTTGGAGTTGTTATTTCAGTCACTACAAAATTTATATTCTATTTTTGATGCCATTAAAAGTCAAAATAATTTGTATATTCAGTGGTTCAGTTTTATAGTACAATATCCAGATTTGCAGACATGACATGGAAACAAAAATAGAAAGGTTGAGGCACATAAGTTTAATGCTATAGCAATTGGATTCCACAGGCTGGAATTATGTCTATATAACTCGCCACATAATTTACCCTTTCTACTTTTACTCAAATGGGTTGTCTTCAATCTTTGCTTCCACTTCACAGTGTTAGTGTCTTCAGCTCGACTCACATCTTGCCTTGGTATTGATTCCAAAGGCTCCAGATCTTTGTCAGGGTATGATCTGCAGTGCCAACCCCAGAGTTTGATATTTTCCTTATAACTGTTTCTGTAAGCATAAAACCAACCACTTATTTATCAATTTCGTGTAGCTTATTGTTTTTCCATGTAGCTCACATTAGCTTGATCTTTTACCAAGATACTTCATTTGGTGGCTCAATTGTATCATAGTTTGTGAACCTCCAAAAGAACCAAGGAAATTTTTTGTAATTTAAGAATCAAGAAAAAATCATGGTACAAGCTTATGCTAGAATCCTTCAAACTTCAGCTTTTACCCAATTGCTTTGGCTAAAATATAGTCACTTCCAAATTCAGATTAAGCCAACTATTACATATGTCCAGCAAAAGAAATGCCAATTGTGTGTTGTGCAACATGTCCTCAACCTAGAACGGTCATCATGGTCTAAAATGTTGTGCATTGTTATCCAATTTTCTCACCCTTTCGATATCTAGCAACAACTACATACTTTCACATTCTGTTCTCCTCTTCATTAGATATCTACAACCACTTTTCTTATAGACTTGTATCATGTGCCCTTAATATCTTCATTTATAGATATGCGTTGACTTTTTGGAATTAACTTCTCATTTATACAATTTTCAGTTATTGTGTCCAATCTAACACTTGTAAACGATATATCTTTTGAAGCTTATTGAATCCCAGAGGATTGTAGCAGCTAGGCTTCTCACCACTTAGAATCTCCTACTTCAAAATTATAGAGCTTTGTCTTACACTCACAAATATAGCTAGATACAAAAAGACTAAAAAGGAACCGATTTTGAAAGTTAAAAATTTCACAATGTTTTTCATTCCATTCCATTACATAAAAACTACTACAAAGTTATAACAATACATAAAAGAAGGCATTCCAACCACTAATAGAAATTTTGCACCCGTTACATACACTTAACAATTTATTTAAAGAGCCATGCTCCACCAAAACACCCCAACAACATAAAAATGAGAAATCCATTGGCGAACCACTTTTAATTCTAATGTTGCAATTTTTTTTTCATCAACACTAGCAGACCTCTCCAACTCAAACAATCGTGTTTGCAATGCAATTTTTTTTTTTTTTTGGTATCATCATTTTTCTTCTTCAAGCTATTAATAACAACTAAAGCTCTAGAAGGGATTTCTTCATCATGCCGCTACATACCCACACGATTCATTCTGCAAAAAAAAAGAAAAAAAAATTAAATCACTAGAATTATCCTCAATTTCAATCAAAGAAAATTCAGTAAAACTTCATTTACATCAGGCTTCGGACACTTAAAAAATCGTCTCCTAACATTATAAGTTGTCCATGCCGTAAAATAGTTGGCAATAACTCCACAATAGCGCATCCTCCTTGATGTTCCACATGAGTAACTTGAACCACTAGACATTTTAACTAAAGCTCGGAAACAATGTAATATGAACTAAACCCTAAATTAGAAGCAACTCATCCAAAAAAAATTTATATGCTGAAATTTTAGTAAAACACGCTGTTGAAATTGGGATTAAGGTTTTTTGTAATATGGGAAGAGGAAGAGTAAAAGTAAAAAAAGGTAAAGTAAATAAAATAATAGAAAAGGGTTGGGGGGTTGGGGTGGTCTAAAATAGGGAAATTTTGATCACTAGCCATTTTTGGACGCGCTCATTGGGGACTATCCACCGTTTTCAAATTCATTGAAGAATAGCCAAAAATTCGCGCGCACACTTAAGCTCCATTAGCGTTGGAAAAACATCCCAGACTAGTCCCATAACAAAATACTGGGGCTTTGAAAGCCCAAGTATTTTGTTATGGGACTTTATATATAAAGCTTCAGTCCCATAACAAAATGATGGGGCTGTGAACAAGTTTTGTTCAAAGCCCCAGCATTTTGTTATGGGTTATGGGACTTTATGTATAAAGCTTCAGTCCCATAACAAAATGCTGGGCTGTGAACAAGTTTTGTTCACAGCCCCAGCATTTTGTTATGGGACTGAAGCTTTATACAAAGTCCCATAACAAAATGCTGGGGCCTTGAACAAAACTTGTTCAAAGCCCCAGTATTTTATATTGGGGTTAGTTTACTGAAGCTTCCCAGTATAAATACTGGGGCTTTGAACAAGTTTTGTTCAAGGCCCCAGTATTTATACTGGGATTTGTCCGGAGGTGGCTATTTCTCAGCGAATTTATTTTTGACGGCTACAAATCAATTAACGCGCGCCAAACAGGCCCCTGCACAAAATTTTTACTCTAAAATAAGAGTGGTGGGGGGGGGGGGGGGGGGAGGGTTTAATGAAAACATGTATTATTTTTAGATTTTTATTAGATTTATACAAATAAGAAAATTGTTTAAATAAGTTTCGTTCGCCAAAATGGCATTTTTGAGCCTTTTCTTGTTAGTAATGGAATTTTTGAACTTAAACAATAACGGCAGTGAAATGTTAATACCGTATTTTAAACGTGTGGCATTTTTAGACCTTTTCTTATAGTTCAGTGACAATTTTGGCTCTTTTCCATACTTTAAATGATACTACTATGAAAGTAGATTTTCTATGTATTGTAATGACTTTGCTAACATAGTCAATTAAATTTATAATATGGGTCTGAAGGTGAGGTCAAGCTCAGGCAAAAATTTGAAGCTGGTCTCAACAACATCTCAACTTCATAATTCAAGGTTTAGAGTTAGACTTACCCAAAATACAATTTCTGCCCCGATGCGCGTAAGTTGATGAAGTTGCTAAAAGAGTTTTAAAAGATAGTCATTTCCTAAACAGCAGATCAAAAGCGGCTAATTTGTGCACTTACATCCTCTTTAGTTGTAAAAATTTAGTGTAGGGGCCTGTTTGGCGCGCATTAATTGATTTGTAGCCGTCAAAAACAAATTCGCTGAGAAATAGCCATTTCCGGACAAATCCCAGTATAAATACTGGGGCTTTGAACAAAACTTGTTCAAGGCCCCAGTATTTGTACTGGGGAAGCTTCAGTAAACTAACCCCAGTATAAATACTGGGGCTTTGAACAAGTTTTGTTCAAGGCCCCAGCATTTTGTTATGGGACTATGTATAAAGCTTCAGTCCCATAACAAAATGCTGGGGCTGTGAACAAAACTTGTTCAAAGCCCCAGCATTATTATGGGACTGAAGCTTTATATATAAAGTCTCATAACCCATAACAAAATGCTGGGGCTGTGAACAAAACTTGTTCAAAGCCCCATCATTTTGTTATGGGACTCAGCTTTATATATAAAATCCCATAACAAAATACTTGGGCTTTGAACAAGTTTTGTTCAAAGCCTCAGTTTTTTGTTATGGGGCTAGTCTGGGGTGTTTTTCCAACGCTAATGGAGCTTAAGTGTGCGCGCGAATTTTTGGCTATTCTTCAATGAATTTTGAAACGGTGGATAGTCCCCATTAAGCGCGTCCAAAAATGGCTAGTGATCAAAATTTCCCTCTTTAGTTTTGTAAAAATTTGATCCCGTAGTCTATTTGCTCCATAATAAATGAAAACTAGCCAGTATTCAAAAACTTTTAGAAAATTAAGTAGATTCAAGAAACACGAAAATTCCAGTATTCTTTATTTGAAATTTTGAATATTAAAGTTGCAGTAAAAGTGGTTGAGACTTCAAATGTAAAGCACCAGTAAAATTCTATATTTTTAAATGATGCTAAAACTGGCTAGTCATCAAAATTAGCCTTTGGCTCTCCTTCCAAATCAAAAGAATTAGGCCAACCCCCAATTAGAGTTTTCTCTCCAGCCGGAATTCGAAACTGGAAACTATGGCGCGGAAGAAGCCGGAAAAAGGAGGCACTAATAAACCGGCGGCTAAGAACCCGAACCAGAAGAAGCTGACCAACGCCGAGCGCTCGGCTTACTTTGCACGTAGAGAAGCTGCCAAAGTATTGCGTACGATTCTGCAAGGTGACGCTCGGCGCCGAGCCGTAGGGTCCATAAAGACGCTGGTCTATAGTCCTTCCGTTAGGAATAAAAAAGCTACTTATGCTTTAGTTTGTCAAACTCTTAAATGTAAGTTGTCCTTTTTTTTTTTTTTTTTTTTAAAAAAATTTCACTCGCAGTTTCATTTTATATGACAGTAGTTTGACTCGATATATTGTTTAAGTTAAAAAAGAAAGACACAAGTCCTAACAATTGCTCGATTATAAAACTTTTCAAACATGTAGTAATATTTTACGCCGCTTGAATAGTGGCTAAACTGCTTAAACCAAAATAGGCATTTGTTGTATATGCTATGTATATTTCATGTATAATAGGGGTTGTTTGGTTGGCGGGATAAAAAACTCGGGATATCCCATAATTTCGGGATTATAATTATCCCGAGAGTACATTCCCAACCCCCTATATGGGATGGGATAGTACCATATGGGATGGGATAGTACCATATTTTTGGTACAAAACTTATCCCGGATTAGCTAATCCCACTAACCAAACATGGGATAAATATACTCCCAAATTTAATACCGGGATTGTCCAATCCCACTAACCAAACGACCCCTAAGTGTATAATTTATGTATCCTGACTAAGCGACTATTTTTGTAAAGTTCGCATTAAAATAACCTATTCTTTTTTGAACTGACTAATAAGATGGAGGTGAATACTTGTTAGAGTGTATACATGTGAGTTTAACTTTTTTTTTTTTTTAAGGGGGGGGGGGGGGGGGGTGCTGGTTATATTATTTGACTAGATGCGGAGTTTAAGGAAAAAGAAAATATTTTGACAGGTAAATGATGGATGAAGTAAAAATTTGTTCTTATTTGAGAAGTGGTTTTGGTAATTTGGTAATTGGGGTAAGTGGAAGTTTGTGTTGAGAAAAAGTTATCTGATTATGGTTTAGGCTGTAAAATGTGATTGTTGTTTCTTGGAAAAAGATGCATCCTTCATGTTTTGAGGAACATAGGGATGATACTAAGAAATATGGTCCTAAGAATCTCGATAGTAGTTTCATGAACAATCCTATGTCAAAAATGAGAGCTAAAAGAAGAGTGATATTGTTAATAATTTGGCAGGGTTTTACCAATTTTCTAGATGATAAGTGCAGCTGAATACATGTTCAGCTGACTTAAATTGCTTGTCTGCTAGCTGCGTCAACTGCATTTTGGGAAATCATGCCAGTTACAATTCAAAAGAGAGCTAGGATGCTTTTTTCCATTTAGAAGCTTAGATTATTGGATAGAACGTTACGGGCTTTAACCTGAAAATTTTGTGAAAATACTTGTGTGTAACTTCTGAAGTATTGTAAGTGTTCTAGTGAAAATAGAGATATGGTTTGAGTTTCTACTTCAAAAGAGTGGACAAAGTTGCCTGCTCTGAAGTAGTGGACCATGTTTACATTTTGGAAATTGCATGCATTTACTCTGTAGCTCTTAAAATCGACTTTATTTTATGACAATTAGGGAATAATATGGTGATCATTGTAATCAGGTGCATCTGCTCATCCTTCTCTCTTTTAGTTTGTTGAGAAAGTGTAAGAAGCATGCTTCATAGCTTGTTTCTTGGAGGGTCTAATGTAATTAGTTTAACTTACGTCTTTCTGGTTTCCTAGAAAAACTTAGTATTAAAGGCGCGGAGTATTCCTTTTGACTTTCGAAACGTCAAGGGCTTTACCGTGAGATATTGGAAGCTAGTTGCTTTTGAAATACGTTGTGTCAACTTAGTGAGTGAAAGTTATGCTGTCTCCATACCTATGGAAAAGGTCATCTATTGGCCTCAAGATTGCTAATACTTTGGATCTTCCTGTTTACAGATCTTCCCATTATCAAGGATGTCTTTGACATTGCCAATGTGCTGAGTAGCAAGTGGAAGGTTAGAATATTTCAGCTTCCGACTTTACATTTATTGTTAGGTTTCGCGCTTTGACTTATCTGCTTGGTATGGCGGCTTAATTGAGGGATATCTAAAATTCTGGTTGGTTAATTGAATCTTCCTTTATATTTTCCGTTCTCTTTTCTTATAATATTCTGAATGATTTGTGTTTGAGGCATCTGTAGGTGTTTCTTCATTTTAATATTCTGTCACCTTTTTCATAATTAATTATGTTTTGCCTATAGCTGCTAAGAGTGCCAACATCTGTGAAATGTCAAGTGAGCTACAACATACGTCTATCAGATAACACACTTCTTATGAAGTTAGATTTTCCAAATTAAGAGCCTTTCTGAGAAGAGCTTTAGTTCCATAGATATTTCAAATAACTAAATTTTTTAGCTGTGTGGCATTTGTAGTCAATTATTAAATACACTTTTAGCAGTCAATTGTCTTTTTCAAGTTTATGTTAGCAACTTTGGAACTTTTTGTTCATGCAAAAACTGTAACTTGTTTCTCGCATGCTTCTTATTTTTATTTCTCAATCCCAAGAACAACAATTCTGACATGATATGGACTAATAAGACACAGTTTTGATGTTTGTGTTCCAAATAACTTAGGGTACCAGCTCAACTCAGAATTTCAAAAGCATAACTTAGTAATTTTTGAGTGCCTTTAACTGTAGGCTGTTTAGTGTTTCTACTGCAAACCACTTAGGGCAAGCCAGGTTCTCCTTTTAAATTTCACTAGCTTTCTGTACTATGTTTTTAAGGTAACAGGTAGCCCTGTTTGTATCAACTATTTGACATGTTACTGTAACTTTAGTGCGCAATAGCGTTCAGATTTGTTTGCACTATAGGAAGTATGAATTATTGCAAGATGATGTACTCCATATAATGCGTTAGCAGCAATTGGGAAATCTGAGATATTGCTAAGAAACTTTGCCATAAGGAAAAATGTTTACAAACACAGATACGTTATTGGTGATCTATATATCAGACAGGATATAATCAAGATACACCCTTCAGGAATCTACTGTAGATAGCATTTGTCAAGTCATTTAGTTGCCTCTTTGATTCAACTGTTCATTAAAATTCTGCTGCTAATGTTATTGCAGAGGCAAGAAGGATTAATGTATATAATTTTGTATGACATTCTTTTGGCCAGGTATTTATCAATATACATCCCTAGTGTATTTCATTGCTTTGGTCTCTTGTTCACAAAGATGGTTTAATTTTCCACAGGAGGCTTCATTATCTGGCGATGCAGAGAAGTTTCTTTTGCAGAGAAAGAATGTGTTGCAGGCAGCTCTTGCCAAGCTTTTGGTGCGAAAGAAAGTAAAACATGTCTCAGATTTGATGATTTCTTATAAAATCTCTGGTATATGTTCGACTCGTATCCTCTTAATGGTGGTAATTATCATATCTATCGATAAACATTAGAGCGCGCACAGTTCAAACTTGTTAACAGACTTTTAATATAACTGAATTAAGAAGATCATTTCTTTATCAAATTTTAGAAGGCAAAATTGTCCATATTCTATGTTGCATGTTGGATTATTATTTAGTGTATGTATTCGCTTGAGCATAATAAACAGTCTTGAAATTGTCACTTGAATCTTGTTTGGCATATTCTGTTACAGACCTTCCGAAACCTCGTTATGCTCGTGTAAATACTCTGAAGATGGATGTAAAGTCTGCCCTGCTTGAATTTAAGAAACAATATGAGGTATGATATAACCCTTAGATGCATCAGTTATTTTTCTGCATCTGTATATTTTAAAGTAACTTTATTTGACTCAGTAGAATATAGATTTGGAAGGTGTCTGGAGGTAATTCCTTGTGTCAAAACATCCTAAGCCGAGATCCGATTCACATGATCATCTTTGCAATACTTCATCTCATGAACTTTCTCTGACTAGTTTGTAAAATTTTTTATTCAATTCCCTATCATTTTTTTTTTTTTGTATCAGCAGTTGTCCTTTTCTCTTTTCAATTGGTGAATATAATTCCTTGGTGGCCATGGGCCTTTTGTTCAGAATATTGATAGAAAACAATTTTAACAGATCAAGGTAAAAAAAAAAAAAACTAAGAAATTTCTTTTCCAAAAACTTCAAGGAAGAAATACTTGTCCTAGAATTTGAAGAATGAATTCTCATTTGGTAATTGATGTATAAACTTTACTTGGGGGTGGGGGTGGGGACAGAGAGGCAGCCGAAAGCTACTAAGTGAATTACTGATGATCGGTATAGTTTAGAATATGTAGTAAGAAAGTTGGTCCTCTGTCAATCTAATGATAACGCTGTTGCTGTATTCTTATAATTTTGATTGCTGTTCATCTTCTGCACGTTAAATAGGTTTGTCAGGATGACGTGGTCCCTGACCTATTGATTTTCCCACCAAGGACAGATCTGCATGATCATCCTCTGGTGAAGAGTGGAAGTGTCTTTTTGCAGGTGCGAATTTCTCTTTCTTTTCATAGGTCTAGAATTTGAATGCGCAGTTTAGGGAATTTTTAGTATGTAATCCATTGCCCTTTTTGGGTTCTACCCTATCTTGAATTTGACATCCAATTAATCTCTGGTTCCACCAGGGTAAGGCGAGTTCCATGGTTGCTGTTGCTCTTGGGGCTAAACCTGGATGGGAGGTAATTAAATGGAAAAAGAGTTTGTTAGGCGTCCTCTTGCTTCCATTTTTCTCTTGGATGTTCATGATTGTTTATTTTCTTGTGAAGGTCATTGATGCATGTGCAGCACCAGGGAACAAAACTGTTCATCTTGCTGCTCTAATGAAGGGAAAAGGAAAGATAATAGCTTGTGAACTTAATAAAGAAAGGGTAAAACGTCTGGGAGACACTGTTAAACTGGCTGGAGCGAACAGTATCCTTTTAACAGCTTTCTGGTATCCCGTCCACCTTTCTAGATAAGATTGTTTCGGGAAAAATTCATACATCACTTAATTCCTACATGGACCCATACCTAATGTGTATTGGAAGTTCTTAAAACTGTGTGCTTCTGCTTCTTTTTGGTTTAAATTATTCATTCCTTCAAATAATTCCACAAATCTCGCAAATTCTTTCGACCAAACTGAGTGGAGTTATTGGTTCGGATACTGCTCGAGTTTTAATACCGTAAACACCTCTCTGCATTAGGTTTCTGAAGTTTACTTTTGAGGAAATCGAACTTTATTTATACATGAATGTCTGTAACAAGCATTTGAAACTGCATGCATCTTTGGTTGCTTTATTCCCAATTCCAAGCAATTCCTAAATCATTCAGTCATCTGTTATCGTCTAATTGGTTTTTGTTTGTTTTCCACTTTGTATCCGTTGTCATAACATGCCCTGAGAACTTAACTTATCCTAAGATGTGGAAGTCAAGCATGAGGACTTCTTAAACATGAGTCCCGAGGATCCAGCATACTCAAAGGTAAACACACAATACATCCTTTTGTGATTGGGGTGTAGTTCATTGCTAGACATAATAAACTTACTAAATGCCATCTGTTACTTTTTGTTTGCTGTTTAGTTAATCAATCTATTTAACTTGGAGCTAAGTAATGAGCTGAGCTGATTTTACAAATATGCTTTGGCAAACTAATCATTAGTGCAGAACAGGTTGTAAAGCATCTGATATATTTTAGAGTTGACGGATGCTAGTTTTTTAAGCAATATAAGTTTTCTGATCCAATGTTGGTGTATCGCCCATATGAGGAGTATTAGTGACAATGAGCGCTGTTGTATTCCAAGAGACAAGTTTACATGGAGCAGAGCTCAAGGATCCTAATTGAGTACCGGGAGAGTTGATATAAGCAGGTAGAAGAGTTACATTTGATGGTGATAAATACATAAATTTGGAAACACTAACCTCCTAATGGACAAAGCATTAATTCATGATACTGTAGGGAAATGGGGTTACGTGCATGTTGTTCCTGCAAACTGATATCTTTTGACACTTCTATGCATCTACTAAATTACACCACATTTCCAGTTACCTATCAAGATAACCTAATTTTACTCGAGAAGTTTTAGTTTCATTCACACAATCCATTTTTTATATGAATGATTCTTGACAGAATAAACAACAGACTGGAGAGGAGGACTAGGTCTCCTCATCTATGAGTTGAAAATACTTTGACCAACGAGACAAAGTCTTTTTTTCTTCATTGTTAATTTGTCGAAGAAGCACTTAGAAATAGGCATCCTTTTATATGGATTCAGTTTCTTACACCGGAGCACGGCAAAAAAAGACATAGCCTTCCTATTTCTGGACAGTGTGAAAAGGCATATCAATTGGTGCTGGTTCTACTCTGATCTGACCATGTGATCTGGGTTGATGCTGGGGTTACACTCTAATTAATTTTCCTGACCTGCGATTTTTTATAAATACACACAAAAAAGTACATACAGAATACCAGCAAGCATGAGTTTAACTTATTCACCCTCTATCTTTCTATTTGGAACTTTTGAATGGAGTTTTTAAACACAAATCTGACCCCAGGTTCAAGCAATACTTTTAGATCCATCATGTTCAGGATCTGGGACAGCTGTTGATAGATTAGATCACTTGCTCCCCTCATATACGGAAGGTGCTTTGCTCGTTCTGATTTCATTTTTAATTCCCTTTTGTCTAACAAACTCTTTGCTCATCTCTTTTTAACTATTTTTCTGGAAAAGCTTTGCAGACACCTCTGATGTTAATAGACTAGAAAAGCTTGCTGCTTTTCAGAAAAAGGCTTTGGAACATGCATTATCTTGTGAGAGTTAGAACTTTTCTAATTTTTTTTATGACTGCAAATTGGTATTTCATGTATGTTGTATTTGCGCATGAGGCTGATAAATGTATGTTCTCATCTTGATGTAGTTCCAGCTGCTGAGAGAATTGTTTACAGCACATGTTCTATTAACCAAGTTGAGAATGAAGATGTCATCCAATCTGTTTTGCCTCTTGCTGCTTCTTATGGTTTTGAACTGACGACAGTTTTACCCCAATGGCCTCGCCGAGGTCATCCAATTTTTGATGGATGTAAGTGGTATTCAGCTGAATGCTTTTTTATCTTCCAAAGATCGCCGTTGTCAAGTTTTAATTTAAACCGTATGTCCAGAATCTCCTTTAATGGTGCCTATTAAACCTAGTCCTCAGGATCAATCCCCTTCCAAAAGTTGGTGAAGCTCAGTGGGAAAAAAAGATCATTATTCTTCTTGCTGTAAGCAGATTCAGTATCATGGTAGGACCGTTAGTAAGCACTTTGCTCTGCTTTGTGCTTGCATATGCCAGTCTGAGCCTTGTTGATAGTTTAACATTTAGGTTTGAAAATATGATGTTCTACGCTCCTAGTCAGGGGCATTTTAAAGTGCTTCACATGGGTTAATAAGTCATATGGTGCAGCAGATTCTTGTTTTAGGTCGATAAGTTGTAATTTTCGCTGGTCTTAAATTCCAAAGTTAGGAGTACTGGAGCCCGTTATGGTTCTTCATTGCTACCTAGATATTATGCGATGCCCGAAATCAGTCGTTGTGGAATCAGGTAAAGTGTACGATTAATTGAACCTCTCTGTGTATCGCAGCTCAACATTTGCTGAGGACGGATCTCATAGAGGACAAGGAGGGTTTCTTTATTGCTTTATTTGTTAGAAAGGGAATGAACCCTCCAGTCAAGCACACCAGGGATAATGGAAACACATTACGAGCTCATCAAAGGAGGAGGAAGAGACGGTTAAATTCTTTGTTCCTCTTCAGAACTTTAGGTTTGTTTCTGTAATCCAAATTTAATAAATTCCTAGTGACAATCAGAAGAAGTTTTGCCCTCAAGAAAATGTAATTTTTGACCTATGTTCTGTGTCCGTTTCATGTTTAGAATCGCTGTTTATAGACAGACAGCTACGTGTTTCTCGTGAAACCGTCTTTCTTTGGTCCATTGTTCGTTGTTTTACAATTTGTCTAGAGGTTGCAGGTTATATTATAGGTGTTGAAGGAAGTTCCTATAATCGGTGGTCTTGGAAAACAATTTTTCCGTGGCAATTTTGTGTTCTTATGCAACATATTGTATTTCTTCAGGTGGTCTAGCTGGTGGTCTAGCTTGTCTTTTACAGATTGTACGTAATCATCAATATGAGGATAATACTCAATTTGAAAATCCAAGTTTTGTATTAATGTGTTCCTTCTAAGTTGCGTTGATCTATCCTAATTTCAATTGGAATTCGGTTATTTTGCCTCCTTACCTTACGCTTATAACCATAGCTTGCTGGCACACTTTGCAGTAGTATCTTTTCTTCACCTTTCGATTTAAGAAAAATGTGTGCAACCCACTGAAATTCGAATTTCTCCGAATATGTTTAGATGCTTGTATTCTTGATCAGTAGACTCTTACTATTTCTATTGACTTACAAATGCTTGTATTCTTAATCAGTAGACTCTTACTATTTCTATTGATTTACAAATGCTTGTATTCTTAATCAGTAGACTCTTACTATTTTGTATTGATTCATGCGTATTCTATTGAATATGAAATTTAAAATTCTGTAGTTCAAATCTGTTTTACCACCGACCTTAATTGAAGTGGAACACAAGAAAGTGAGACCCTGCTTTGTTAAATAAATGTAATTGCAGACTATGGAAAGCAATAGAGAAGAGAAAACATATGACTAGAACATTTCATTCGCACTAAATAAGAAACAATCGGATTCATAATACTTAGAACTTAGCAACAATACGACATCCAAGAAACAACAAAAGCTCAGTACTCTTAAATCTCCATCATATTTATTACTACTACTCCATATCATACCATCCAAAAACCAGAGCAACTACTCCAACACTTCAAGCAATTTTAACCTCAATAGTCTTAGGTTTCTTGGGTTGAGGAGGAGGCAACTTCGCAACAGTAACAGTCAAACACCATCTTGACAAACAGCAGAAATAGCATCAACATTCGCATTCTCAGGCAACGTAAACTTCCTCATAAATTTCCCAACTCTTCTTTCCATTCTAATATACTTGGCCCCTTCTTTCTCTTCATCCCTTTTCCTTTCACCACTAATCAACAACACATTATCATCTTCCACTTGCACTTTAATATCTCCAGATTTCAACCCTGGCATGTCCACAATAAACACGTATGAATTTGGAAACTCTTTGACGTCTGCAGGTGTTGCTGCCATTGCCTTTGCATCACGTACGTAATTTCTTGATGGTGCATTCACTGATTTTTCGGATTCGTCAGTTGCGGTGTCCATGATGTGTTGCAATGTGTGGAAGAGTGGTGTGTCGATGCCCATTAGCCTGAAATCCATATTTCTCTTCTTGCTTGAAATTTTGAGAAAGATTTTGGAACTTGGGATTTTTGTGTGTGTTGGATTTTGATTGATTGTGGGGAGTGTTGGGGGAAAGATGAGGTGATTATATATGGTGGGAATTTGGAAGGTTCTGGAGGGAAATAGAAGAAGAAGGTAGGAATATTCTAGGAGTTTCTGTTTTCGATATAGTTCATGGTTCTGTTTTTGATACAGTAATGTTCTACACTCGTCTAGAACTTTGACGACTGACATGGTCTTTCAGATAGTTAGCAGAGCAATGTATGGTCCCGTAATTGTTGGTAGATATATTTAGCAGAATTGTCCTTACACTTTACTACATTAGATTATTCTTTTTTTTTTTTTTTTTGGGTCTTTGAACATTCGATTATAATTAAAAGAGATTTATACACAAATATACAAATTTTCATCCTTAATTACATAAAAAATAGCAATATTTTTCTAATTACAATGCATGGCAATATTTTTCCTAGCAAAATGGCAATGTATAAATAGTTCATTCCAACTCTATTTACAGAAACTGAAACCCTTATTCCTTTCTCTCTGTTTTTTCTCTCTCTAGCTCCTTACAGTTTTCTAATCACTCTGCCTCCAATAACAAATCTGCAACTACTCAAAATCGTATCTTTTCTGTTTCTATTTGTTTCTACACATCGTACTCTGTTTTCGATCAAAAATTCTACAAAGCTGCTATCGTTTCTCCACTGTGTCGCGTCTGTTTCTGCTCTGTGTCGCGGCTGTTTCTTCCTCTGTTTCGCGTCCGTATATCCTGTGTTTCGCCTCTGTTTCTGGTTGCTGTTACCCGTCCTGTACAGTTTAAACAGATCAAAATCGAAACTTTACAATAGATATGGCACAGATACAAATTCTACTAAAACATAGTGGAAGATGGGACAAATTCGACAATTATATTGATTTTGTTGTTGATGCAATCGCGATAAATTCAGATTCAAACTTTTAAATGCTTCGTGATACAGTTGCGAAGCAACTGAACATTGATCTGACTAGAAAAATTATTAAAATAAAGTATAAGGTAATGGAAAAAAGTCCGGGTTTAGAAATACACAATGACATGGGTGTTTTAGTGTATACAGGATTGAAAATAAAGAAAAAAGGAATAGAAATCTATCCACTTTGTATCACACTGGAGGATATTGTTGAGGATCAAGGGTTCTGGAGTGATAGACAAAGCATAAGGAGTCGTGATACAGTGGGAGACTGTGTTGATACTGACAGAAACAGTTGCACTATAGACACGAACATTGATGATACGCTTATCAGTAGTGCTGAAACGATACAACTACTGATTAAAGGAACTTGTGATGAGCACGAGGTAGAAGAAGTTGCAGTAATTACCAATAGCGTGCAAAACGAGATATTAGAGGGCCAAGTCTACCTTAACAAAAAGACTGTAGTAATGGCCATGAAACGATTTGCAATAAGAGAAAAGGTTCAGTTTAAGGTTGAGAGATCAAGCGCAACAAGGTATTAAATCTCAGTATTTGTGTTTTGTATCAATTTATTTCACACTGTATCATTGTATCTGTTTCTGTGTAACTGTATCATAAGTATTCTAAGAAATGTTCTTAATATCAGTGTATCTGCTATGTGTCTTTTGTGTATATGAATTTTTATAGTTTATATTTTGTACCACACTGTGTGAGTTTGTTTCACGAACAAACAGTTTGTATCTCAAATGTGTCATTTGTATCACTATTGTATCTGAATGTGTATTTTGTTTCAAGCAATAACAATTTATATGTCAGATACAATGTGTGAATTATGTATCGCATTGTATTTGATCTATAACTCTACCATCTCTGATTATATCATACATGGGTGTTAGAAACTAAGTAAATCGTATTTGTATCATACTGTACAATTTTGTATCTGTTACTTAATTTCTGTAGCTTTCTGTATCATGTAACATTTTTCTGTATCATACTGTATCTACAGCTACTGCTTGATATGCAAAGGTGAAAATTGCAAATGGAAATTTAGGGCCTCAAGCTTGAATTCATCAAGTTTGTTCAAAGTTAGAGAATTCACCAATGAACACACATGTACATACAAAGAAAGAGTGTATGGGCAAGCGCAGCTTACATCACGAATGATTGGTATGATTGTCAAGGACAGGGTTGATGACCCAAAGTCGACCTACAAGCCTAAAGAGATAATGGACGAAATGCAGAGGTGTTACGGTATACACATAGATTATATGAAGGCTTGGAGAGCAAAAGAAATGGCCATTGCAATGATACGAGGAGACCCAACTGAATCTTACAAGAAGCTGCCAAGTTACCTTTATATGTTAGAGCAAAGAAACCCATGGTCAGTTGTTGCTTTGCATGCAAGTGAGGACCATTTGTTCAAGTACGCTTTTGTTGCTTTGAATGCTTCAATAAAGGGATTTCAACATTGCAAACCAATCGTAGTCGTTGATGGTAGCTTCCTAAAAGCAGCGCACAAAGGAACATTCCTAGCGGCAAGTACATTAGATGTAGCAGGTAAATCGATTTCTAACAGTACCTGTTGTATCATACTATTTCAACTGTTTGTATCATAATGTTTCAGCATCTCTCATTTGTTTCATACTGTTTCAGCTTTGTATCAGACTGTTTGAACTTTGGTATCAAGATTTTTAAGACCATATATTATCTGTTTCATCATCTTTTATCTGTATCACACTGTTTCACTTTTGTATCAAACTATTTCCAGCTTTTGTATCAGACTTTTTTAGACACATGGTTTATTTGTATCAGACTGCTTCAATTTTTGTATCACCTTTGTATCAGACCGTTTGAACTCTGGTACAGACTTTTTAAAGCCATGTATTTCTCTCTGTTTCATCATGTTTTATCTGTATAAGACTGTTTCACTTTGTATCAAAATATTTACAGCTTTTTGCTATCAGTTTCTTTGAGGACTATACTTTAGTCTTTAAGCTTTCTTTTTGAATCAGACTGTTTCAATTTTTACTTGTGTGACACTGTTTCAAATATTTATCTTACTGTTTCTTTCCATAGGGAGCATACTGCCGCTTGCGTATGCAATTGTTGATTCAGAGAACGATGCCTCATGGCAATGGTTCTTTGAAAAGTTCAAATATGCTTACGGTGAGAGAGAAAACATGTGCGTTGTGTCAGACCGTAACGAGAGCATAATTAAGGCTACTACAATTGTATATCCTCAGGTCCCACACTATGCATGCATATGGCACTTGTGGAACAACCTCAAGACTAAGTTCAAGAAATGTGAAGAGAAGCTCCATGAGACATTCTTCAGTATGGCAAAGGCATACACCATACAGGAATTTGACACATACATGAACAGTGTGGAAAAAATGGATAAACGTATCAAAGCATACTTACTAAACGCTGGATACCAGAAATGGTCAAAGGCGCATTCAACAGTAAATAGGGGGTTTACAATGACATCAAACATTGCAGAATCCTTGAATGCGGTCAACAGGGATGCGCGTGATATGCCTGTAGTCGCATTTATGGAGTACATGCGCTCACTGATTGGGACTTGGACTGATGATAACAGGAAGAAAGCACATGAGATATTCACACCTCTTGGATTCACGTACAACAAAATACTGGATGGATACAGAAGCAGAGCTATGCAGCTTAAGGTAGTATAGAAACTGTTTCATTTCCACTGTATCTAAGTTCTTTCATCCTGTATCTTCCTTGTATTTTCTGTTTCAAAAATGTATCATCCTGTGTGTTGTAGATACATTCAACAGGAAATGAAGCAGCTATCTATGATGGTAAAAAAAAAAATTCATTGTTAATCTGAATAAACGGACATGCTGTTGTGGAAAATTTCAAATGGAAGAACTGCCATGTGTGCATGCTTTGGCTATTCTAAAGTACAAAGGCCTGGAAGAAGAAGATTACAGCTGTAAATACTACTCAACAAAGTCCCTGGTAAAGACATACGAGTTCCATGTTAATCCGATACCAGATGAAAGCAGATGGGAGATTCCAGCATTTGTTTCAGAAATTGAACTACTCCCGCCAGTTGCTAGACGGCCACCAGGAAGGCCAAAAAAAACTAGATACAAACCACAATGGGAAGTACATGCAAAAAGGACGAAGATTACGTGTGCAAATTGTGGTCGCGAAGGACACAATAGAAAAACTTGCACACATCCTCCGAAGCCCAAATAGAACTTTTTTTAGTTCTTTCTTTGTCATTGAATCTGAAGTGTTAGAAGTGATACAGTTTGAGAATTGTTGCCTAATTGTTTCAAGATATTCCCCAACTGTTAATACATTTAGCTGTCTGTAGCAGACTGTTTCATGACTGTATGAAACTGTTTCACCTTTATGTTTTACTTTTTTTTTCCAAATTGGATCTGAATGGTTAGAAGTGATTCAGTTTCACAAGTAGTTCCTTCGTGTTTCAAGATATTTTCACTTGTTTCTGTGTCAATTTAGCTATCTGATACAGTTAATAATTGTATCAAACTGTTTCATAGTTGTGTTTAACTGTTTCTTTGTCATTGAATCTGACTAGTTAGAAGTGATACAGTTTCACAAGTGGTTGCTGAGGTAGTCAAGATAATTTCAACTGTTTCTGTGTCAATTTAGCTATCTGATACAGTTAATAATTGTATCAAACTGTTTCATAGTTGTGTTTAACTGTTTCTTTATCATTGAAATTGACTAGTTAGAAGTGATACAGTTTCACAAGTGGTTGCTGAGGTAGTCAAGATAATTTCAACTGTTTCTGTGTCAATTTAGCTATCTGATACAGTTAATAATTGTATGAAACTGTTTCACACTTCAAAAAGGAACAAAAATAAAACACAATTGCTGTAAATATAAACCTTCTGAAACTGTCATTACATAAATAGTGAGTACAACAAACAACATCCAGAACAAACAACATACTAAAGTAGAAACGGTTACTCCTTGAAACATAAACATAGAAACATCACAAAAGAAACAGAACTAATGGTTGGGATTGGCAACTCGTAAACGACGCTTTATGGCGCCTTTTCTCTTAGCAAGACGCCATGGATTTTCACATGCGCTCACTGCATCTAAATCAATCTTCCTTTTGCCATAATCCCAAAGCAGCGTTGCAAGACGGCCACGGTAAAGACCTATATCAAAGTCAGGCACACTTGTGATATCAGTCGGAGAAATAAAGTACTCCGCATACGCCATGATAAACATTCCACAATCCCTGAAACAGTGACAAAAAAATGACAATACATACAGTTAGTAATTCTGTCACAGATGTGATTCACATACAGGGAAAAGAAAGGGAAAAGAAACATACAGGGAACCATCACTCTGTTGCGGAAGGTCTGGAACAAAGAAAAACCCAAAAGAATCATCTAGATCTACATCAACATATGCTTCACTCGTAAGAATATCAATGTCGGGCCTTGACTGGTAAAATTCGGTCAGTACAAGATACCGTGGCAACAACTCAGCAATCTTTTCAACAACTTCAACAACAGCTGCATTATGACGAGCACTCCCACCACTCATTGAATCGTATATCCCAATGGACCTATCCTTGAATGATACTACACCCAACACCCAATGACAGAGAGACTTTATATTAATCGGGAGCAGAACATAGTCAACCTCTACCCAAGGCACATTTCCAAGGATCTTGCAGCCTCTAATGTAGCTAGCAACAGAATCAACATCAGACAGCACTGAAACATCCTTGCCACTATTCACATACTTGTCATAGACAATCTCGATCATCGTTTTAAACCAACAGTCAGTAGCAGTGAAGGATAATTCAGTCTTCGGTCGATACTTTCCTTGCTTACGCAAGTAGTAGAAAACAACATTAACATGCTGTAACATTAAAAAAAACGTTAATGATATAAATAGATGATACATTACAGAAACAATGAAGAAACAGAAACAGTACAGGGGCATATGCACACACACAAATATAAAAGAAACAGAAACACACCCTCACACAGTAGAAGAAACAGAAAAGATACAGTAAAGATACAAAACACACACAGACTAAAAAGAAAAATAAAATAAACTTACTGAATCCTGCAATGCATGACCACCATGCAACAGAATATAGAACCACATCCGTGTTGACACAGTTTCGACTCCGAATTGAAACTCATATGGAAGTATATTGTCAGTTTTGGAATAGGCACAAATCCTAAAAACAAAAACCAAAACAAACATGAATTAAAACAATATCAACATGATAAATGATACAATAAACAAGCATTGAAGGGGAACAAACCTTCCTTTTTTCCGCTTAGCAAGATCATCAACAAATGATACAAACCTATTTAATAATTCTTCATCAACATCCTCTATGACGGGAACACAAAATGGATACCTTTGCTACATCAAAGGTTTGGGGGAAACATAATTGGCACTAGCACCAGAAGCAAACTCACGCAGAAAAGGTGAAACATCATATTTACCAGGACGCTTAACCCTTACCAACGCCTGTGAAGGTGTACTAGTATCCGCACGTGGGCTCGCCTCCTTGTTCTCATGGTCACCAACCAACATAATATCAGAATCCTCAGCATGATCATCAACAACAGCATCGTGCTCAATGGGCTCTTCAGCGGCATGCTGAAAAGGATCTTCATCAACACTGGAACTAGGATCTGCAGCAACAGTATCAGCAGGCATTTCAGCAACCCTGGCACCATGCTCTGCAGTAACAGTATCAGAAGCATCTTCAGCAACAGGGGCAGCAGCATCTGCTTCAACAGTATCAGTGGCCGCTTCAGAAACAGTGGCACCAGGTTCTCCAGCAACATGGTTAATTTCAAATTGTTTCTTCACATTCTTAATGGTGTCGCCAATGTTACGGTCCATCTCCGCAAACTGCTCGTCCGTCCAATTATCAAAGAAATCATCCGACGTAAAAGAAGGTCCAGGAATATCTTTCTTAGAAAATGAAGCACCATCAACAGAATAACCTTGAATAAACTAATACAAAAAAAATAATGTCAGAAACAATGTACAAAGATATGATACAGTTTAGAAACAAGGGAGATACAAAAGGTTTAAAAAACAGAGAAAAAAAAAGGAAAACGCGCACCTCATCAGGTTTAGGAGTCTTTAGAAACTCTTGGCTGAAATTCAAACCAAGGTCGAAGTTTGGGAATTGCAATGAAGGGGTCAAAGGAACCTTGGTTGAAACTGTTGCGGCCGTTAGAACACGTTTTCTAATAACAACTCTTTCAACATGACTGACACCACCATCAGCAGATGACACAGTAACATCTTTTCCACTGCCGCTTGCTACATTAGTCGCTCCACCAGTAGCACATGGCTAAAAAAATAAAACGAAAAATAATTCATAAAATTAAGAAACAGTAGATGTACAAATTCATTGGCTTGTTAAATTGTTTATATTTGAAACTATCTGTAGCTGTTTGTATCTGAAAGTATCTAGTTGTTTCAACATAAATGAAATAAGATACATACCGTAACATTAGCCGTATCAACATTTAAACTGTCTGTATCACCAACATCTGATTGAAACTTTTCTGTAGCATCAACATCATCAGAATTGAGCTTCTCTGTATCACTACTAGCAGGTGGTGTCCTTGGTGAACCTTGACGATTAACTGCACCACTTTGAGTACCCTGTATAAAAAAAAAAAAAGGTAATTGAAACGGACATTACATCGACAAGAAACAATAAACAGTTTCTTCAACAATTAATACATGTCCTTGCGCAAGTAGCTTAATTGCATCAACAACTTTTCTAAGCTCCTCACCAAAGAATTCCTTGACATTATTAAACTGATCATCAACCTTCAAAAGAAACAAAGGTAAAACAGTATGACAATAATTCTAACTGTTTAAACAAAGTAAAAACACATAAACACAAATACAAAAAAAATACAATCCTTACATGACCCTTTAATAACTCCAAGTCATTGCTAAGCTGAAACAAAAAATAAAAACTGTATCAGAATGTGCCAAAAAACAGTATCACAAATATTCAGGCGATTGAATGACTCAATATTAAAAACTAAACATACCTTCTCAACTGAACGAGTCAATATGTCAATCTTAGCATCATTTTCAAACACCTGCGCGGGTTTGGACAAATTTGACTGTGCCTGCTTTACAGCATTTTCAGAAGGAATGTGGATAAAAGCGGTAGAAGAGGAGGGACGAGGCCCTCCATGGCGGACAAAAATATCATCCTCAGTAGAATCTTGCATAGCATCCGCAACAGGTGCGACCGTATCATCCATCAACTCCAATCTGGCCAACTCAGCAACAGTTGGCTGCATAGGCCGGAAAACAGGCTGCACCATACATAACAATACACAAATCAATGAAAACAGATACAAAAACAGATTCAAAAATATGCAAAACAGAAGCATGAAGAATGAAACAGATACAATAGAAATGAAAACAGATACAAAAACAATGAAAGTATACCTTGTTGACTGGGTACTCTAAAATCTTACAAATTGTCTTATACTTTGAAAGATTACTCGTCACTTTCCAGTTCAAGATACGAGGACTTCGACTCCTAACGCGCATAGCTACTGATGACGGAATGTTTGTCCAACACTCATTAAACCATACTTGCAACGCAGAAGGCAAATCTACCACCCGAAAATATGTACTAGTAGTTTTAACCTTCTTGTGAATACTATCAACCAATTCGTTGAACGAATCAATACCCCATGGATAGTCATTGTAAAGACCAGACTCAACCAAATCAAAGTATTTCTTAGATACAGTTTGAACATCAGATACCGACATCACAAAATTCACAATAACATACAGAACTGCAATCTTAACTACATCCTCATCACCAATCCACTTCCGTTGAATAAAAGCATTCTTAATATCTACCTGAGACACCTTCTCCACAGTCGGGAAGTAACTACTCATCAACCGATTTGGACCACTCGTATCAAGAGAACTTAGAGTATCCCCAGAGCACTTTAAACCAGACACTAGTGCAAACTCACGCAACCCAAATTCCAAACGTGAACCATTCACACAAACCTCAAACGTACAAGGCTTGGAGGACGCAATCTCACGCACCAGCAAACACCGAAGCAACTGATTCTGAACGGGCAAATGTTCTACCTGTAACAAATAACCAAAATAGGTCTTTTTGAACATTCCCAACTGCACAGGACTTAAGACATCCTTCAAATGCGTTCCAATATTACCATCCGTAATAAGCCGTAGATGAAACTCTTTCCAATTAAAATCCTGGGGTATATAAAACGATACAGCCTATAAAGGAAAAAACAAACTCAGTTAAAAAATAGTAAGTACAATACAGAAACAGTAAAAATCAATGCAGAAACAAGAAAATACAGAGACACAATAAAAAACACTATAGCAACAGTAAGTAACAAAAGCAAAAGTAACATACAATCCACAAACAAGAAAAGACAGAAACACTAAAAGAGCCTACAGAACCAGTACAAAAACTACAGCAACAGTAAATAAACTACAGCAACATTAAAATGCAATTCAAAAACAGTAAAAGACACAGTTACAGTAACAACGAAAAGCCTACCGAACCAGTACAAAAAGCTACAGCAACAGTAAATAAACTACAGCAACAGTAAAATGCAATTCAGAGACAGTAAAAGACACAGATACAGTAATATATGCTAAAGAACAACGAAAAGCCTACCGAACCAGTACAAACACTACGACAAACAGTAAAGACACTACAACAGCAGTACAAATACAATTGAGAAACAGTAAAAGGCACAGATACAGTAAATACGCTAAAGAAACAATAAATACACTAAAGAAATACTAAATGTACTACACAACAAGGAAAAGACTACAGAAACAGTAATAATAACATACAGAAACACTAAAACACACAGCTGAAACAGAAAAAATACTACAGAAATAATGAATACACTGAAGAAATACTAACTTACAACAAATACAGCAAGAAATAACAAATTAACAATTTGATACAGAAAACAGAAATAGAAACAAAAGTACCTGCAATGCTACATCAGCCAACACAGCAATCCGACTTTTCTTCAACGGTGGAGCATCTTCTTCAAAATCATCATCAGCATCAACCAAAAGTTTAGCTTTACCTTTACCCGTAGCAGGAGACGCAGACGACCGCGTCACACGCTTCAATTGTTCCGGGGTTTCTTTCGGCTTAAAAACAGGAACATTTACCTTTAAAACTGATTTCGATCCAATTTTAGGAACATTTGTATCATGTTTCGTTTTACTCCTAAGTTCCCTAGAACTAGAAGATGAACTAGAATTAGACATTGAAATGAAACCCTAAAAAATCAAACCCTAAAAAATGAAAAAAATTCGAAATTTAAACACTGAAAATCAGTTACGAAATGCTTCACAAACAGATATGATAGTGGAGAACGTGGGGGAGAAAATGGGAGAGAAAAAGTAGGGAGAAACGGTTGAGAAACAGGGATGATACAAAGGCAAAGGAGCAGAAACAGCGCTGAAACAATTGAGAAAAGCGTGAAATTGAGAAAATGAGGAAAAAACTATATATTAGGCACCAATTTTGTAAAAATTACAAAAAGACCCCCAAACTGTACCAAAATAAAGAAATAAATAAAAATAGCAATATTTTTTGACATAAATTGCTATATTTGTAATTAGCTTGTGTTTTTCTCTATTTAGGGTTATTTTGCTAAAATGTTGCTATGTTTGGTAATTAAGTTCTAAAACTTGTACTTTTATGTAAAAAATTCTAATTAAAACCACTTGGTCCATCAAAGATTCTGTTTTACTTAGCATTCTTTTTTCATATTACCATGCAATAACATCGAAATTATGGTTATGGCACCGAAGTTGTACTACGGAAAATTAAGTTATTTTCCTTAAAGAAAAAAAATAACTTTTGTGTTTTGGTTAATTTTCTTTCACAAATATAAGAGCACGGGCGGATCCATAATATTTAGGGAGGGGCTTCAAGATTTGAAGAAAGAAACAGTAAAAATTTTTGTTAAAGGAGTTTATAATTTTTTTAAAGTTATAATCAAGCTAATAATATGAGTGATCAGAACTAACTTTCTTTTGAAATAGCTTTTTTATAAAAATTTAAACAAGAATGTGCAATGCATTTAAAGGACGAAGATGATAAAAACTAATTATAAGATAATTATTAAGTGCGAACCAGGATGACTAAAATATTTGTTTAAAAGAAATTAACTTACTATAGGGGATTTTTAAATACAAATTTTAAATTAAAATATGATTAACCACAAAATATATTTTTATATTATTAGTACACATAATATTTTTTTTATAATTGTTTAAATTATCAATTAATTAACGGAAAAGGGCCAAATTTGCCGTAAAACTAGTCGAAATTCACAAGATTTATCCTTCGTTACAAATTCAACTTGGCCATACCCCGACGTTAATTTAAAGGCTCATATTTACCCTTAAGTTGGACGGAAAAGATTAAACCCCTAACTAAAATTCCAAAAATTCTAATTAGTTCAATTAACACGAGATACAACCACTTGTCCTCACATCCCCCTTCCACCTCATTCCCCCCCCCCCCCCCCCCTTTTTTTTTTTTAACTTCATTTGCTCTACCTCCTCCTAAACTATTATTACACACTTACCCATGTGGGACCCATACATCTTCCTCATCTTTAAAATTTTCGGTCATCATCTCCATCGGCCATTTTCTCCAATTTCTGCTATAATCAAAAGACAACCATAAATTTTTATCAATTCCCTCACCACCGTAATTTTTTCCCTCCACTCAAAATCAAAGGAATTTTCTGAAACTCGCCAAATTTCTTTTTATGAAATCCAAAAAATAAAAGCAAAAATTACAACAAATTGGTCCATTAATTCTTCCACGTTACACCATGTCCATTCAATAACCATTTCTCTCTCTGAATTATTTGTTACTTTTTTACTCTTTTCATCATATTTTCTTGAAATTAATATACTTTTTTTCGTTAGCATATTCTATTCCTTGTCCCACTTAAGAAATTGGATTACAACTCTAGTTTCTCAAAGATTTCAACTTTTATTGGTTAGAATTATTATATTTTTGGTGAGATTTGAGTAACTGGGGTTCTTAATTTAGTCCTTCTCCGATTAACTAAAATGAAAAACAAAAGAAATGAGAAAAAATGGGGAGAGGCAGTAGGAGATTGGGAAAGAAATGTTGAAATGGTAGGGTCATGGTGCTTGACTGCGACAGTGGAAAAAATAGTGGAAGTCATTACTTTCTCTCTCTGACTGGAAAAATGAAAATTAAACGTATTTGGTTCAATTGTAGTCATTATATATATCGATTATTGTAAAATTTACGCAGACAAAATAACTAAATTTTCTTGCATTGGGTTTACTTGAATTCCTTTGCCACCATGTGGCCGCCAATGTATGAGGGTATTTAGTTAAGTTTATAAATTGGCAAACTAGTTTATGAGTATTGCACGTCCATTAAAAAATTATATATAAATTGACTGTTCTATTAACTTACCCTTACTGATTATGTTTTTGAACATTTAAATTTGACTATAATTTGTGAAATATGACATACACATCTTCAGCTCACCAACGACATGACCTTAGATTGGAGAACATAAATATCGAGAATTAGGGCATAGGGTTGAAAGGTACTCGAACGACTCCATCCATTCTATGGGATATCATGGTTCTTTGGACGGGGGTTTTGAGAGCACCATATTTGCTTCATATTGATGTTATTACTATTGCTTTTATTAGTACTGATATTTTTTTTAATGGTTATGTGTTGGCCTTAATCTGGATAGGATAACAAATCGAATTTGTATTGGGTTTAACTGGTAATTTGCTTGTATCGAAGTGAAGTTTGAACTAAATCGGGTTCGGACTAAATGAAAAATTGAAAAAGTAACGAGGCAGGAAATAAGATAACGAGGCAACAAATAAAACTAGGATTTTGTATTCTATTGATTGTCCTGTTGTTTACAAATGAGCCCTTTTTATAATCAGAAGGAAGAATGACGTTGTAAAACGTCTTAATGGTGTCTTTATGGCCATTATTCTGTACATAATTGTATTTGACCCATAATCTATCCTATTTAATGTCGAAGCAACGGTCGGCAGTTACGAAGGTTGGTCCTCGTCTCCCGAGGTGTGCCATCCGCTCGAGGTTGTAGTAGATTTTCCCGAGCTCAGCGCTCCGAGCTTGCCTCCCCTCATTTCATAAGGCGATTTCCGGGACGAACGTCCACGCTTCCTTTCCCTTGGAAGCTTGTCTCGTGGCACAGTCTTCGTTTGATTTTCGAAGGTCTTGCTCGAGACCTCGGTGACTTTTCACCCAATACAGATAGTTCCCCCACCGTTCGGATAATTGCTAGGATTTTCGAGGGGTGGAATTGAATTCAAGCGGGAGAATGACGTGGCGTGTTTTCGGCCAGGAGATTTGAAAAAGCGGACGTCGTTTCAATGTCTCATTCCTTGCACGCGGCTCAGTTTCAGATCTGCTATGCCTTTTCGTTTGATCTTGCCTAGGTAACTACCATCATTACTTCTTGATCTACTTGTGCTCTGCTATAAATAGCCCATTTTGGTTGTTATCTTCACCATTTTGCAATTTTTTTTCAAAAGCCTTTCAGATTTCTTTCCCTTTTTCAGGTTTTTGAGGCTCCATAATGTCTTCTCCATCCCATTGAAAAGATGTTATTGATGCTACAACTGAGGGCTTGTTAGACTCCCCGCCTTCGGCGACTTCTTCCCACTCGAAAGATAGTCGCAGCATGGCCAGCCAGGATCCATCCATCGGTGATGATGAGGTGGCGGCTGAGGGGGCCATGGATGATGACGAGGTAGTCGAGATCTCTCCCCCGAAAATGAAGAAGAAGAAACAAGTTTACCAAGGGGAGATTGAACCTCCGTGGGTCATCCCAAGGTGGTTTGACTCAAGTAAAGACTTTAAGATGAGGGGGAAATCAGCCTCCGACATTAGGAAGAAAAGAAACCTCCCCGTTCAACTTTCTCCGAGCCTGGCTTCGGAGGAGCACATAGCTTTGATCCGAGGGGAGTGCGGTTGGAGTCCCGAGGTCTCGGTCTCGATCCCCACCTTCGAGCAACGTATGTGTGATAGTGTTCCGGGGCAATCCTTCGTTTACGTCTACCCATTTCTGATCGGTTTCTCTCTTCCGCTTCATCCCATAGCAGACATTTTTTGCCGGACGCACAATGTCTTCCTGGCCCAGCTTGGCCCCAGTTTTTGGAGGGTTGTCCAATGTCTTGACTACATTAGTCGCAAAGCTGGGGTCCCATTTGGGTATGACCACCTGATTTCTTTATTTTCTCCTTCTCTACACAAGGACGGGGTTGTGCAGTTGAACAAGCGAGGTTAGTTCTCCCTCATCACAAAGAGTGATGACACCGAGGATCGGAATTGGTGTGACTGGTTTGTTACTCTTCCCACCTCTTCTCTCTCAGCCGAGCCTGGCTTTCCCGAGGCATGGAATAGCACTCGAAAGCCATTCCCCCGTTTTCTCTTTTCTACTTCGTTTTCTGAATGTACATGAGTCTGACTTTTCGTCGTGTTTTGTTTTAGCAAGAAGACCTCCAATCAATCCTCCTCAAGATTTGGAGGCTAGGGTGCAAGCCATCATTAACGCCAAGGGGAGACTGGATAGGGACTGGATGGTTTTGGCTGCTCGTACGGAAAACGGGTGGTTGGGCAAACGATCAGGTTGGTATATTTCTAATTTTGTCGCTTTATCTTCTTTATACATCTTTTCCTTACTTCAGTTTTTCTCCCATTCTTTTCTTGCTTTTAAGTTTTCACCATCTTGTCTGCCGAGGTAGAGCAGGAGGAAGATAAGAAGAGGAAAACAAAAAAGAAGAAGAAGAAGAAGGAGTTGGGATGACGAGCTGAAGTCGTCGAGGTCTCGGATGCTGATGCTAGTATGCATCTTATTAAGGAGTCTGTTGAGACTCTTACTCAGGCTCCGAGAGGTACTCATTTCTGCCTTTTGCATTTTTCTACTTGTTTTCTTTTTCAAGTAATGAGCTCGTTCCTTTTCAGGTTCAAAGAGGAAAGGCGATATGCCAAAGAGGGAAGTTAAGGCTAAAATCTCTCGGGTTGAGACGACTAAGGCCTCTCGGCGAAAATTGATAGACGAACCTGACGATGTGCTGGTTCGGAGCGTAGTAAGGGGGATGGTAGTGAAGGAGCCGAGCCAGTTGGTTGATGAGGTACGGGAGGGCCTGGAATCTGGTGAGGCGAAGTTTGCCGAGGTGGCCACCGAGCCTGTCGAAACAGTATCGTCTCCGAGGCCCGCAAATATTGACCTACCTCGGGCGAGGACGAATCTCCCCCAAGGGATTAGACCGATCCCTATTCCAATAGATGTTTGCCTATTGGACGATGACATGGGGGTCGCCATCAGCTGCAAAGGACTATTTGGGCCACTAGAAAACGACCGTTTGAAGGACCTTTCTTCGGACGATTTGATGGCTTACTCGGCTCAACATGCAATTCATGTGAGACTTTGTTTCGTTTATCCCTTATTCTGATTTGTTTTCAAACCCTTTACCCTTTTTTTTCTTTTGGTCGTAAGGTTACGTCTATGCTATGAAGGCAGCTGAGGTTGAAGCTCCACGAGCACATCATCTTCGTCGAGTTGGGGACGAGTGGGATCGTAGGAGAAACGTGCTTGAGGCTCGTGTCGCTGAGCTCGAGGAACAGCTCGCTAGCTCGGAGGCTAACTTGGGCCGATCTCAGAAGGAAGTTGAACAGCTTGGTGTTGATCTTTCTCAGGCCCGTGGCGAAGTTACTAGCCTTCTAGCTGAGAGGGGGTCCCAGGAGGAGACTCATCAAGCTGAGCTTCGAAGGCAAGCCGACACAGCTGACGCGGCACTTAAAAGCTTGACCGAGCAGTTCAAAGAGAAGATGTTGTTACTTACTTTGAAGGTGACCGAGGTCGAAGCCAAGGCTAAAGCTCTTGAAGCTGAAGTAAAGATTCTTCGAGCTAAGAGATCAGCATCTCTCTCAGCGCTCAAGTCCAAGTTCAGGTTTAAGCTGAATCTGCGTGCCACCCGAGCGAAGGTTGACATAAATTGGGTGATCATCCTGACCAAATTGAAGACCCTTGAGCAGTGTAAGAAGGGAATTAGCTTGGATGAAGAGATTGCCAAAGCTAAGGTCGACATTGCCAAGGCTCGGGGGCTTTTAGACCGTCTTCCTTCGAGTAGTGACAGCTCGTCTGAAGGTGAGGCCTCGGGTAGTGATAGTGGACATGAGTAATTTCTCGTTTAGTTTTTGTTTTTTTTGCCTTCGGGCTACCTTTTGTAATTATTCTGGCCTTTGGGCATTGTGAATATATGACTGTTTGGGTATCCACCATTTCTTTTTCGTTTGCTTGCAAGTCTTTGAATGTGTTAGAGAGCTAGCTTAGGGCGACGTCTCGCCCTCGAGCTGAGGCTGAAAATTTAATGGATAAAAAGATAAATCGATTCTTATTCCATTGATAAATATTGAGTCAGTTTACATAATCCCTAGCTATACTTAGGCATAACTTATTTTATAAGAAGCCGCTTCGGGCGAGGATCTTAAATTTCGGGCCCAAGTCCCCGAGTCTGGGTTACTTTTTTCGAAGAGTACTTGAACTTTTGAACTGCGGGCTCGGTGGGTCTGCGAGCTCGGTGAGTTGATCGTAGGTTGAACTGCGGGCTCGGTGGGTCTGCGAGTTCGGTGAGTCGATCGCAGGTTGACCTCGTTCCCTTGTCACCCCTCCAGTGTTCGAGGGTGAAGGATGAAGACTCGAGCATTGTTGACCCCGGTAGCGCGCTCCGTGTAGTCAGAAGTAGTATTTCTTTAAATTGGACACATTCCAATTCAAAGGCTCTTGCTTCCCTTTAAGATCTGCTAGCTGATAAGATCCTTTTCCTACAATTGCTTTTACCCGGTTAGGCGCTTCCCAATTGGCAGCCAATTTCCCTGCATTTTTCTCTCTAGTTGTTTGATTCGAGGCTCTTAAGATATAGTCGCCAACCTTAAATTCTCGCAGCTTGGCCTTTCTGTTTAGGTGGGCCTCGATTCGTTGTTTTTGGGCCGTCAATCTTAATAGCGCCATTTCTCTTCGTTCTTCAAGCAAATCCAGCTCTATCCTCATTGCTTTTTGGTTTGACTCCTCGGAGGAGTGTGCATAGCAAAGGCTCGGCTCACCCACCGCGATAGGGATTAACGAATCAATCCTGTAAACAAGAGAGAATGGCGTTTCTCCTGTGCTGTTCTTTTCTATTGTCCTCATTGCCCATAGCACTTCTGGAACCTCGTCAGGCCACGAACCCTTGGCTTCGTTTATCCTCTTTTTAAGGTTATCAACAATTATCCTGTTTGATGATTCAGCCTGTCCATTGGCACTTGGATAGTAGGGTGTCGAGGTTATTCTCTTGATTCCCCATTTTTTGAAAAAAGTTGTGACTTCCGAACCAACAAACTGCGTACCGTTGTCACAGGTAATTTCCTTTGGGACTCCGAACCGGCATATGATGTTCTTCCATATGAAATCGATGACTTCTTTCTATCTTACCCTAGCAAAGGCTCCTGCCTTGATCCGTTTAGAGAAATAATCAGTGAGCACGAGTATGTATTTGACACTACCCTTTGCTTTGGGGAAGGGTCCTATGACGTCCATTCCCCACTTCATGAAGGGCTAGGGTGAAACTACCGAGTGCAAGGGCTCGGCTTGTTGGTGAATCATAGAAGCATGCCTTTGACATTTATTGTATTTTCTGACAAACATTCTGGCATGCTTACTCATCTCGGGCCAATAGTAGCCGGCTTGGAGCAGTTTGCGAACGAGGGCTTTGGCTCCCGAATGGTTGCCGCATGTTCCCTCGTGCACCTCTCTCATCACGTATTCGTATTCTCCGGGGCCTAGACATTTGGCCATCGGGCCGCTGTAGAGTTTTTTATACAGCTGCCCATACACTATTGTGTACTGTACAACTTGCTTCCTGAATTTTACCGCTTCTTTCTTGTCTGGCGGTAGAGTCCCCGACTCCAGATAAGAGATGAATTTAGTTCTCCAGTCCCAATGTCGGTTCACTACGTTCACTTCCAGCTTCATCTTTCTTGTGACCAACGTGAGAACCCTCTCGTGGTACCTGCATGACTTTCCACTCTTGAAAGGCCTCGAGCACTTGCTGCATTCTTGCCACGAGTTGTTTCATTCTAGGCACTCGGGCCGTATATCTACCGAGAACTTAGTTCACTACTAGCTGTAAGTCACATCTCAATTCTATGTTTTCAACCCCCATTTCTCTGGCCAACTTTAGTCCTGCTATGGCGGCTTCGTACTCGGCTTCATTGTTGGTTAGCTTCTCAGATTTCATCGAATGCCTTAATTTCTCACCAGTAGGGGCCTCGAGCACTATTCCGAGTCTCGAACCGTTGGAGTTGGTCGCTCTATCTGTGTAGAGTTTCCACACTCCGGGGGTAGGGCCTTTTGAAGTCAGGCTCTCTTTTTCCGCCTCAGGAAGGAGTTAGACACTGAAGTCTGCTACGAAATCAGCCAGTACTTGAGACTTGATGGCTGTGCGGGGTTGGTATACGATGTCGTACTCGCTTAGCTCGACTGCCCACCGAGACAACCTCCCTGACAACTCTGGCTTATGAAATATACTGCTCAGAGGGAACGTTGTTACCACCGCTATTGGATGGCATTGGAAGTAAGGGTGTAATTTCCTAGCAGCAATGACAAACGCTATGGCTAATTTTTCTAGATGCGACTACCTTGTCTCGGCATTGAGGAGGGCCTTGCTGACGTAGTATATTGGCTGCTGCTTCCCTTCTTCTTCCCGAACTAAGACAGCACTTACCGATACCTCGGAGACTGCTAGGTAGACTAACAGGGTTCGCCATCTCTTGGTTTGGCCAACAGTGGGGCGTTGGCCAAATAATTTTTCAGTTCTCTCAAGGCTTCCCTGCACTCGGTTGTCCATTCGAAGGATATATTCTTCTTCAAGACAGAAAAGAACTTGTGGCACCGCTCGGATGACCTCGAAATGAATCGACTCAGAGCGGCTAATCGGCCAGTTAAATGTTGTACCTCCTTTGAACTCAATAATTCTTCGGGAATTTCTTGTATGGCTTTGATCTTGTCTGGGTTTGCTTCAATGCCTTAATCTGAGACAATGAATCCTAAGAATTTGCCCGAGCTGACTCCAAAAGCGCATTTTTCAGGGTTAAGCTTCATGCAATACTGTCTCAAAATTGCGAAGGCATCCTTTAGTTGTTTCAGATGATCTTCTAGCCAGGCTGACTTTACCAATATATCGTCGATATAAGCTTCCATTGTTTTGCCGATGTAATCTTTGAACATCTGACACACCAACCTTTAGTAGGTTGCCCCGACGTTCTTGAGGCCGAATGACATTACCTTGTAGCAATAAGTCCCTTCATCCGTGATGAAAGAAGTTTTCTCCTCGTCGCTTGGGTCCATTAAGATCTGATTGTACCCCGAGTACACATGTAGAAAGGTTAAAAATTTGTGTCCAGCCGTGGAGTCTATTAACCTATCTATTTGTGGTAAAAGGTAAGAGTCTTTAGGACAAGCTTTGTTTAAGTCGGTGTAATCTACGCACATTCTCCACTTGCTGTTCTTCTTGGGCACCACTACTACATTAGCAAGCCAATCTGGGTACTTGACTTCTCTTATGAATCCGTTATCGAGTAACCTCTTAGTTTCATCTTGGATCGCCTTTTTCTTTTCTCCGGAATGGGGCCTTTTCTTTTGTTTCACTGGACGACGGTTGGAGTCTACGTTCAGCTTGTGCTACATGATCTCGGGATCGATCCCTACCATGTCTGCGTGGGACCATGCGAAGTAATCGTCGTTGGCTTTCAATAATTTGACGAGTGCTTCCTTTGACTCGGCATCCAACTCCGAGCCGACGAATATTTTCCTTTCTGAAAATTCTTCTGATAATGCATGTGATTCCAGTTCTTCCACCGTTGAGTCCTCGGCTTTTTGCTTTTGAGGTTCTTGGATGAAAGTTAGACTCTTTTCTTCCTTCTTTGGGGGGGTTGCTCCTTGGAGCGAGTTCTTCCCGACCGAGCGCTCGAGGTCGCGTGTTCTTATCTGCGCAGCGACTGTATAGCACTTCCGAGCCATTGACTGATCAATTCGGATTGTGCGAATCCCCTATAGGGTGGTAAACTTAATGAATTGGTGAAAGGTTGACGGCACAACTTCCATTTCGTGGATCCAAGGCCTTCCGAGGATAATATTGTATGCTATGTCCTCGTTAATTACTTAGAAAGTTGTTTCTTTGTCAACTCCTCCGGTGTGGTTATGAGGGTGATCTCCCATGGAGTTCTTTCCACGGAGTTATTGAACCCTGCTAAGGTGTTTACTTTCGGGACGACAAGGTCCTTCAACCTCATCTGTTTAACGGCCTCTGAGGTTGATTATATTTACAGAACTCCTAAGGTCTACTAGGACTCGTCTTACATTTGAGTCGTTGACCCTTAAAGTGATAACCAAAGCTTCATGATGAGGGGTCATTGCCTCGTGGCGGTCTCCCTCGTCGAAAATAATTTCCTCACCGACCCTCTCTACTCGAGTTCTTTTCTCCACATCAGTTGAGAGTTTTGCAAGCTTCCTTGATGAGAAGAAATTCTTATCACTTATCTCCACACCGTCCGTAATGACGTTTACAGATTTTCGACATGCCGAGGCTATCGACATTTTATACGAATCCGGAAAATTTCGTCTTCGGAACAAGCGTTATTAATAGTTCCCCACAGACGGCGCCAATTTGTTTGGCCTAAATCAGGATAGGACAACAAATCGAATTTGTATTGGGTTTATCTGGTAATATGCTTGTAGTGAAGTGAAGTTTGAACTAAATCGGGTTCGGACTAAATGAAAACTTGAAAAAGTAATGAGGCAGGAAATAAGATAACGAGGCAACAAATAAAAGTAGGATTCTGTATTCTATTGATTGTCCTGTTGTTTACAAATGAGCCTTTTTTATAATCAGGAGGAAGAATGATGTTGTAAAACATCTTAATGGTGCCTTTATGGCTATTATTCTGTACATAATTATATTTGACCCATAATCTGTCCTATTTAATGTCGAAGCAACGGTCGGCAGTTATGAAGGTTGGTCCTCGTGTCCCGAGGTGTACCATCCGCTCGAGGTTGTAGTGGATTTTCCCGAGCTCAGCGCTCCGAGCTTGCCTCCCCTCGTTTCATAAGGCGATTTCCGGGACGAACGTCCACGCTTCCTTTCCCTCGGAAGCTTGTCTCGTGGTGCAGTCTTCGTTTGGTTTTCTGAGGTCTTGCTCGAGACCTCGGTGACTTTTCACCCAATACAGGTTATCACTAGTATTTTGTTGGCATTATCTTTTCTTTACTTAATTAGGTATTTCCATCTTAGTTCTTTTACTCTTGTATTGTTCAAACCAGTTTTCTAAAATACTTTTCTTGAGTTGAGGTAGGGGTAAGGTCTGCGAACATCCCATCATCTTCAGACGCTACTTGGGGGATCGAACTAGGTATGTTGTTGTCATAATTTGAGAAATAGTTACTCCCTCTGTCTCATTTTATATGAAGATCTTTCATTTTTGGGAAATCCCAACAAGAACGACATCTTTCTATATTTATTAACAATTTAACTTTGTGGAAAATTTCTAATTTTTGTTTTAAACTACAAGCTTAAAACGTCTTCTTTTATTTTTTAAAATTCGTGTGCAGTCATACAAATAAGTTGGGAAAGATGGAGAATTTAATAGTAAGAGTAAAATTGAAAGAATATCATTAAACTTCTCTTGATTAGCTAAAAATGATAAAAGTTAAAAGTCTTTTTTTAGTAAAAGGTGACAAGTAAAAATGGAGGGAGGGAGTACTTTCTATTTTGTAAATTGTCCGTTAATTTTTGGAATTTGTCTTTTTTCATGTAAATATACATTATTTAATCATATTTTATATAAAAAAATTTAAGTTTATAGTAAGTTTAACATTATAAATATTTATCAGAACATTTTTATTATATTGCTGCTTATTTGTAGTAAAATCAGTTTTCTATGCATTCCATTTTTATTTATAAATAATGGTATAACTTAAATTTAATATATCACGATATATGTTATTTGCTGATGATATAATATTAATTGACGAGACACGTAGTGAAGTTAACGATATATTATATGTTTGGAGGTAGACTAAAGAGTCTAAAGGTCTTACGTTAAGGTGGGCTAAAAACATAGTACATGTAATGCAAGTATAGTTACGCATCACAAGACTTGGAAAGGGAAATGAGGCATGATACAATATAAGTCATCATCAAAAGACTAAGTTTCAGGTATCTTAGGTCAATAATCTAAGAAAACTGAGATATTGACATTGATGTCGCACGTACTATTGCATTAGAACGGATTGGATAAAATAGAAGCTAACATGTGGTGTCCTATGCGATTAGAATATGTCACCGAACTTAAAGGTAAGTTTTATAGCGTGATCATTAGACTAACTATTCTGTAAGTGGCAGAGTATTAGCCAGTCAAGGTCACACACATTCAGATATTGAAAGTAGCAAAAATAATAATGCTTGGATAGATGTGTGAGCATAATAGAAGAGACAAGATTGAGAATGAAGATATAAGGGACAATGTGGGAGTGGCTGCAGTGGTGGATATGATGCAGGAAACAAAATTTAGGTGGTACAGGCGGGAAAAAAAAAAAGAAGTAAAGTTCTCTTAGTGAAAGTGCGACATGACATATCATCAGATCACCGCGAACATTATGCTAGATATAAAGTGAGTATGTAATCGATTGGTGGGTATTTTGGAGCATCCTATATGCGCTCCTCTCCTAATCTTTATTATCGCTGGTATTCTATCTTTATTTTTATTAGCACTTTAATTATTTATTATCTTTAGAAATCTTTATTATTATTGGTATTCTATTTTTATTTTATTCTTCAATATTATTACCACTTTAATTGCTTATTATCTTTAGAATTTTTACTGTTACTACGTTTCTTTACTTAAATACTCCCATCTAAGGTTTTGTGAGATTGTATTTTTTAAACCTCATTACCAAAACATCTTTCTTGAGTTGATAGTTTATTGAGAGAAGCCTCTAAGAGGTTGTCGATAAATTCTTTACTTAGATATGCTCATCCTAATATTTTTAAATTGTATTTTCCAAACCTGTTTACAACAACACTTTCCTTAAATTGAGAGTTTATTGAGAGAAGCCTCTAAGAGCCTCTCTACCTCATCAATTTAGGGGTAACATTTGAGCCTCGTATTCTTCAAATCCACTTGTGGATATATTATTCCAACTTAAATTTTAGGAAAAAATAAAATAAATAACTTAGAACTTGAAATATAAATGAACAATTTATATAACTTGTTGGAAATTGGGCTTGGACGGGTCGCTCATGTGGACTGACCCAATTCGGTCCATGACCCATTTATAAAGAGGATAAGACTGAGGAGTTACATGGGAGTTACCCTGGCAGTTAAAACACACTACTATTATTAATAGTGGGAAAAAAGAACGTGAAAAGGTGGACAAAGTGGAACCTAGGAAAACTGCTCCTCTTTATTATATCTAGAACAAAGAACGTATCTCCTAACTTCTAAGAAAAATATCTTCTTTTCTTTCTTCTTCAATACACACAAAGTGAAAATGGGCATTTAGTTTTTGGAAATTCACTTCGTTTCCTTTGTGATTCGAAGTCTGACTTGGAACAAACATCAAACGAACTTCCGCTGTGTTGATTACGTTGACAGGTACGCAAATTTATTTATGTTACAGTATTTAATTTCTAACAATTGGTACCAGAGCTTGGTTAATTTGTTTCCCAGCCTGTGCGATTGAACTAAGTGCCCAAATCTGTGTAAACAAAGAAAACGGGAACCTTCTGCATTCAAATTTTAACCGTGTTGTTTCCCAAAAGTTTCATATTTTGGCAGTAATGTAGAATGGCAGAGTTATTGGAGAAGACAATATTTGACTCCTATAATGACTCTTAAATTGATTTGTAGTACTTTTTTTTTCAATCGGGAATAGAAATCCCACAGTAGCTATGTTACTCTTTATGCACCTCCTAGAGACACTAGAAAGGGGGGGGGGGTTGAATAGTGTCTCCCGATTTTCGTTGCAAGAACCCTGTTCTTCTGTCGCAGAACAGTGTTCTTCAATTCTCTTTTACGCTACCTTCTACTTTAGAACACACACCAAAACACAGGGATTTTTACGTGGAAAACTCTTTGCTCAAGGGAGAAAAACCACGACCCACACTCTGGGATTTTGAAACTGAATCCACTAACACAAGAGCAAAGTTTCTGATTACAAACTCTGTAACCAAGGGGCTACACTCTAGACCCTAATCACTAAACAAAGCTACACTCTAGCTTTTCTAGTTATCTCAAAAGTTTTCACCTAATACATATGCTTCTGAAATAAGCAGATAGGTAAAGAACAATTACAGCTTGACACGATGACAACTTACAACTCGATGAACCTAGACATAAAATCTAGACTCAATACTCTGCATGCAATTTAGTTGTCTTCTTCAGTTTTTCACGTAGACAGTTCTCAGATCGCCTTTGTATGCTCTCAACTCTCTGTATGTGAATAACTGATTTCGGCTGTCTCTTCTACTTGCTTTTATACGAGTCTTGCAACCCTAGTTGAGTCCTACTGGGAATCCTCTTAATTATGGTAAGTTAGGATTCGCAGTAACTCTTTTCCATGTTGAAGTCTAACTCTTGTTCACACTTCAAAGACACAGCCTGGGCACCACCTCTTTTAGTCTGACTAGGATATGTATACAACCACGCGCCACTACTCCTAGTTCCACAGAGATTTGCAACCCGTAATCTTTTCGATCAAGCGTGCCCTTCATCTCAAGGACTAGGTTCTTCGTATGAACCTCAGAGTCCTTCCTGTTTGTCATGCTTTAAAACCAGCTCTCAACAAATTCCCCCTTTTTGATGATGACAAACAAATGTTGCCCAAGAACCTGAATAGACATAAACCAAAAACAAAAACAAAAGTAACAGAACAATAAAAACAGATGAGTTAGGTCACAAACACCCCAACATTCCTTCTTCCCCCTTTTGGCATCATCGAAAAGATTCAAAGACCTGCAGGAACCTGTCAGTTTAATCTAGACTAGAGCACAAGGCAACTCATCAGTGTCAAGAACACAGGCATATCAAAATAAGGGCCCAACAAAGAACCCAATTACTAGAGCAGAAAACAGTCATAAACACAAGAAATTTAAAATCATCATCCAGAGTGTGACATCAGCACAACTCCATTAATAGTTACACAACCAAATTTAAATTGTCTTAATCATCCATAACATGCAATCACAGGAGAATGGGAAGGGGTAGATATCAGGTAGAGGTAGGAGGACAGGACTGGAAGAATCACAGCGGAAGGTTGAAGTGTTTGACAAGCGCCTCAAGTTGCTTCGTATTTTTGGCCCTTTCCATCACTAGCTCGGCCTCATACTTGTGGCAGTCTATCTTCAAACGATCAATCTCTTGATCCTTCACCTTCAACTGTCTGTGCAGCTCTGCATTTTCTTCATTGACTTCAACAACCATTTTCTCCAGCTCCTGCACAGCACCAATGGCCTCATCAGGTCCATATTCTTCACTGTCCTCTTCTTGCTCTTGCTTTACCTGCATTGGCCTTTTGGAAGCTCTGCTTTCTTGGAAGAAGTCACAATTTTTAAGCACATTAACACCGAACCTCTGATGAATGGTTGGCTTCTTCCCAGCATCTAAAGGAACCCCAAAATGCTCAAGAATCTGATGGATGATGTAAGAATGCACAAGAGAGTGTGGCTTCTGATCAGTATCACAGATCCTCTTCATGTGCCTAATAATGAGCCCAGGCAAATTAATCTTCACCCCTCTGTCCATCATATCCATATATGTCAGGTCCAGAGCACTAGCCTCACAATTCCTTTCCCCTCTAGGCAGAAGAAACCTATGCACAAATTCAAACAGCAGCTGATGTGCAGGTTCCATCTCCTTCTTCTCCACCTTTCTCTCCTTCCTCAGTCTGGGTTTTCCTGAAAACTTTCTGACAACATCTAAAGGAGTGACTCTATCAGTTCTTTTTGGCCATTTCAGCTTAACATACCTGCAATAACCTTCAGCAGGTACATCCAGAATCACTCCCAACTCAGGTCTCCCAAACTCTATTTCCACTCCCTTCACAGTGGTAAACACCCTTCTGGCTACTACCCTGCAATTTGTGTAGAATTCTCTAACTTCATTCACAAACAACTTCCTGTCCTTGTTGGCAAACAAACTCAGCCAACCCTGATCACCTATCATCCTCAACAGAGATTTCATATGAAACTCCTTTTCATCATACAGAATGCTGCCTGGCAGCACCTGATGCCTAGAGAAGAAAGCTTCCCTATCCACTTCTTCATTGTTTCCTTTTCTTATTTTCTTATTCTCCATTTCACTGTCTGTGTCAGAATCACTGGGTTCTACATAGCTCCCAGCCTCACTCTCCTGCTCTGCTTCACCAGCTCTCTTCTCCTCTTCTTCCCTCCTTTCTACCTCCCTGTCTCTCACATTGGTCACTGTCTTCTGCAACTTCTCAACTTTCTCCAGCTGCTGCTTTAATGCAGACCTGGTCCCAACTCTTCTGACAACAGGTTCACTAGCCACTTTGTCATCTCCTTCTTCACTTTCTTCATCAACCAGTCTAGACTTCAACACTGGCTTCCCATCTTTCACTAACCTTCTTCTTTTTTCAGGTTCCACTAAGTTTTCTTTCACAAACACAACCTCATCTTCTTCTTCCTCACCAGTCACCTTTTCATCCTCTGCCCCAAACTTCCTCTTCCTTTTAGGTTCTTCAACTTTCTTGGTTATCTCTTCAACTCCTAACACAACTTCTTTATTTCCCTCTTCCTCAGATTCTGTCCAATCAATCCCTGCCTCATCAGCTTCAGTAGGATTTGGACAAGCAATAGGCTCTTGCACCTCATCCCCTGAAGCTTCAGCAATATTAAGTCCATCACCCTCAGGACTTTTTTGCACAGAATCCTTCACACACTTGACAGTTCCACTTACATCTTTACTTGACTCAACTGCATCTTCCCTCAGAATTTCAACATTATCTTGTTCCCTAAACTGTTCTTCAATTCTTTCTGCTACATTTAACTTGTCTCCAGACTCACCAACTACAAGGCCATGTACATGTTCCCTAAGTTCATTCTTTTTACTATCTTGTTCCTCCTCACATGAGTTCCCCCTATCTATTTTGTCTCTTTGCTCATCACCCATTATTTTATCTAGTTCCGCGACTAGGGTTTCAGTTTCTACGATACCAGGACTGGTTATATTGACTGAACCAACAGGTGTAGATGAAATAGGGTCAGGAATTACCTCATGCAATGATTGTGACGAACTTTGCGTAGTGGGTGTCGAGAGAACAGCTCTTGACCTTAACTTCTTTACCAGTTTCTTGTCCCCCTTTTTGAGAAATTTGATGCGAGCCCTTGCGATTCTTTCAGCAAGAGTGGATGGAGGTGGTCTTTCAGACATCTTGAGGGATTTTATGAGAGATTTCTGAGTTTTTGAAGAGTTTTCTGTTTTAGGGCTTGAGAGGATTTTGATGTTCAACAGAAGTGGTGGGTGAGTTGTGAGGGATTGAAGGAGTGTTGTAGAAGGAGAAGGGTTTTAGTGATGTGACAATGTCTAGGGAAGGCAAGAAGTAATGAGTATAATGAAAGGCAGCTTTTTGAACTTTTTGAGAACCGAGAAGAGTTAAGAGATTTGACGGTTATGAACTTAATTAAATAAGCCCTTTTCAAGAAGTGGGGTCCAAGCAATTCAAAAAGAGTTCTATCCTAAAAAGGAATGTGTTCCTATAATTTAGGATGGTTATGAGAATATGGAAAATCTCCCATGATGCACGTCTAATAGACAATTTTAGTTTCAGTTGTGAATACTATCAAACAGAGTAGGTTGAATGTACCTGGACACGATTCCTCATGTTCAGACTGGTTCCTTCTCAGTACATAGTAGGTTCTTCATGGGATCACATTATTTGTACCTGGTGCTCAAAATCACTGAACGAGTGTACTTATTCAAGTACAAGTTTAGACTAGACAGTAATGACAAGTCTCTAGCAGACACATTGAATACTAAACTAGCCAAACACAAAGGGATTACCTGCTGGGTCATCCGTGTATTTTGGTCATCCCTAACTCCAACCTGTTCCTCTCGAACTGTACCTTGCTCAAAGCTTTGGTAAATATGTCAGCAATTTGATCTTCAGTCCTGCATAAATTCATAGTAATTAGACCCTTTTCCACATTGTCTCTCAGGAAATTATGTCTAATATCAATGTGCTTGGTCCTTTTGTGTTGGACTGGGTTCTTGGCAATATTCACAGCACTAGTGTTGTCACAGAAAATTGGCACTGCCCCACACTTGATACCAAAATCCTCCAGTTGCTGCTTGATCTATAGCAATTGTGAACAGCATGAAGCAGCTGCCACATACTCAGCTTCAGCAGTTGACAAGGAAACAAAGTTTTGTTTCTTTGTAGCCCATGATACCAAGCAAGGACCTAAGAAGTGTGCCATTCCTGAAGTGCTTTTCCTGTCCACCAAATGACCTGCATAATCTGCATCAGCAAAACCAATTAGTTCAAAAGTTCCTCCTCTGGGATACCAAAGGCATAGATCCTGAGTCCCTTTCAAGTATCTCAGGATTCTCTTCACAGCTGTCAAGTGTGATTCCTTAGGTTTTGACTGAAATCTGGCACACAGTCCTACGCTGTATACTATGTCAGGTCGACTTGCTGTGAGATAAAGAAGTGAGCCAATGATTCCTCTATATTTCGTCTCATTTGTTGAAGGACCAAGTTCATCCATATCCAGCTTTGTTCCAGGTGCAATAGGAGTAGTCATTTCCTTTGCTCCTTCCATGTCAAATTTCTTCAGCAATTCCTTGACATATTTTTGCTGGTGAATCATAGTTCCTTCCGGTGTCTGCTTTATCTGCAGCCCAAGGAAGAAATTCAATTCACCCATCATGCTCATCTCAAACTCACTTCCCATCAAGTCAGCAAATCCTTTGCTCAGTTCCTCATCAGTTGCTCCAAAGATGATATCATCAACATACACTTGAACTACCAGCAGATCCTTTCCTTTCTTCATGAGAAACAGTGTGTTGTCAATTTTACCCCTTGAAAAGCCATTTTTCATCAGGAAACCTGAAAGTCTTTCATACCAGGCTCTAGGAGCTTGCTTCAAACCATATAAGGCCTTATCCAGTTTGTACACATGATCAGGGAACTCATTGCTCACAAAACCTGGGGGCTGCACCACATAAACTTCTTCATTCAGGTAGCCATTCAAGAAGGCGCTCTTTACATTTATCTGATACAGTGTGAATTCCATGTATGTAGCAAAGGCAATCAGCATCCTAATGGCTTCCATTCTTGCAACTGGTGCAAAGGTTTCATCATAGTCTATTCCTTCTTCCTGACTGTACCCTTGAACCACCAACCTTGCCTTGTTTCTTGTAACTATGCCATGTTCATCCAGCTTATTTCTGAACACCCATTTTGTTCCAATTATGGATCTGTCCTTCGACTTAGGAACCAGGTGCCACACCTTGCTTCTTTCAAATTGATGAAGTACCTCCTGCATAGCCATAATCCAGTCTGGATCTTCTAGAGCCTCTTTTACATTCTTTGGTTCTAAAGATGAGAGGAAGGCAAAGAATGCACAGAAGTTCTTTAATGCTGACCTGCTCATAATTCCTGTGTCCAGTTCAGATAGGACATTCTCCAAGGGGTGAGAACTTTGATGTTTCCATGGCTTGATCTGAATCTGACTATAAGGACCTGCAGCATCGTCTTGGGTAGATTTTTCTTGACTTTCTTGATTTTCAGCTTCATCAGAAGTTCCCCCTGTCAGGTTGACTCCTTCATCTGATGTGACTGGATTCTCCTTTTCATCTGAGTCTTCCAGTTCATCTAGGCTTTCTTCTCTCCTTAAGCCAATCACTTGATCATCTGCATCAGTTTCTTCTATTTCCTTATCTGATTCATCAAACACAACATGCATACTTTCTTCTACTACTTGTGTTCTTCTGTTGAGTACCTTGTATGCCTTACTTTGAGTAGAATATCCCAAAAATATTGCCTCATCACTTCTAGCATCAAACTTTCCCAAGGGTTCCTTGCCATTGTTGTGAACGAAGCATTTACAACCAAAAGGCCTTAGGTGAGCAATATTTGGCTTTCTACCTCTGAGTAGCTCATAAGGAGTTTTGTCAAGAATTGCTCTGATGGAACACCTGTTTAGCAAGTATCATGCAGTGTTTACAGCTTCAGCCCAGAAGTTTCTTGCTAGTCCACTTGACAGCAACATGGTTCTAGCCATATCCTCCAATGACCTGTTCTTCCTCTCGACCACCCCGTTTTGTTGGGGAGTTCTTGGTGCAGAAAAGTTGTGATCTATGCTGTTCCTTGCACAATACTCAGAAAATTTTGAGTTTTCAAACTCAGTTCCATGATCAGATCGAATACTGATGAGTTCAAGACTTAGTTTTTTCTGAACCACACCAGCCCAGTCTTTAAAACTCTCAAAGGCTTCATCCTTAGAGGCCAAGAACAGGGTCCATGTATATCTTGAGTAGTCGTCAACTATCACAAACACAAACTTCTTACCTCCTCTGCTCTTGACCCTCATAGGTCCACACAGATCCATATGCACCAGCTCCAGTGGCTTTGATGTGCTGATCACTTTCTTTGATTTGAACGACGTTCTCACATGCTTTCCCTTTACACAAGCATCACACATTTTTATGTTTTCAAACTTCTTGCTTGGCAATCCACGAACCAGTTTCTTCGAGGCCAGCTTATTTAATTGAGAGAGACTTGCATGACCCAGTCTTTTGTGCCACAGCTGTGAGTCACTTTCTTGCACATTCAAGCATGTCAGATTGTTTTCAGGTAAGGACTTAAGCGACGCCTTGTATACATTGTTCACCCTTTTTCCTTCCATCACCACTTCTCCACTCTGCAGGTTCTTTACAATGCATCCAGAGTAGTCAGGACTGTCAACTATGTTCTTCCTGCTAGGGCTCTCCTTGTTCCCTCGTTTAAACCCTTTAAACCTTCCCAGATTGAGTTTTTGTCTTAGGGCACTAACCATTGCAGCTTCCACTGATTGGAGATCAACATATTCATCAGCTTCCTCTGTTGCTTCCAGCGCAAGAGTCTTTTCCTTCTTTGCTACTGGTTTAGCCTTTGAATCCTTCATCATCTCATGCGTCTTCAGACTTCCAACCAGTTCTTCAAGCTTGATGGATTTCAAGGGTTTGGATTCAATGATGGCAGTCATTTTTGGTTCCCATGCTTCAGGCAACACATTCAGGATTTTGTCAACCATTTCTACTTCAGGCAATTCCATCTCCAAGGATCTCATTTCATTTGTAATCATGGTCAATCTGGTCATCATATCCTGAATGGACTCCTTCTCGCCCATAGTAAACAACTCAAATTGTCTCTTCAACATCCTTCTTTTTGAGTCTTTTACTTCTGTGGTTCCTTCGTGTGCAACCTGCAGAGCATCCCATATTTCCTTAGCCGTCTTATACGATGATACCCGATTGAACTCTTCCGGACCAAGACCACATATGACCAAACGCTTGGCCTTGTGATTCTTTTCGATCATCTTATAATCCGTCTCATCAAACTCTTCTTTCAGCTTAGGTTCTTTTGTGGCAGTGGTTCCTTCACCAACTATTTTGGTGGGAATCAGATTTCCTTCAGAGACTATCAGCCAAAGTTGATAGTCTTCAGCACATATGTAATTCTCCATCCTATTCTTCCACCATGCGTAGTATTGCCCATTAAACTGTGGAGGCCTCAGAACCGACTGTCCTTCAGTAATAGTAGGCGGTGCACTCATTCTGATCCTTCTCAAGGTGTTAGCCTTACAAGAGAAGACCTGCTCTGATACCACTTGTTACTCTTTATGCACCTCCTAGAGACACTAGAAAGGGGGGGGGTTGAATAGTGTCTCCCGATTTTCGTTGCAAGAACCCTGTTCTTCTGTCGCAGAACAGTGTTCTTCAATTCTCTTTTACGCTGCCTTCTACTTTAGAACACACACCAAAACACAGGGATTTTTACGTGGAAAACTCCTTGCTCAAGGGAGAAAAACCACGACCCACACTCTGAGATTTTGAAACTGAATCCACTAACACAAGAGCAAAGTTTCTGATTACAAACTCTGTAACCAAGGGGCTACACTCTAGACCCTAATCACTAAACAAAGCTACACTCTAGCTTTTCTAGTTATCTCAAAAGTTTTCACCTAATACATATGCTTCTGAAATAAGCAGATAGGTAAAGAACAATTACAGCTTGACACGATGACAACTTACAACTCGATGAACCTAGACATAAAATCTAGACTCAATACTCTGCATGCAATTTAGTTGTCTTCTTCAGTTTTTCACGTAGACAGTTCTCAGATCGCCTTTGTATGCTCTCAACTCTCTGTATGTGAATAACTGATTTCGGCTGTCTCTTCTACTTGCTTTTATACGAGTCTTGCAACCCTAGTTGAGTCCTACTGGGAATCCTCTTAATTATGGTAAGTTAGGATTCGCAGTAACTCTTTTCCATGTTGAAGTCTAACTCTTGTTCACACTTCAAAGACACAGCCTGGGCACCACCTCTTTTAGTCTGACTAGGATATGTATACAACCACGCGCCACTACTCCTAGTTCCACAGGAATTTGCAACCCATAATCTTTTCGATCAAGCGTGCCCTTCATCTCAAGGACTAGGTTCTTCGTATGAACCTCAGAGTCCTTCCTGTTTGTCATGCTTCAAAACCAGCTCTCAACAAGCTACAAATTGATCTTACTATTATGAAATATAAAACAAATGCTTCGGTAAGAAATAAATGTACTCTTTTTCTTTATTGGTAGTAGATGAAAGTATTCATGTTTGTAGTATTCCTAATCCTTTTAATGGATAAGTTTCTTTTTCTAGGAGTACGTAATCCATAGAAGCTTGTTCTAATAGTAGGTCAAAAGTTTTGTCTATTGTTTTCTGATCTCATTAGAACTAAGTTATTAATATGTGAAGTTAAGGAAAACTATCAGAATGTTGAAATTCTTGTCCAGTAACATAGCTAGGCCAATTTCATTTAAATCTGTAGGTCATTCACTAACATTATATTTGTTGATAAAATAACTAATGTGCTGAGACCTAAATTTATTATATATCATTAAAGAAATTGCCTTTGCTCGACTCTTAAGTGAAAGGATTTAGACATGTATGACTTGTAAATCAAGCCTTCTTCATTCTTTGTTCTCTAACTCCCTAAAGAAAATTTAGTCCTAATCCCTGTATTAAGAAAATCTCTTCTACAAGATGTGACATATGTTGTCACATTGAATGGTCTGTCCATTCTTATTGTTTCTTTGTTCCTATTTTAGACATGGCTGAACAGGGACAAGCTCGACTTGCTCCAAATGGGAGTAGTGTTGAAAATCGAGCAAGAGGACAACGTAGAAGACTACGTCGCCGTATGACATATTCATGAGGACGTGAATTCATAAGGAATGATGTCTCAAGGGCGATGCAAAATCTGCTAAGGGATGAAAAGGCTAAACGAAGGGAAAGAGAACAAAAATTCACAGAGCTTAGGGCTTCATTGGCTGATCAAATTGAACTTTATAAATTTACCCGAGATGCACTAGCTAATGCTATTGGCGAAATTGATCTTTATGATTGGGAAGCCTTAGCAATTTTAGTAGATTCCCTTGGAGAACCTTTGTGCAGTATTTTAACTGATATTTATCACGAGGTTTGGCCAAGTGAACCTTTTTGATGTAATACACACTATGAGAAATAATTTTATAAAATATTAGTTGAACATTTAGCTGTAGATGATGAATGGAAACATAGTAACCTTTCGATTCTATACTAGGTGTAAAATTAATATTTTATTTAATTGATTTGCCTAAGTGTGTATATCACATGCGAGAATGATGAGTAATAAAAACACTTGCATTATTGTTTCATTTAACAGACTATGGCATCAAAAACTATCATTGCTGTCTTAAACAAGGGTGACAAACTGAACGGCAAAAATTATGATATTTGGAGCCGTAAGATGTGGTATGTGCTGGAAGAGCAAGATGCTCTAGAAGCCATTAACCATGTCATGGTTTGCCCAGATGAGGGTAACACTGCCCAACATAGGAGAGATTTTGAGGCTTACAATTCATGGAAAAAGAATGATGCCACTGCTCGTGGAATCATTGTAAGCTCAGTTGTGGATGATTTCATTCATGAATGTGAACAATTCCCTACTGCTCATGCCATGTGGGCGCATTTGAGAGAAATATATGGGGGTACTACTGTAACCCACCTTAGACAACTGACTATCAAATTTGACACTTACAAAAAGCGACATGACCACAGTGTCAAACAACACCTTAGGGTGATGTCAAATATGATAGCTCAACTTAAAAGTGCTGGTCATATTCTCTCTGATGAGCAGCAGGTTTAGGCAGTGATCCGGTCCCTTCCCAACAGTTGGGAACATTTGAAAGTAAACTTGACCCACAATGACGGCATCAAAACTTTTGGTGATGTTGCTCGCCATGTTGAGCTTGAAGATGAGTGGCTTGGAGCTGCAAAAGCTATACCCACTGCCTATGTGGCAGAATCAAGTGGTAAAAAGGCTTCAAGATTCAAGCGCAAAAATGACTGGAAGAAAGGCGGAAAGGGCAAGGAGATTGGTGAGGGACCCTCAAAGAAAAGAAACAAACCGAACTTCAAGAAAGGAAAGCGGTTCTTTAAGAAGAAAGACAAGAGCAAGATGAAATGCTACAACTGCCAAGTGCCGGGACACTTTGCTCGTGAATGCACTGAGTCGAAAAAGGTAGCATTTCAAAACGCATCTCTAAGTGCTACATTTGTTTCTAGCACGGTTTTATTAACCGAATCTTATCCTGTGTGGATTGTAGACTCAGGGACCACCGATCATGTGACCCGTGATCGAGAAGCGTTTGTGGAGTACCGCCGAGTTCCATCTGGATCAAGGTGAATATATGTAGGAAATAATGCGAAGGTTGAAGTCAAAGGTCTTGGCACTTGCAGGATTGACTTGCGTGGTGGCCGTACTTTGATGTTGCATGACGTCTTATATGCTCCAGAAATTCGACGGAACTTAATATCTGTGTTTGTTCTTCTTAATTTAGGTTTCTGTTTAAACTTTAGTCGCAATATTGTGAGAATTACTCAAGACAATATTTTTTATGGTTCTGGACATCTTTATGATGGTTTCTTTGTGTTAAGTTGTAATCCTTCTACTTATGACTATTATGTGGACCGTTGTGTTATCGCATGTTCTTCTAGTAATAGAAATATTGATATAATTACATGGCATGCTAGATTAGGTCATATTGGGCAAGATCGAATGAATAGGTTGGCTAAGGAAGGACACTTGAGTTCTTTCTCGAAAATTGAAATGCCAACTTGTGAACAATGTCTTGCTGGAAAGATTACACGTAAACCTTTTGGGAAGGCTAAAAGAGCTGACTTCCCATTGCAATTAATCTATTCAGATATCTGTGGTCCAATGAACATGAAGGCAAGATCTGGTGCCTTGTATTTCATTACGTTTGTTGATGATTTCACGCGTTTTGGTTATGTTTATTTGATTTCTCATAAATCCGAAGCACTTGAGTGCTTCAAACGATATATGAATGAAGTTGAGAATCAATTAGATAAGAGTATAAAAACTCTAAGAACTGATAGAGGGCGTGAATATCTATCAAGACAATTTAATGAATTGTGTAGTGAAAAAGGAATCACCAGATAATTAACTATTCCTTATACACCTCAGCAAAATGGTGTAGCAGAAAGGAGGAATAAAACTCTATTGGACATGACAAGGTCAATGATGGCGCAAGCTAATTTACCTATCTCCTTTTGGGGAGATGCATTATTAACTGCAGCCTATATATTGAATAGAGTGCCTTCTAAGTCAGTTCCTTCCACTCCTTATGAGCTATGGACCGGCCAGAAACCAAACTTGGATTATTTACGATCTTGGGGTTGTGCTGCATTTATAAGAGATTCTTTTAATAACTTTGGTAAAATAGGTCCAAAAGGCAAGAAATGTATCTTTATAAGATATCCAGAACACTCCAAAGAGTACGTGTTCATTGGTGAATTAAAGGATGGAAGTGTTACTGAAATTGAATCACGAGATGTCATATTTTTAGAAAATGATTTTCCTAAGAAGGGTGAAGTAAAGGACGAAGAGCCTCTTTATGAAATGTTGAACTCAGATGGTCAACAAGTGTCTTCTGAGACATTCGATGATCTAATTGATCAAGAATATGGTGTTGATCCGAGTGGGAGCTTTTCAATACAAGATCCTTCTCGTGAATCTGAGTCTCAATTAAGAAAGAGTACCAGGAAAGGTGTACGTAACGTACTTATGATATAGAAGATTACGTTTTCCTGGTATCGGCGTCGGAAGTAAATGAGCCAAATTCTATTGCTGAGGCTTTATCGAGCCCTGAAAAGGATGAGTGGATGAAAGCAATGAAAGAAGAGTTAGAGTCTATGAGAACCAAAAAAATCTGAGACTTAGTTGATCTTCCGCCTGAGCGTAAAGCAATTAAGAACAAATGGGTTCTTAAAATTAAACGTAAAGCCGATGGATCAATATAAAGATACAAGGCATGACTGATAGCAAAAGGCTTTACTCAACAAGCAGGAATTGATTATGAGGATACTTTTTCGCCAGTTGTGAAGTTTACCTCAATTCGCTTACTTTTAGCTATTGTTGCGCGTTTGGATCTAGAATTACACCAAATGGACGTAAAGGCAGCTTTTCTCAATGGAGAACTAAACGAGGAGATCTACATGGAAGAACCTGTAGGTTTCATCGTTAAGGGCCAAGAAAATAAGGTCTGTAAATTGAAAAGATCTATTTATGGTCTAAAGCAGTCTTCAAAGCAATAGTACTTGAGATTTCATAAAAAATGATCTCATATGATTTTACTATGTTTGATGAAGACCATTGCATTTATGTTAAAAGGTCCAATGATATGTTTGTAATTCTTTCTCTTTACGTGGATGATATATTGATGGCTGGAAATAATTTAGAGTATCTAAAGATTATCAAGTCATGGCTTTCAAGTTCGTTTGACATGAAAGACATGGGTGAAGCAGACTACATCCTTGGAGTTAAGATCCAAAGAAATTGTTCCAAAAAGTTATTGAGTCTATCTCAAGAAACATATATAAAGAAAATTTTGGAACGTTAGTGCAAACCCATGGATACTCCTGTAGCGAAAGGTGAAGCTTTATGCCTCGAAATGTGTCCACAGACTCAAAGAGAAAAGGAAGAAATGTCTCGAGTTCCATACTCAAGTTCTATCGGGAGCTTGATGTACGCTATGTTGTGTACTCGCCCTGATATTTTTTATGACGTAGGTCTAGTTATCTGGTATCAATCCAATCCTAGAAGAGATCATTGGAAAGCAGTGAAGAGGATTTTTCGATACCTGAAAAGGACTGCAGACTATTCATTATGCTATGGTGGATCTGATTTGATGTTGAGAGGTTATACAGATGCCGATTGGGCTGGTGACTTGGATGAAAGAAAGTCAACATCTGGATACGCTTTCTTACTTAATGGTGGAGCCATTTCATAGAAAATTAAGAAACAAACTTGTATTGCTCTTTCTACTATGGAAGCTGAGTTCGTAGCTTATACATATGCAGTACAAGAAGCTGTTTGGTTGAAGAGATTCTTTGAGCATCTAGATATTGCAAAGAATCCTCAAGGATCCATAATTTTATATTGTGATAGCCAGGCGGCTATTGATTTTATAAAAGATCCTAAGCATCATGTAAAGACCAAACATATTGACACCAAGTATAAGTACTTGAGAAATATAGTTGCAAGTGGTGAAGTTCCAATACAATACATGCATACGCTGAAAATGGTAGCTGATCCTTTTACAAAAGCGATATCTAGAGACCAGTTTGAGAAACATGTTATGGCTCTAGGTTTGCGTAGGATATGACTAAATTTATGTATTGTAAAACAATTTGAATGTTATATATATATATATATATATATATATATATATATATATATATATATATTTTATTGAGTTTGTATTAAATCTCATGTGCATGCGATGGAATTTATTTGTGATAAGTGTGTCGAATAAGTCACGAGATCGGCTCTCTCACACGGGCGATCGCCTATGACGTTGAGGTACGTGCAGAGATGAGACCAATTAGAACCTTGATTTGTACAAGGTCATTCAGATTTTTATTAAAATGGTCGGTCTTGGTTAGAGTTCGGACTTATGGATCCGAACATCCTATATGACTTGTTTTTGCAAGCCAGATGTGAGTTTTTTCAGAAGATTGGATTTGAGGATTGTTTGAAGAAAAACTCAGGTTAGACGTTTAAAACTGTCTAGACCAAGATGTGTACGGTGTTTATATATTTAAAAATGAGACGCACGCGCCAAATTAGGCAAGAACACCGTACCACATGTTTCATACTACGTGTGCTAAACGACCAATAGGGTAATGGAAGAATGGATCTCTGCTTCATTGTGTGAGACCCTAAGAAAAAATCAATATGATTTTTCATTGGAATACCCTTTGACCTTTTACTGTCTCTTGAAGTACCAATCTGTGTTGCTACTTTAGCATGTTACTAATAGCCACGAGTGATTCGGCAATGCCGTGCATGTCTAGGAAAGCAACTGATTTGGAATGAATAAGTTCGAGTAGAAAGGGAAGACAATTAAAAATAATTTATAACTTAACTTGTATTCACAGGTCGACCATTATATTTACCACGAGGGTTTCAAGTGTAATTGTGATACAAAGTTAAATAGGAACTCGAGTTCACCTCGTTCGAGGATGAGGGATCGGATAACTAGCTACTAGAGTAGCGAAAGATGTCTGGGGTATTGCGAGTAATAAGATCCTCATGTTAATAGTGAATCCTTTCCATATGTGATTGGATTTCTACAAGGAGGTATTGTACAACCTTAATAGGTTTAGTTCTTGATAATGATCGCAGGTCACACGAACTATTTGCCTGTATGAATTACATGTGTGATTGATATGGAACGGATTCGGATCCAGTCCATCATGTGCGAAGTGGGAGATGTTGGAAATTGGACTTGGACGGGTTGCCCATGTGGACTGACCCAACCCGATCCATGACCCATTTATAAAGAGGATAAGACTGAGGAGTTACATGGGAGTTACCTTGGCAGTTAAAACACACTAGTATTATTGATAGTGGGAAAAAAGAACGTGAAAAGGTGGACAAAGTGGAACCTAGGAAAACTACTTCTCTTTATTATATCTACAGAACAAAGAATGTATCTCCGTATCTTCTTTTCTTGCTTCTTCAATACACATAAAGTGAAAAGAGGCATTTAGTTTGTGGAAATTTACTTCGTTTCCTTTGTGATTCGAAGTCTGAATCGGAACAAATATCAAACGAACTTCCGTTGTGTTGATTACGTTGACAGGTACGCAATCCTGTTACGGTATTTAATTTCTAACATAACTATAAATCTAAAATAAGAAATCTTAAGTTAAATTGATTTTAAATCTTAAATTGTGTTCTTCTTTAAAAGACGAATAAAAGAATTGTACCACCATTCCTTGCATTTGTTTTTGTAGCAGAGCAGAGCGACAATTTTTTGCCACTTAAAGGGTGAATGAAGTCTTAATTACTTTTTGTTCTCGTTTTACAGGCATCTGCGGGTGCGCAATTTGCTGTTTCATATAGTCGCACAACAAGCAGAGAGAAAGAGGTTAACAAATGGTGTAACGTGATGCAGGTATCAGAATGTAACGATCTCATGTGCAATTGCAGCAAACAAGAACCAGTGATATCGTGCTATTACAAGCACATCTAATTCCTCACATCGCATTAACAATATTCCACAAAACATATAACAGTAGGTAGCATTACATGATTTAAGAAACAGAAAAATATAACTACTCCTATTTCCACCATTTTAATTACTATTATCATACCATCAAGCATTAAAACATTGCATCTCCATTCCCATGTCCAAAAAACAGAGCAACTACTCAAATATCTCATGCAATCTTAACCTCAATAGTCTTAGGTTTCTTAGGTTCAGGGGGAGGCAATTTCTGAACAGCAACAGTCAAAACACCATCTTGACAAACAGCAGAAATAGCATCAACATTCGCATTCTCAGGCAACGTAAACTTCCTCATAAATTTCCCAATTCTTCTTTCCATCCTAATATACTTGGACTCTTCTTTCTCTTCATCTCTTTTCCTTTCTCCAATAATCAACAACACATTATCATCTTCCACTTGTACTTTAATATCTCCAGATTTTAACCCTGGCATGTCCACAATAAACACGTATGAATTTGGAAACTCTTTGACGTCTGCTGGTGTTGCTGCCATTGCTTTAGCATCACGTACGTAGTGTCTTGATGGTGCATTCACTGATTTTTCGGATTCGTCAGTTGATGTGTCCATGATGTGTTGTAGAGTGTGGAAAAGTGGTGTGTCGATTCCCATTAGCCTGAAATCCATATTTCTCTTCTTGCTTGAAATTGTTGAGATTTTGTGATTTTTGGTGTGTTCGTTGAATTTTGATTGTGGGGAATGTTGGGGCAAGATTGGGTGGTTTATATAGTGGGAATTTGGGAAGGTTCTGGAGGGAATAGAAGAAGAAGGTGAGAATATTCTAGGAGTTTCTGTTCATGTTCAACACTCGTCTGCAACTTTGACATGGTCATTCAAATAGTCAGCAGGGGAATGTATTGTCCCGTAATTGTTGGTACATATTTGCAGAATTGTCCTTACATTTTAAATTTTTTTGTCTTTGAACATTCGATAATACCACTAAGGTCCACCAAAGATTCTGTGTTTACTGCTTGTTTCATAGTTTAACCACACAATAACAACGAAATTATGGTAATGACGAAGACTCAACCAATCAGTCTGTGTCGGGTACCACGGAAACATCTTCAAGAATAAGTAATTTCCTGATGTTTAATTCGTAGAGAATATTCTCTTTAAGAGAAATAACTTTTGTGGGAGTCAATTTTCTTTCACAACTATGATAAGTTACTCAAAATAATTTATATAAATACTTTTTTATTTGTTATTCGTCCAAATTATTTCGGAATTTGTCACTTTTCATGTGAAAAAACGTTTTATTATATTTTACATAAGCAGTTGTAACATTATTTAGTAATTTTAATATCAGCTCCCTATGACTTTAATAAATCATAGTCTAACTTAAATTTACGAAAAAATGGAACATTTTAAAACTTGAAGACTAAAATAAACTATAAACATTTATATAGTTATAACATCTTATTAAGCATAAAGTGAAAAAAATTTAGATAAAATTATTTTTAAATTTAGTGTTGTGTTCTTTTTAGAATGGACAGACAAAAGAATTGTACCTTACTTGGCTAGTGTTTTTGTAGAGTAAGGCATTTGCTTCTCGCTTAGTAGGTGAATGAAGCCTTAGCACGCGTTGGGCAAAAGCAGTTTTTGGGAATCAAAAGTAGCTAATTTTTTTCAAAAATTGTTTCGAAAAATTGCATATTTGGCCAAACTTTTTCTTTAAAAATAAACGTGTTTAAGTGACAACAAAAAAGTAATTTTTTTCCTATGAGCAAAAACTGTTTTTGGTTTCTATCATACAAAAATCTTTAAAATTTAAAATTAAAGTGCATCGTTTTTAAAGTATGAAATGAATTAATTTTTTTAAATTTTAATTACACAAGTAGAATCTGGAGATGATAAGATGTATGCGGTCTTTACACAGTCTTTGTACGGAATCATCCATATGATACTATATGGCTCAATATGGAAATCCAAGACTTTTATTGTTATGCTCCTTCTAAATTGCATTAAACGATCTATTCCAATTGGAATTTGTTATTGTGCCTCTTTAGACTGATAACCAATAGCTTGCAAGCACACTGCGGAGACTATATCTTTTCATCAATTGAAGTAGAAGAAGCTTTGCCCTCCCCTAGAGGTAGCAATTAAGTATAAATTATATGACCATTCTAGCAGGAGCAGATTCAGGATTGAGAGATTGTGGATGCCACTCAGTATATTTATTATTACCCATAAAAGTCAAATAGGAAGGGCGGGTCGGACCGGATTGGATATTCAATTTTCTGTTACATCGACTTGCTTTAATTCAGTTATCCATTTTTACGCTTTATTTTAATTTTATATTATGAAAGATCATTACAAAAATAAAAATAAAAAAAAGTAATGAAAGAACGCTCCAATTAAAAAATTTACTAAAAAATAGGTTAATTACTATGATTGAATAGGCTAATTTACCTTCAATAATTTTGTGTATATTTCTTCATCTTAACCTTGCATAAAAATAACTTCAACTATTCAATCTATGAGAATTCACTCAAAAAATCTTGTATGAGCCTAAATCGATTTTAGGATCGGAAATCGAATTTGGGTTAGAATATAAGCAAAACTTCGTATCAAAGCTAATAAAGATGCGAGAAATAATCGTAATTGCGAGAGAACAACTTGATTTCAATATATTGCAGTGAGTACAAATTTGGGCAGAGTTTCAGTATCTATTTCTGGATGCCTACAATACAAAATGAAGTGCTATTTATAGGCCTAGGAGTCTTGCCCACGTTCTCCACTATCAGTTGTGCTCTGGCCCACGATCTTGGCATTAATGGAAGGAGTTAGTGGGCTGAAGTAGTGGGCTGCAAAGCCGTTGGAACCGAGGCTATTCACCGAGGTGCGTATATGTGACCTCGGTAGGAAAGGCCTTGCTGTTCGCTCGAGGTAGACATCACCGAAGCTCAGCTTACGGCTCGCCTTCGGTGACGACCTTAATGTGTGACTTCGGCGACCCACTTACTTGCTTCGGTCTTTGGCTTGTTGTTATGTGCTTGGTCGCTGTCAGATTGTATGACCGGGGCGAATCACCGCGAGCCGATTTTCACCCAATACAGATAGTCCCCCCACTCTTCGGTCACTTACCAAAGTTACCGAGGAGTGGAATGAAATTTAGTGGGAAAGCGACGTGGCATGATCTTATCCAAGCGTTTCAAATTTTGTCAACGGTTCGCGTCTCTTTAGGTCACTTCTCACTGACACGTGTCATCCACCCATTGGCTTTTCGAACGGTCACGCCGTATTTTTTGTTTCTCCCAGTGTACAATGATGATGCCTCACCACTTGGTTCTTCCATACCTATAAATACTTCTCCACCAGACTCTTCTTCTCACTTTTACATTCTGCAATCAACAGTGTTAAGAGAGAAAAAGCAAAAGCTTCCATACCTTTCTTGACAGATTTCCATCTTCACGAAAAAACTCTAGCTCGAAATACAACCATGTCTACAACCAATCTAGGCAGGATTCAAGTGATTTCGGTGAAAGGGCAAAGATCGCGCAGTACGCCGCCATTATCTCTAGTGGCGAGTTCATCACCACCGTGCCGGCGCTGCAGGTGGTAGAGGTGGAAGGAGGCGGAGAGGTGACTTCTAGCGCTGGTGGCTCTAAGCATCGAAAGGCAAGGGCTAGGCGTGACGTTGCTGCTGTGAGCGAAGACGTCAGCCTAGAAGAGGACGATGACATCGTAGATGGTGACGTCATGGAAGCGGCTGGTGCTGACGACACCACGCATAGAGACGAGGACGCCGAGGGCGATGATGTCGTGGGCGAGGTTGAAGGCGGAAATACCGCCGAGGTGGGGTCCTCAGTCCCAATGATTCCTCTCGAGCAAGAGCTCGAGCCTCACCAAATCATTCCTTCCCATTTCGACAACAGCAAGGACCTTAAGCTGCAGGTCCAATCTGCCGATCAAGAAGAAAAGAATAGGAATATTCCGGTAAACACAACACCGACCCGCATAACACAAGCCCACATTGAGCGGGTCCAGAGGGAGTGCAAGTTTGGGTCCGAGGTGAAGGTGGTCATCCCCGACCCAACGAGCAGAGTTTGTCACCATGTCGAGGGGCTCTCTTTCGTTTACACCTACCCTTTCGCCCTCGGCTTCTCCCTTCCAGTGCACAAGATTATTGATGATTTCTGCCGAGCCTACAACTTGTGCTTGGCCCAACTAGGCCCCGGCGTTTGGAGAGTCGTCCAATGCATGGATTGGTTGAGTAAGAAAGCCGGGGTGGACTTCACATTGCAACAACTCATCTCGCTCTATTACCCTTACTTTCATAAGGCCGGGGTTGTGGCCTTAAACAACCGAGATAAATTTGCAATCCTTCATAAGAGCGAGGACCACAGGGACCGAGGCTGGAGCGACCGCTACATCCTGCTAGAGACCAGCGTTCTATCCGTCGAGCCTGATTTCCCCGAGCAGTGGAACAACACACGTAAGTATCTCTTCATTTTTATTTCATCCCCGATGATCGTTCATGTTTGCTAACCTCGTTTCTCTATTACTTCTTAGCCAACAAGGTTGATATCATACCCCCCGAGAGATTGACTGAATGGGTGAGAGCGATGACCGGGGCTTGTACAGGCCCCGAAAGAACGTGGATGAAGATGGCTGCCGAATTTGGTTGGCAGTGCAAACGGCATGGTAGATTCTTTTGTTGTGTTTTACTTGGTATGTCGTTTTGGAGTTTTGGCTTCATTTTGTTAACTTCTTTCCCTTCGATATTAGATTTTTCAAACCGTGCCGTCAATACAAAGAAAAGCAAGAAAAAGAAAGAGGAAAAGAAGAAGAAGGATGGAGAGGAGACCGAGTCAGACGACAACCTGGCTTCGGTGGTAGGAGACTTGAAGGAGTTGAAGGCTGCAAAGTCTTCAAAAGTTTCAAAGGGGGCCCCCGGTCAAGGATCCTCCAAAGGTAACCACCATCCTTGATCAATTCGTTGGTTATCATCCTTCTTTGCTTCCTTGTTTCAAATTCTCTTACATTGCTCTTTGTAGGTGTGAAGAGGAAGAGGGCAGTTTCGAAGAAGCCCTCTCGCTCGGTAGCTCCTCGTGCCGAGGTGGAGACTTCGCCTCGGCCCGATTCAACGGTGGAAAGGCGCCGAAGGCAGGTTGATGAGCCCGACGATGCAGCTACTGAGGATTTAGCTCGTAGGGAGGTCGAGTTTGTTGACCTCGAAGACCAGGAACATAGCTCCGAAGTGGAAGTTGCCAAGATCAAAGGCAAGGCCAAGGTTGTAGAGGCTGGCGCTGCTATCATCGAAGGGGGGGCTGGCACCGGCGCGGTTAGGGCGTAATCTGAACCCGCGAGGATTTCATCCTCGGTGGGGTCTTTTCAGAAGCTTGAGGTGCCGACCTCTTCAAATCTGTTGGCATGCAGCCGAGCCGAATCTTGAGCCTCACGCCTTTGCTGGGCCCGGAGGAGGATAAAGTCGTGCAAGAGTTCTCCCGAGGTTAACTATACAACACCATCACTGCCAATGCTATCAGGGTAAGTTTCATCGTTCTTGAGTTTTACCTTTAAGTTTTCCCTTTATCTTTGTCCTCGGTTCATAGCTGACTTCGATTTCCTGATTGATCTCTATTCAGAGTTTCGTTCTGTCACTGAGGGCTATCGAGGTTGAGACCTCGAGGGATGAAGAGGTCCGGCGTGTCGCTCGTGCGTGGGATAGGCAAAGAGATAGCTTCAATGCACAAATAGCTACTCTAGAAGCTGATTTGTCCAAGTCCTAATCTGATCTGCATGAGGCCGAGGCCGCTTCCGAGGCGAAAATTAAAGCCCTTGGTGATGGCTTCCAAGTTGAACGCTCGAGGCTGGAGGCTGAAGCTGCGAGATTAAGTGCCGAGCTGACTCAAGCAAAGATCAAGGCCGAGGAGATGGCCAAAAAGCACCATGATCAGCTGCGGGAGCATGTGCTCCACATCCAGAAGTTGGAGGATGAGAACTCCAAACTTTCAGCCAGAGAGGCCGAGATCGAAGCTTTACGAGACGAAATCGCCGATCGTAAAAATAGAGCTAAGATCAAGGTCAAGAGGGCTGAGCTGGATAAACAGTGGGCCATTATCAGCTCTCGATTGAAATTGCTCAAGCGGTGTCGCGCCGGCGAGCTCAACTTTGAGAAGGAGATTGTAAAGGCCAAGGCGAAAGCAGCAAAGGCCCAGGCTATCATCGATGACCTCCCATCGAGTGAAGCCTCGAGCGATGAGGACGATGAAGAGGATGAAGAAGATGCCGAGGGGGGCTCCGAGGATGGAGGTGATTCTCCCGAGGCTTAGACTTCTGGTAGCATTGTTTTTGTAAGCCTTCGGGCTTTTATGCTTATATTTTGGGCCTTCGGGTCCTTTTGATGTAAATACTCTTAGCCTTCGGGCTTTTTAATGAAATGACTTTGGTATTTTCATCTTAAGTGTTGGTTTTTGCATGTACCGAACATCTTATAATAAATAACTTGCTTGCAAGACTTGATTGGATTTAATCGATGCAAACTTAGAACGACGTCTCGTCCTCGAGTCGATGCATTTAAAGTGCAGCTTCGTAGTGCAGATTTATAGAGACATAAAGTTATGGGATGAAGCTCATTTCATTGATAATATTAACAAGCTGAAATTACAAGAAACCAAGTCGAAGCGGACCTTGGGCAAAAATATGAAAAAGCAAATTAATAATATGCCACTACCGGGCGGAATTATAATGTACTAAATCTATTCCTCGGGTGTCAGTCCCCGGTTGTCGAATAGATGGTCGTCGGTTGGGAGGCGTATTTTTGCCCCGGTTGCAACTCGTCCCTTACTCCCCCCCAGTGTTCGGGTGTGAATCTTGATGAAGACCAAGATTCACACCCGGGCACTGGAGATCGTTTAATCTGCTCCCTGAAAAGGTCAAGCAAAATAAAACGAGGAGCAAGTTAAGTACATTTCGACCGAAGCCTTTAGGAGCATTGTTCTGCTCGGGGTTGTGGGTAAGAAATTGAAAATGAGTGAGGGGGTATTTACTTCGGTTAGAACTTTAGATTGGAGATGTTCCAATTTAAGGGTTCGGGCACACCTTGTAGATCTTCAATTTGATAAGATCCTTTCCCAACAATTGCTTTGACTCTGTAGGGTCCTTCCCAGTTTGCAATAAGTTTTCCCCCATTTTCTTCCTTCGTTGATTGACTTGTAGCCTTTAGCACATAATCGCCAACTTTGAAATCTCTAAGCTTGGCTTTCCTATTAAGGTAAGCCTCGATCTGCCTTTTTTGGGCTACTAGCCGAACCAAAGCCAATTCCCTTTTCTCCTCGAGCAGATCCAATTCTATGCGCATAGCCTGTTGATTTGCGTCTTCGGTGGTGTGGGCATACCGAAGACTTGGTTCGCCCACTTCCACAGGGATAAGAGAATCCATACCGTAAGCGAGTGAAAAAGGAGTCTCATCGGTGCTGTTCTTCTCCGTTGTTCGCATGGCCCACAGCACACCTGGCAGCTCATCGGGCCAAGGACCTTTTTTCTCATCGAGCCTTTTCTTGAGATTTTCGATTATGATTCTATTTGAAGATTCAGCTTGGCCATTGGCACTTGGGTGATAAGGGGTCGAAGCAATTCTTTTGATCCCCCATTGTTTGAAGAAATCAGTGATGGCTGCCCCCATGAACTGTTTACCATTGTCGCAAGCAATATCCCTTGGAACACCGAACCTATAGATGGTGTTCTTCTTGATGAAATCGATCACTTGTTTTTGTTTAACCTCGGTGAGAGCTCCTGCTTCTACCCATTTAGTGAAGTAATCTGTTAGCACGAGGATGAAGCGAACCCCACCCTTTCCCTTCGGTAGGGGTCCAACAACATCCATCCCCCACTTCATGAAGGGCCACAGTGACATCACTGTTGAACCCCAAAAATTACCCCGAAAAGGATAAATTCCGGAACATCGACAGGATGGACTAACTCTTTTGGAGTTTTTGGAGTCGCCACCCAATTTAAGAAAAACAGGGAACCAAATTAACAAATGCGTGCAAAAACTCCGTTTTATAAAAGACGGTCTTTTCAGAGATTCTAAGTAAGAGGTTTTATTAATTTCGGAAGAAGGTTTTTAAGGCACTTCCAAAATTCCGTAAAATACGGTTAATCCGACAGGTTTCCAAATATTTACAAGTGCGTTTTTCTTTCGAAAGAATTATTTGAATAATAATAATAATAATAATAATAATAATAATAATAATAATAATAATAATAATAATAATAATAATAATAAATTAAATAAAAGCTTATTTGCAAAAATATATATTTTACTTGCACGCATTTGCTAAGACGGCCCCAATTTGCAATAAATTAAATAACGACTTCACAATAAAAGGCGATGAACATAAAGTAAAGCAATATACAAAAAATTAAATATTATTGATAAATAAAATATTTTACACATTTATTCGCATAAATATCTCTAAGGAAAGAAAGACAAAGTTAAAGATAAAACCCGATAAAATGATCAACTCGCGGGAGCCTTGGATTTTCTAAAATTCCTAAGTCTTATTTTGAATACTTGAGTCCGAATTCAAGCCAAACGACTCCAATGCAACGGACTATCCCTATTTGTAAGTTAGCCAAAAGCGTTCCCGAATTGTTCGTGTCAAGATGTACCTCGCAATAAAATGAGAATTAAACTGGATTAGTACGATCATAAAGTGTAATGATTAATAAAATAAAATAACAATAATAATAATAATAATAATAATAATAATAATAATAATAATAATAATAATAATAATAATAATAATAATAATAATAATAATAATAATAATAAATGGGTTGTTTTTGACAAATTTAGGCTCAGGTTCGTATGGTGCGTCGAATAGAGGCTTGGGATTTGGTACGGTTGCAAACACGGACCCCGGGCCGTGTTGCCATGCCAAAGCACCAAACCCACTACTCTATTCGACTTGCTTTGCATTAATTTCATACTTTCATCATCGCCTTTTGCTTTAGGGACACGGGAACGGGACGGTTCAAGTGTAGTATCATGTTCAAAATCCGTCAATTCCTTGTGTAGGCCTCAATACGTGTATATGTATTTTTTCATTGGCCGAAACCGTGTAATATCCGTTCGAATCAGTCTAATATTCTGTGATATACCAAATTTATCCAAAATGGATTCCGGGTCAAGCAATCCAAAAGCCAATTAACGGGTCAAACCAACAGGAAACCAGTAACGAGTCAAACAAACCAGTATGATACCCATTACACAGTAAATGAGCCAAAACCAGATAGCATCAAGGAACAAACGCACTGGTGAACAATTTTTCCGGCAAAGCAAAACACGAGCAACACCACCAGACGCAGTGGAGGAGCGACACCAAGCCGTAGCAGCGTCACTGCGACTCCATCATTCCACTCATCATTTTTAGCCAAGATTCAATAAATAAACAGATGAAAACAGCTCAAATTTTATCAATTTGCTGCGTCAAATCCCAGAAATGATCAAACATTTCAAACAATTCGAAGGGAAACGGGTCAAATGAACGGATCTGCACAAAGATATGGAACATTAATGGAATATGTTTTCTCAATAAACAGAACAATCTCTAAAAAATATCGGCGATAGCAGTGGAGACGGCGAGACGAGGAGCGACTGCCGGCTTAGCTTCTCCGGCGAGCCACGCAGCGGCGTCGCTGCGACTCATCTCTACCACCTCTCCCTTTATTTCATCTCGTTTCTCAGTAACAGATGAGAAAGCAGAGGAATCCAGCGATGGTAGCTTTCCGGCCAAGTTCTCACAGTGGTGGTGGTGATCACAGAGTCACTGCTCCGTTTCCCCTGTTAAAACTATCCCCTCCCTATTTCGCCGCCGATCTGCTTTCCGGTGAGATTGTCACCGGTGGTGCCCCTGTTTTTGTTCGTCTATTCCAGATCTGTGAGACGAGCTAGAAAAAGAATTTAGAAAGCGAATCAGAAACCCCTTTCCCTCACCTCGTCTCCCTCTGTTTTTTGATTTTCGTGTGTTACTCCTCCCGATCTGTTAGTGTATATGGGTTTGTAGTGAGAGAGGGGAGGGAAAATGGAGACCTAGGAGAGGGGCGCACGGCTAGTGTTAATGTCCCTCCCCCTAGGGTTTTTTTTGTGTGGTGTATATAAGATGATGATAATAGTGTGTTGTGGTTTTTTGTGTTATATGGGCTTTGCAGAAATGATCCTAAATTGCAATTTAAGAACAGATTTAGCCCTTTATTAAATTAAACAAATAATTATATAGCACGCTGCAAATGAAGGGACGACTTGCGATTTTGGCTATTTCCCTTTAAAATTAGCTATTTATTTGCAATCTTCAAAATTGAACTTAATTTTAAAATTATTATACTTTTTATTAAAATCCGGGACAAAATTGGGTGTCAACAGCTGCCCCTCTTTACCCGGAAAGGATGAAAGAGTTTCCAGGGTAAAGAAGTTGACGTGAAACCCAATTTTGTCACGGTAAAGCCAAGACTCTGATTCCTGGGATCAAAATGCGAGGCTTATGGACATGGCCGAACTTCGGTTTCCGAGTTGCCTACATATCTCGGGCTGAAAGAGAATCAGGCCATATGTAGTTCGACGCGATTTGAAGATCAAAGACGAGATAGTAACGACTACTCAAGCGCGGAAAAAGAGGCTTGTAATCACCCAACTTATGAAAATGTGGTCGACGACACACCCATAAAGACGAGATAGTAACGACTACTCAAGCGCGGGAAAAGACGCTTGTAATCACCCAACTTATGAAAATGTGGTCGACGACACACCCATAAAGAGGGGTTTACACGGACATAGCTTCCACTGCACCTCGATAACCGAGCCATCTTGTCTTCAATCTCAAACCTCAGACTCAGGGTTAACAAGAGACTTACCTCTAGGGTGGATGACTTATACGGGTGCAATTCTTCAGGTCTTCGTTGACGAGTCTAGCTCATATCAACGATTGCCCCGGTTCATTGCTAAGCAAAGCTCCATGTTCCAAACGTTGCTGCGGTGCTGCTAAAAATCCTGTAATAGTCTCAACAAGCGGTAAGCGTGCAACTGCTAATAAACTGGAATAATTGGAATAGGAAAGAAATAGATAAAGTGATAAAATTGTAAATGCGGATTGCGGTATCATTGATAAGTTCTTCCTTCGATCAACTGACAAAGTACTTCGCCCGGAGAACCTCTAAGCTGATCCTTATTCTGAAACAGTAAAGCAAGACAATAAGTAAAGCAAGAACGAATTGTAAAATGCAAGGCTTTCATAAGATAAGTTGACTAACGAGACATAATATCTCAAGTCGACTTGGCTAATCTTTATCCTACACAGGTAACATAACGTTCATTTATAAGGCGAACGAGCCCAAAACATTCAATTGTAAGGCGAATGAGCCCAAAACGTTCAATTATAAGGCGAACGAGCCCAAAACGTTCAATATAAGGTGAACGAGCCTAAATTTGATAGCAGCCTGCAAAACAAAGTTGCAAATTGGATTAATTAAGGCAAGATAATGCAAAACAAATAAGCAAAACTGGGTCGTGTTGCTTGTATTAATAGTGCTGCAAAGCGTTGAATGCCTTCAGTTCTTATTGAATCTGATGTTCAATTTCTGGTGGTCAACCTGAAAGAGGAAAGCAACGCGTTAATTTTTTAGGCAAGTGCAAAGACATGATTCAAAGCAAGCGCAAAGCAAAGTAGTGCGGAAATGTAGTCAGTGCGAGAGCCATTTGGCGAATCAATAGGCGAGATAGTCCAAAAAAAAGGAATCCTCATAGCCGATGGTCAACCTGAAAGAGTAAAGCAAGGCGTTAATTTCAAAGCAAGTGTGAAGACGTAATTCAAAGCAAGTGCAAAGCAAAGTAATGCGGGAGTGTAGAGCAATGCAAGAGCCATTTGGCGAATCAATAGGCGAGATAGTCCAACAAAGGGAATCCTCGTAGCCGATGGTCAACCTGAAAGAGTAAAGCAAGGCGTTAATTTTAAAGCAAGTGCGAAGGCGTAATTCAAAATAAGTGCAAAGCAAAGTAGTGCGGAAATATAGTCATTGCGATAGCCATTGATAAATCAATTGGCGAGACAATCCGGCAAGGATGGCCTTGTGCGGATTATAGCCTGAAACAAAGCGATGCCCTATTTGGCTTAGTTTTGAAAACACAAAACAAGCCTCGGCTTTGTCGCCTATTAGGAATGAAAGTCATAGGGGTAGAAATGCCGCCTGTTCGGCAATAACTCATGACAAAGCATAATGCTTTAAGTCATGGAAAGGGATTGCGACGCAATCTGCAAGACAACTTTGAATGCGAGTTCAACAAATCGTTCATCCATAATGTGAATGATCCTTTCATTGCAAGCTTTCATGTTCCTGCTCTCAAAGAAAAATTGTTAGCTTTGGGGAGAAAAGGGGAAGCGTTTGATTTGTGCAGACTTCATTCTGATCCTGCTGCTTCTGCTGCTTCATCTTCTTCATTGGACTTGGATTTGCAAATTGCTTTCAGAAACTTGGCTCATGAACTCAAATAGCATAGACTTTGAAAAATAGAGGCAAGATAAAATATTTTAATGCAATATAGCGGGTGAAATAAGCATGCAAATGAAGTCAAAGATGCATTTTGAAAATTTTTCCTTGACTTAAACTTGTAACATATTTTAAAACAAACTGAACGTCCTTTGGCTTAGACTTTGCACTGTTTGCTTAACAAATTACAGAATTCTTGCCGACTCTTCTTTAATAACCAACGCCGCTTCTTGCAAAATTCTGCCCCAGTTATAATCTTCCGCATCCCTAACTCGTTTTGCAAAAATTGCCCCAGTTGTCCTTCTTGAGGGAAAATAATAACTTAAATGCTAAAGGGTCGAGCCCGATGGGGGAGCCTACGTATCCCTCCTTGGGAATCAGACCGTGCGTAGTTCTGCATCACTGCTTCAACGCCATATACCAACAAATAAAAGCTGCCCCAGTTGAAGTTCTAACAGATAGTACAATATCCAAAGAGCGCAGACAATAACTTTCAGTGCATCACTTTAAATTGTTCGGTTGTTTTGCCATACGTTACAAGCAAGGCTTTGGCAGGTTTATCAATTTTAATTTTGAAATGGAAACAAATGCAAGCGTAAATAATATAATAAGAATGAGATGCATTTTATTTCAACTTTCATAAATTCAAAATGAGTTGATTCAGATTAACATAAGCTTTAAGGTACAATGCAATTCAGGGCCTCAATCTGAATTAAATTGAAAATAATGCTACTAAGTTCAATTGCCAGGTTCTTTCAAACAATGCCATTAGCTTTTGGTACTGCACCGTTCACGAGCTAGAGCATCTACCATCAATCAGATCTCGAAACCTTTGCGTGGTGAATGGTCAGCCACTTCACAAATCCAATATTTGCTAATGAAATAAACAAAACAAAAGAAACCTCTCAAAGGGTAACTAAAATAGTTTGCATGTCATTCATAGGATTGCACACAAGCAAGCAACACCTAGTATTTAACGCATTTTGGGAAAATAAAGCAAGACAGGCAATTAACATGTTAACACAGCTCATGCTCTCCACAGCATATGCACAAAATTCTAAACCCAAATGCCTAAAACCCGAAACAATCCTCCATAGCTTTTGCAAACATCCACGCTCCTCCAAGCACAACTCCCAATTATTTCACAACATCCAATACCAGACTGCAAATCATGAAAGGCGCCAATTGGCCTTTCAAAAATAAAACCTCACTGGTCCTCGGCTTTGGACAAACCTCTCAGCTTCCTAGGTTTTGCAAGGCTCACCGACCTTATTCATAGGGCTCCTCACTGGTCCTCGGCTTTAATCAAGCCTCTCAGTTTTCTAGGTAGCCCAGACCGCACTGGTCTTCAAGGAGGGACCCCACTGGTCATTCAAAGACACAGGGGCTTCGCTCTCCTAGCATGCGACAAGCATACTTCAATTTTACAAAGTTGCAGCTGGATAATAAACATAGGTCTGCACACACGCAAAGCCATTCACGAGAGGGACCCCACTGATCCTTTTAAAGACACCAGGGGCTTCGCCTCTTAGATCTCACTACACCAGGCCATCTCCAAAACACAAACCAACCAAATCTGCCGAACTTTCCCCCAAACTAAGGTGCATATGCATGCATGACCTAATCTCCTTCTAAGAGTGGGTTAACGGTTGAGGCTAACAGGTGAGTGGCAAGCGGCCTCGCAGTCGAATTACTCCCACGACAACCGCCGGTGTACCAACTCGTCACAGGGTTCTTTAGTGGAAGTAGGTGCGGGTGCGCATGGGCGCACCTCGCGGATATTTGAGTGAGAATGCAAGAGGTTCCCAGGAGTGGGGGAAATATGAACGGAAAGCCAGTTTATATGTGCGCAAATAAGGGTGTAGTGACATGCTTTTCGTGACATACAAACAAACAGGTATAATAAAGCAAAATAAATTAAGCATGCTAGTTGCAAATAACTGGAAACCTTTATGGTCAAAACCTTTATTGCTCCCAGCGGAGTCGCCATGCTGTTGAACCCCAAAAATTACCCCGAAAAGGATAAATTCCGGAATATCGACAGGATGGACTAACTCTTTTGGAGTTTTTGGAGTCGCCACCCAATTTAAGGAAAACAGGGAACCAAATTAACAAATGCGTGCAAAAACTCCGTTTTTATAAAAGACGGTCTTTTCAGAGATTCTAAATAAGAGGTTTTATTAATTTCGGAAGAAGGTTTTTAAGGCACTTCCAAAATTCCGTAAAATACGGTTAATCCGACAGGTTTCCAAATATTTACAAGTGCGTTTTTCTTTCGAAAGAATTATTTGAATAATAATAATAATAATAATAATAATAATAATAATAATAATAATAATCAATTAAATAAAAGCTTATTTGCAAAAATATATATGTTACTTGCACGCATTTACTAAGACGGCCCCAATTTGCAATAAATTAAATAACGACTTCACAATAAAAGGCGATGAACATAAAGTAAAGCAATATACAAACAATTAAATATTATTGATAAATAAAATATTTTACACATTTATTCGCATAAATATCTCTAAGGAAAGAAAGACAAAGTTAAAGATAAAACCCGATAAAATGATCAACTCGCGTGAGCCTTGGATTTTCTAAAATTTCTAAGTCTTATTTTGAATACTTGAGTCCGAATTCAAGCCAAACAACTCCAATGCAACGGACTATCCCCATTTGTAAGTTAGCCAAAAGCGTTCCCGAATTGTTCGTGTCAAGATGTACCTCACAATAAAATGGGAATTAAACTGGATTAGTACGATCATAAAGTGTAATGATTAATAAAATAAAATAATAATAATAATAATAATAATAATAATAATAATAATAATAAATGGGTTTTTTTTGCAAAATTTAGGCTCAGGTTCGTATGGCGCGTCGAATAGAGGCTTGGGATTTGGTAAGGTTGCAAACACGGAGCCCGGGCCGTGTTGCCATGCCAAAGCACCAAACCCACTACTCTATTCGACTTGCTTTGCATTAATTTCATACTTTCATCATCGCCTTTTGCTTTAGGGACACGGGAACGGGACGGTTCAAGCGTAGTATCGTGTTCAAAATCCGTCAATTCCTTGTGTAGACCTCAATACGTGTATATGTATTTTTTCATTGCCGAAACCGTGTAATATCCGTTCGAATCAGTCTAATATTCTGTGATATACCAAATTTATCCAAAATGGATTCCGGGTCAAGCAATCCAAAAGCCAATTAACGGGTCAAACCAACAGGAAACCAGTAACGAGTCAAACAAACCAGTATGATACCCATTACACAGTAAATGAGCCAAAACCAGATAGCATCAAGGAACAAACGCACTGGTGAACAATTTTTCCGGCAAAGCAAAACACGAGCAACACCACCAGACGCAGTGGAGGAGCGACACCAAGCCGTAGCAGCGTCACTGCGACTCCATCATTCCACTCATCATTTTTAGCCAAGATTCAATAAATAAACAGATGAAAACAGCTCAAATTTTATCAATTTGCTGCGTCAAATCCCAGAAATGATCAAACATTTCAAACAATTCGAAGGGAAACGGGTCAAATGAACGGATCTGCACAAAGATATGGAACATTAATGGAATATGTTTTCTCAATAAACAGAACAATCTCTAAAAAATATCGGCGATAGCAGTGGAGACGGCGAGACGAGGAGCGACTGCCGGCTTAGCTTCTCCGGCGAGCCACGCAGCGGCGTCGCTGCGACTCATCTCTACCACCTCTCCCTTTATTTCATCTCGTTTCTCAGTAACAGATGAGAAAGCAGAGGAATCCAGCGATGGTAGCTTTCCGGCCAAGTTCTCACAGTGGTGGTGGTGATCACAGAGTCACTGCTCCGTTTCCCCTGTTAAAACTATCCCCTCCATATTTCGCCGCCGATCTGCTTTCCGGTGAGATTGTCACCGGTGGTGCCCCTGTTTTTGTTCGTCTATTCCAGATCTGTGAGACGAGCTAGAAAAAGAATTTAGAAAGCGAATCAGAAACCCCTTTCCCTCACCTCGTCTCCCTCTGTTTTTTGATTTTCATGTGTTACTCCTCCCGATCTGATAGTGTATAGGTGATGGGTTTGTAGTGAGAGAGGGGAGGGAAAATGGAGACCTAGGAGAGGGGCGCACGGCTAGTGTTAATGTCCCTCCCCCTAGGGTTTTTTTTTGTATGGTGTATATAAGATGATGATAATAGTGTGTTGTGGTTTTTTGTGTTATATGGGCTTTGCAGAAATGATCCTAAATTGCAATTTAAGAACAAATTTAGCCCTTTATTAAATTAAAAAAATAATTATATAGCACGCTGCAAATGAAGGGACAACTTGCGATTTTGGTTATTTCCCTTTAAAATTAGCTATTTATTTGCAATCTTCAAAATTGAACTTAATTTTAAAATTATTATACTTTTTATTAAAATCCGGGACAAAATTGGGTGTCAACAATCACCGAATGTAGAGGTTCAGCCTGTTGGTGGATCATCCGTCCATGACGTTGGCACTTATCACATTTCTGCATGAAGGCCTTTGCATCTGCACTGATGGTGGGCCAATAATACCCAGCTCTTAGTAATTTGCGCACCAAGGATTTTCCCCCCGAGTGGTTGCCACACTCGCCTTCATGCACCTCGGCCATCACATATCTAGCCTCATCGGGACCCAAACACTTGGCCATCGGGCCGCAATATAACCTCTTGTACAAATTACCCTCGATCAAGTGGTATGAAGCTGCTTGGGTCCTCAACTTTTTGGCCTCCATTTTATCTTGGGGAACAGTCCCCGAGTCGCAGTAAGAGATGAACTTACTTCGCCAATCCCATCTGTTGTCCACCGAATCGACTTGCAACTTCATCTCTCTCATTTGCGCGGACAACAGCCGAACCACCGAATCAGTCCCCGAGTGGGCTTCATCGACCGTCGAACCCAAATTTGCCAGGGCGTCAGCCTCGGTATTATCCTCCCGAGGCACTTGTTTAACTTGCCACTCTTGGAATTGGGCCAAAATTTTTTGTGCTCGGTCCAAATATAGTTGCATTCTGGGCTCCCAAGCCGTATAGTCACCGAGCACTTGGTTCACCACCAGTTGCGAATCACATCTCTACTCGATTCTTTCAGCCCCCATTTCTTTAGCCAACTCCAAGCCTGCCAGAGCCGCTTCGTACTCGGCCTCGTTATTGGTCACTTTTTTTAACCGAAGCGAATGCCTGATTTTCTCCCCGGTAGGTGCTTTCAACACTATGCCTAATCCCGAATCCTTGGAATTAGTTGCCCCATCGGTGTGTAGTACCCATAGTCCCGAAGCTGTTCCCTTCGACATTGAGTTTTTCTTTTCCGCTTCGGGCAGGATCCCCACGCTAAAATCAGCTACGAAGTCAGCCAAGACTTGGGATTTGATGGCTGTTCGGGGTTGATAGGTGATGTCGTACTCGCTCAATTCTACCGCCCATTTTGATAACCTCCCCGATAACTCAGGTTTATGCAATATACTCCTTAAAGGGAAGGTTGAAACTACCGCTATTGGATGACATTGGAAATAGGGTCGTAGTTTCCGAGCGGTAACAAGTAAAGCAAGTGCTAGTTTTTCCAAGTGTGGGTACCTGGTTTCGGCGTCGAGGAGTGTCTTGCTCACATAGTAGATGGGATGTTGCTTGCCATCTTCCTCCCGAACCAGCACCGCACTGACTGACACCTCGGACACAACCAAGTAAACTAGCAATGTTTCACCTTCTTTTGGCTTGGCGAGCAACGGCGCGTTAGCAGGTAACGTTTCAAATCTTTCAACGCTTTTTTACACTCCGGCATCCATTCGAAGTGGTTGTTCTTTCTCAAAACGGAGAAAAATTTGTGGCATCGCTCCGAGGACCTTGAGATGAAACGACTCAAGGCAGCGATTCGGCCAGTTAAGCGTTGAACTTCTTTCACCCCGGTCAGCTCTTCGGGGATTTCTTCGATCGCTCTAATCTTGTCGGGGTTTGCTTCGATGCCTCGTTCGGAGACAATGAATCCCAAGAACTTGCCTGACCCAACACCAAAGGCACACTTCTCAGGGTTCAACTTCATGCCATATTGCCTCAAAACAGCGAAAGCCTCCCTAAGATGATTCAAATGATCCTCCATTCGAACCGACTTGATGAGCATATCATCTATGTAGACCTCCATAGACTTTCCAATATATTCTTTGAACATGCGACATACCAACCTTTGATATGTCGCCTCGGCATTTTTCAGACCGAAGGGCATCACTTTATAGCAGAAGGTACCTCGGTCAGTGATGAACGAGGTTTTCTCTTCGTCCTTCGGGTCCATGAGGATCTGGTTGTAATCCGAATAGGCATCCAAGAAGGTCAATAGTTTATGTCCAGCCGTGGAGTCTATTAACCTGTCTATCTGTGGCAATGGGTAGGAGTCTTTGGGGCAAGCTTTGTTCAAGTCGGTGTAGTCTACACACATCCTCCACTTGCCATTCTTCTTCGGTACGATAACCACATTGGCCAGCCATTCGGGGGTATTTCACCTCTCTTATGAAACCATTTTCTTGCAACTTTGTGGTTTCATCTTGGATCACCTTCTTTTTTACCCCGGCGTGAGGTCTCTTCTTCTGCTTCACCGGGGTGAACTTTGGATCCACATTCAGTTTGTGGGTCATGATCTCCGGATTGATACCGATCATGTCTGAATGAGACCAAGCGAAGCAGTCGTTGTTGGACTTTAAAACTTCAATGATTGCTCTTTTCGACTCTGGGTCCAACTCCGAGCCGACAAATACTTTTCTTTCTGGAAGATCTTTCAATAAGGTGAAAGACTCCAGCTCCTCAATAGTGGAGTCCTCGGCTCTTTGCTTCCGAGGCTCTTGAATGCATACCGGGATCTTCTCAATTTCTCCTCGGAGGTCCGCCTCGTTCGACCCCGGTTGCGTTAGTTGCTATTGCTTTGGCCCGGTCGGGGCGACTCCACTTTTCAACGCAACCGAGTAGCATTCTCTCGCTACTCGTTGCTCTCCTTTTATCGATCGAACCCCCCAAGGCATAGGGAATTTGATCACTTGATGCAGCGTGGAAGGAACAGCTTCCATGGAATGAATCCATGGCCTGCCGAGGATCACATTATATGCAATGTCCTCGGGCAACACTTGGAACAGTGTTTCTTTGCTTACCCCTTCAGCAAATGTTTTGAGCGTAATTTCACCCAAAGTTTTTTCTGTGGAGTTGTTGAAGCCAGTCAACACTGTTGCTTTGGGGACAACTTCCCCTTTGAGCCACATCTTCTTAATGGCCCCGTAGCTGATTATGTTGACTGAGCTACCGGGGTCGATCAAGACTCACTTGATGTCGGAGTCGTTGATTCTTAACATGATGACCAATGCATCGTGATGAGGGAACGTCATTCTATCACAGTCATCGTCATCAAACACAATCTCTTACCCGAGCCTCCCACTCGGGTCCTCTTCTCTATCGTTATCGATAATTTGGCGAATTTCTTTGCAACCGCGAAATTCACCCCGTTCACCTCTAATCCCCCAGTGATGACATTCACAACTCTCTCTGAGGGTGGCGCCCGAGGTGGATGCCCATCACCTCGGTTCTTGGAGTAGTTGTCCTTTCCCTTGTCGGTAAGGAATTCGGCCAACACTCCTTTTTTCAGCACATGGCCACCTCGAGGCGCAAAGCTTTGCAATCCTCGGTTCGGTGACCATAATCAGCATGGAACTCACAGTGCAAGTGTTGGTCTCTCTTGTCCGCCGGAGTTCTCATGTCTTTGGGCACTCTCACCCCAGCAGTTCCCTTGACTACGTGGACCAACTCCGAGGTCGATATATTAAAATTGTAGTCAGGAATCCGGGGAAAATCTTTCTTTGGAGCCGAAGCCGGGCCCGAGGAGTTTTTCTGGTTCGAGTTAGAGTGAACCTTCCCCCCGAGCCGTTGGCTTATGTGCGAGCTTGTGGGCGAACTTCCAAAGGAATTTCCTAACCTTTGGCTGATAGGCTGCCTCGTGGAGGTGTATGGCTCGTACCTCCCTTTCGAGTTCCCCCGCGACGCCTCGGCACGATGCGAGGATTCGCCTCGATTTTTGTAATTGTAACATCGGCTTTTGAACTCAGCCTCCTCCAGTCTTATCTTAGAGTAAGCTCGTTTGTGCAAATCATCCCAGGTCAGCACTTGGTATTGCTGAAGCTCTTTTCGCAACTCAGCGGCGGCGTCAGAGTTGCGCACATTGATACCCTTTTCGAATGCCATGATGGCTAGAGTATCGTCCATCCGAGGTAGTTCCATGCGCTCAGCATGAAAGCGCGCAAGGAACTCTTTGAGTGGCTCACCGAGCTTCTGCTTGACTTCGCAGATATCCTCCTTCCTTAGGAGGATTTTCTGAGCTTCGGTATGGGCCTTTAAGAAGGCGTTGGTCATTTCCTTAAAGGTGGAAATCGACCCTGCTGGTAGACACATGTACCAGCGTAGTGCTCCTTTCTCCAAGGACTCGCCAAATTTCTTTAAGAACATTGACTCGAGCTCTATCGCCGTTAAGTCATTGCTCTTTACCATTGCCATGTATTCCATCACATGCTCCTTGGGATCAGTGGTCCTATCGTACTTCTTTAAAAACATAAGTTTGAAATTCTTAGGAGTCGGGGCTGGAGCCACTTCGGGCTTGAAGGGCAGCTCCCTGTATTGATCTATATCAAGCTCGTCTTCAGTTTTTGTTATCCCAGGCACGTTCTCGAGGCGCTTTTCTACGCGTGCCTCGATGCGAGCCTCAACGCGAGCCTCTACCTCTCTGGTCAACCTTTCAACGTCGACCGAGGATGTTGTTTCTGCCACGGTGGGAATCGTTCTGAAGTATGGCGTTGCGCCTGGTACATTTCTCGAATCCCCAGACGTGGCTCCATTGGGAGGTCCCCCTATTATCACGCCCGTAGGAATGAAATTCGGGATGCCTCCACTTGGAGCCGAAGGCTGGGTGCCATTCGGTGTTGCGCTGTTCCTCGCTTCTAACGAGGCGCGGAATTCAGCATTGATGTTGATCTGCTCATCCTATCGATCTTGGAGAGCTTTTAGTGCGTTAACAACAAAAGCTTGGAACGCTTCAGTTGTCATTGGAGATGTGGACTGTTGGTTCGACGGAACGTCAGCCCGTTCGCTAAGATTGTCACTGTTATCAGCCATAACGCTGTTGAAGGAACTGTAGGCTTTAACGAAAAATAACGTAGAACTTTGGAACAAAGCGTTTGTGGGTTCGATCCCCACAGACGGCGCCAATTTGTATGAGCCTAAATCGGTTTTAGGATCGCAAATCGAATTTGGGTTAGAATGTAAGCAAAACTTCGTATCAAAGCTAATAAAGATGCGAGAAATAATCGTAATTGCGAGAGAACAACTTGGTTTCAATATATTGCAGTGAATACAAATTTGGGCAGAGTTTCAGTATCTATTTCTGGATGCCTACAATACAAAATGAAGTGCTATTTATAGGCCTAGGAGTCTTGCCCACGTTCTCCACTATCAGTTGTGCTCTGGCCCACGATCTTGGCATTAATGGAAGGAGTTAGTGGGCTGAAGTAGTGGGCTGCAAAGCCGTTGGAACCGAGGCTATTCATCGAGGTGCGTATATGTGACCTCGGTGGGGGAGGCCCTGCTGTTCGCTCGAGGTAGACATCACCGAAGCTCAGCTTACTGCTCGCCTTCGGTGACGACCTTGATGTATGACTTCGGCGACCCACTTAGTTGCTTCGGTCTTTGGCTTGTTGTTATGTGCTCGGTCGCTGTCAGATTGTATGATCGGGGCGAACCATCGCGAGCCGATTTTCACCCAATACCAATCTATTAATCAAGCTACTTAATTCCTCAAAGGTCAATAATAAATACTACTTAAATTATTCTCCAGAATGAAAAAGAAAACTCTGTATTAATTTAATTTAGTTCAAGTTATTTAACGATCATAAAATAAAGTATTATAGTAGAAATAAATTAAAGAAAAAAACAATAAAAAGAAATAAAGAAAAGGAATAAATGAGTGAGAGAGAGAGAAATATAGTAGTACTCCCTCTGTCCCAATTTATGTGGTACTTTTCGATTTTCGAAAGTCAGTTTGACTAAACTTTGAAGCTAAATTGGGTTAAGTTAACCTAGTATTTTAACATTAAAATTATATATTTGAAAACTACTTGAAACGTGCTTTAAGTTGCAACTTTTCTCATATCATTGGTGAAAAAATACATCTTAAATTATTGGTCAAAATTCATGCAGTTTGAATTTCGAAAAGTGAATATTGCCATATAAATGGAGATAAAGGGAGTAGCAAATAAAAGGGTAAAAAAAAGGGAAAAAGAAAAGAAAGAAACGAGTTAGACTAGGTGGGAATAGTACTTGTAGCCGTGCAACGAACTTAAAAGGTTCCATTTTAGTGGAATTCGAACCCGCAACAGCCGCGACTTATGGGCCTGTATGGCAACAGCACCAAAGCAACTTTATGCTTTGTGAGTGTTAATTGTTTAATTTATATTAATTTGTAGTAAATCTTATATAAATATACATATACATACGGAGTCTCAATCAAAGTTAGCGGTGCCGTGGCATCCCTGTCTTACCCTTAAATCTGCCCCTGCATTCTAGTAAATCCCGGTCAAAAATAAACTCGTTTGACTCTCAAAATTCGAAACATGACAGTTACTGTGGATTGGAGTGAGTATAAATTATATGACTATCCTAGTACCAATACTCGGGACAAACTAAAAGTAGCAATGATAAATTCTGTTATCACTTGGACGAAATGCTTGTCCTGTTTTAGCTTTCGATAGAAGATAAAAGTGTAACCCACTAAAAATTCAAACTTCTCCGACAACATTTAGATGCTTGTATTCCTTGGTAGCATTAACTTCAACAACATAATACAACCTAAAGAGCATTCCTTGTCTTGGGTCTTTTTGTACCAAGAGCTCGAAACCTCAATCATAACAGTCTAATTACACTGATAACACTAACTTTACTCTGATCTGCAGAACAATACAGGCTCCATTACTAACACCTACCGACTACATTTAAATGCTAGTATTCTTGATCAGTAGACTCTTACCATTTCTATATTCATGTGTATTCTATTGAATACGAAATTAAAAAGGGTCGCTCAAAAGTTAGAAGCTTTAATGTGATACAAAATTGTAAATGCCAAGATATCTTTATATAATACTCCAACTCAACGACCTGAATTAAAGTTGAATAATAAGAAAGTGAGACCCTGTTTCGTCAAAAGAAATGTAATTGCAAACTATGGATATCAATGGAGAACAGAGAACATAAGAACTACGAGCATCATTCCCATTAAACAAGAAACAAACGATATTACATCGCATTCATAATACTTCCACATAAGATAGAACTTAGCAACATTACGACATCTTAATAACAACAAAAGCTCAGTACTCCCCAAATCTTCACCATATTTATTACTCTACATCATACCATCAAACATCAAAACATAGTCCAACATTTATGCAATTTTAACCTCAATAGTCTTAGGTTTCTTAGGTTCAGGGGGAGGCAGTTTCTCAACAGTAACAGTCAAAACACCGTCTTGACAAACGGCAGAAATAGCATCAACATTTGCATTCTCAGGCAACGTAAACTTCCTCATAAATTTCCCAACTCTTCTTTCCATTCTAATATACTTGGCCCCTTCTTTCTCTTCATCGCTTTTCCTTTCACCACTAATCAACAACACATTATCATCTTCCACTTGCACTTTAATATCTCCAGATTTTAACCCTGGCATGTCCACAATAAACACGTATGAATTTGGAAACTCTTTGACGTCTGCAGGTGTTGCTGCCATTGCCTTTGCATCACGTACGTAGTTTCTTGATGGTGCGTTCACTGATTTGTCGGATTCGTCAGTTGCGGTGTCCATGATGTGTTGCAATGTGTGGAAGAGTGGTGTGTCTATTCCCATTAGCCTGAAATCCATTTTTCTCTTCTTGCTTGAAATTTTTGAGAAACTTTTTGTATATGAGATTTTTGGGTGTCTAGTGAGTATTTTCTTTTTTGATTGTGGAGAATGTAGAGGAATATGGGTGTTTATATAATGGAAATGTGGAAGGTTCTAGAGGGAAATTGAAGAAGAAAATGGCAAGTTTCTAGGAGTTTCTGGTTTTTGAGGATGTCCATGTTCTACATTCGTCTAGAATTTGGTCGAACAATATGTCCTTCAATATGCTAGCATGTGCTGCTTAGTAATTTGACCGACTTGTCCCAATTTTTTTTAAAAATTTTTGTTCTTTTTGGATAATCGAGAATACCCTATTTACAGCATTAATTATATTTTCTTGTTGTTGTTTTTTATATTTTTACAATTTCTTTGGAGCAACTTTACAAATTGAAAGAAAAAAAATATTATTTTATGAAATGATTTTCAGCCACATAAATTTTATTATTTATTTATTTTTTTTTTTTTTTGAATATCGTGTCAAGTCAAATATTACCATATAAAATATGGAGGAAGTAGAAAATAATAAACGATATGCTATATATTAGATTGATCTAATAGATCATGCATGTAGAATGTTTTTATACTTTCCATTTATATTTTTTTATACTTTATGCATTTAATTAGATCGACTATTATTGTAAAATTTCCAAACTAGAATCACTGAAAATTTAATTGCTTATCTCTTCTAAGCAACTCTTTATATTTTGTCCATTTTTTAAAACTTTGCAAACGAAGATCAACGGAGTGATCGACCACTTTCATTCTCCTCCAGCTCCTTATCTTTTCTTAGGCGTTGCTTATTGTATTGGATAAAAACTGAATGGACTTTGGCAAGTGACACGTGTCGTCCACGTGGCACAAGCTGACGTGTCACCGGACAGACGTCTTCCCGGACAGATACTTCCTACGGGCAGACCCCGAAGAAGTTATTAGGCTTGCCAACGGTCAGCACAATTTGAACCGGCAGTTACCAGCAATACGGGATGCGGCTGTTCAAGCAAACGACCACTCAGCGGTTACAACCCTTCTGGATAAGACACCCGACGGTTACCCACTTTTGAAGGGCCTTATCCCCAACGGCTACTATTTCAACAGACGCCTTCCAACATCTATAAATAGCGCTCATCATAGCCAATTGTATCAACGTTTGCTTACTACAATTACTATCAATAAAATTACTCTCTCTCTCTTGCATTCAAACACACTCTTTCACAGTTATTAAACAACACTGCTTATTCTCGCGCAAGCCAACGGCTTCGATAATCGAATTATCCGACGCGGCTACCAACCGTCAGAGGAAACGATACGTTTATTCTCGATTATTTACGTTTATATTTTTGTTATTTACATCTCGTATTGTTACTATTTGATTAACTGCGTAGATCTTTAATCTCAACTATTGATCGTGACTCCGCAAATATAAATTTAATTGTTAATTGGCCTAAAACCGGATTTAGGTTAAACAATTTGGCGACCACAGTGGGAGCCGGTCAATAGCCTTCGTAGGTTAAAGAAAAAACTCCTGTAGTTCGATTGCTTATCATATTTT